>OX377202.1:25947933-26385433 GCA_947396885.1 Heligmosomoides polygyrus polygyrus
CCTAGGTGCGAGGCCCAGTGGCGCTAAGCCATCTACTGTATACATAGGAATGGGTACAATCAATTAGATATAGGTGCAACTCCTGACACAGAATCTTGATCCTGTCCTTTGCTCCACCATACCTACTTATTCCGATTCTCGTGTGCAGATTGCAAAATTTGCGGCTAACTCCTATTGTTACTTTTGTTTCCAGAACATTTCGTTACAATTTTCCCTTGGAAATCAGGGTTGCCTCAGACTAACATATCTCGGAAGCAGTTGTGCTTGACACTGCCACACGAAATGTGTGCTTCACAGGATATCACTATCACAATATCCACGCCGAATGCGTGGTGTACTTCCCTGTCGTACTGCAGAATAAATCCCAACATCAAGATGATTTGTGTTACTTCATGATGATCACGCAGAAGGTAGAGCAATCTTTAAGAACAGTAGCGTCAGCCACTGAATTAGAAATTGAACGCGATCCGGGTGCATGATTCACTCTTACTGTGTGAGGCCACTTTTAAATATTCTAGCCATATCTTCTTCATTTCAACATTTTCGATTATAAGCGATAATGGTAGAGTTTGTATTTATTTATCTTCAGTTGGTGGTTTAGACGAATACTGTGTAATCGATATTGATCGGCACCCTGTTGTTGCTACAAACTATTCAGAGATGGACGCAGTGAGATATATATTACGGAAGACGTACATATAGTATTAATACGTTGAATTGGACATTTTTCAGATCAAGCTGGACCCTTTTACGTCCACTTATACAGTACTCTAAGGTATCCTAAGGCTTCCGAATGCAAGCCGAACTCTTCTAGATCGAAATGGCCTTCCATTTTAAACTACATAGTCTCCGAGATGGTTTGAATAAATTTCCGTTCATATAGGATTTAGTGTGATTGTCGTTGAATTTTTTAGGTTAGCTGCCCGCATGAGAGTAATATTCTTGCGAAAATTTTATTTATAAAAACAGTATTATATCGAATTTCGTTTTAAAGCGTAGCAGGACAGCAACCATAATGCATAAAAAATAGCCATCCACTCAAAAAGCTCGTTGCGACTTTTATTTGATTGATATTGTAAATGCTAATCATGTGAGCATCAAAGTAAGGATATGTGTGCTCTTTACAGTTGTTTTTTGATGTACCGATGACAGATGTCAATCAAACTACATGAAAACAGAAATGCTACTAACATCCGAATAGAAATCTCGACGTTCTGGACGAGGGCATGGCGCAATCTCTTGAAATAAAAAAATATGGCCGTCTCCTTGCTTTTAGTTAAAGTTTTAAGCAATTATAAGCAATTATTTTTCCTCAGTAGTATAAAAAATTTCATACATTGTGTTCACATATAAGGTTGGTGAGTTAACACTTCACAGAAATGATATTTTAAAAAAATTTAAGTAATAAATTATTCTCGCTTCTTTGGAGAGTTTTCAGTTCGATGTAAAAGCTCATTTCGATTTGGAAATGTTCGCCTTAATTTCAAAAGGCGTGGGCTAGCTTGGAAGAGTGTCTAATTTGAGGTGAAAAGTGTCGATTTGATATTAAAAGTGTCCAATTTGACTTTAAAGTTGTCCAGTTCGACCTCAGTGAAAATGGTATGTATGAGACTATTTCCTTTGGGTGGTCAGAATTTGTTATTTATTGTTCACTTGTTAACCTTATAGAAAAAGTTTGAGAGAGAAGATATCCTTAGAGAAACTCGACTAACTGGAACCCAAACTTTATCGTTTAGCAGTCTAAGCTATTAAATTAAACTCGTCTTTGGATGGAGAGCACGTTACTAGACTTACTCGCTTCGGTACGATCTGCGATAATCGCCGATCGCTTAGATCGTGAGCGTTACATCTCTCAACACCATGCTCGATAAGTTTGCTTAGTGATACGCTAAGAAGCATTTTAGGTGAACCCAGAAGCTACACGTTAAAGTGGATCTGAAATGATTCAGATAAGTTATGCATTAATTCCTTGTTTAACTACTGAGAACCTGTCTCAGTACACATAAATAGAGCCTTAAGAGACGGAAAAATATGTACTACGCATAGCGAAGTCGCAACAGCCTCAAGAGGATTCGACGATTTTTGTGAAGGACAAGTTTCGTGTGGCAATGTCAAGCACAACTGCTTCCGAGATATGTTAGTCTGAGGCAACCCTGATTTTCAAGGGAAAATTGTAACGAAATGTTCTGGAAACAAAAGTAACAATAGGAGTTAGTCGCAAATTTTGCAATCTGCACACGAGAATCGGAATAAGTAGGTATGGTGGAGCAAAGGACAGGATCAAGATTCTGTGTCAGGAGTTGCACCTATATCTAATTGATTGTACCCATTCCTATGTATACAGTAGATGGCTTAGCGCCACTGGGCCTCGCACCTAGGCGCCATCGAGTTTCCCGGGCCGCTCGTCCGGCGGATTAGGTCGCATAGGTGGCCTGAGCTCGACTACTGGGTGAAGACGGTAAAAAATTTATTACGTTCGATCTGCACAATTTTACATCAGTGGATAGCTTGTGCTGTGAAGAAAAACACTACGTAAGTCAATTTTTAGGCAAAAACCTCACAACAACGTTATCTAGGAAAATGGCGCCTCTCCTAAATTTCTGTCGAAATCGTGCACTTTGAATGTAGTTTCCAATCGAAACATGGCTCCATTATTTTGAGAACTTATCTTGCTATAAAGTTCAGTAAGTCGAATATGCACCAGGACAAGCTCGACTTCTCAGCTGCAACTAGAAAATGTTTATCGACCGTTCATTTTGAGGAAAGTCCACTGGTGAAGACAAAATAATGACATGCAGCGGGTTTAGGGCAGAAAAATCTATTGGTTATCCGAAGTTTATAAAGTGAAACTGTGATAGGTTGAACACCTCGACTACTTTATGGTCCACGTTGATTAGGCTTTCCTTGTGGAGCGCTGCAAACTAGGATACGATGGAGCGACTTTGAAGAAAATCGTTATCTTTCTAACTAGTGGATAGCTGGAGTTGACGAAAGATAGCCTTACTTGGTACCAAAGTGATGGATATTGCACTATCAACTCAGATTTGAAATCAAAAATAAACAATCCATGTTCTGAGAAAAAAAAAGTCGGCGGGAGTGTAGGTTTCCAAGCAATTAAGGAGTGGTATCCTGTGGGCGTAATTATCTCACGCGAGCAGGACGGTCGCCGCGGCAAATATACAGGTTACGAAACCACTTCTTCTGGAAACCATTAACAATTTTTTAGATCAGTATAAAGGTGACATTGTGAGGATTCCAAATATCCACATTGCTTGAAAATGCGAGCATTTTGAAGAAACCTCCCAAAAATCCACTTAATCCATCGTAACTAGGTCAGATTAAACGCTACATCAACTGTGTTTCGGTTTTCGAGATCTCCTCGACGAGACGATTTCAGCGATGTAGTCAGCGTTCCAGTAAGCTCACTGCGAACGATTCCGACGCTTTGCGACGCTCCTTCGCGTCGCCGACGCTACGTCGCGTCGGCGACGCGAAATGCGACACTAGTTATGAGCGGTATTGTAACTTGAAGTTTATGTGAATGAGAACTACTAGCACTTCTTCAACATAACATGGAGAGCACCTAATTTTTCATAACGTTACTATCTTACAAAGCATTCCCGTTGACCGCGCTAATGAATTCAGCTAGCTTGACTTCGAGTACAGAAACTTGTTTTAGATTAGCTTTTCAGGGATTTGTCGCTGCAGTGTACTGCCAGTTTATCTCCAATGAATGTGGATTGACAAAAGGATGCCTTTTTGTTCCGAAAGGCTGCGACGTGAGAAGGGACTGCACGATTGCTTTCAGTTATCAGGTTTGGATTGCGAAAGGGGACCTTGATTCTAATATTTTTACTACAATAGTATGATGACATTGCTCTACCCCGGCCGCCGTAAGAGTGGTTGAGTAAAACTTGGAGTAGGACAATCTCTTCATGGACCTGCTGCGTATTCTGCTTCTTCGGCTGTTAAGGTCCACCGAGAGCCTAAGGAGGCGTTCAGAGCATCATCGCGGCGCGACGCGACGTAATGGTAATCTCCCCTAGGCATCTGGTATACTCCGAATCGCTCCAGCGACTGGTCGCGGCGAGGGTAGCTACGCAGTTCGTATGGATGGAAATATGGATGGAAACAAGGTTACTTCCGGATGTTAAAATTAAGAAGCAACTTGATGAGAACAGAAAGCCTAGAAAGAGTGCATAGGATCCACGGTCACTAAGATATGAGAGATATGCACTGTCACCTGTCACCAAGCAGAGAGTCTCGTTGTGGAATTGGAAAGATTGAGCTTGTGGTTCAATCCTACGCTCACAAAACAGTGCGTTCTGGGTTCAGAGGTCCCAATGTCCTTCAAAAGATCTCTCAATAAGGAACAACAGCTGAAGCGTAGCGCAGGATCGATGCTGCAAAGGTGTAGTACGAAGGCGAAGAGCATGATCGATCAGCGCAGCCAATGTCAAACACGAAAGTGGTTCGTGAGATCCAATTCGATTCAAAACTTTTGCACCCGATTGAAAGTGTAAGCCCTTCTGTGAGTAAAGCCGCTGAAGCTTCAGCTTCTGATGCAGTAATGCTTTTTCATGCTGTGTGGTATTGTGGAAAAGGATTACGCGGCGATATGCTTCTGCATCGCATATGGATTGTAAGAAAGGCGTAGGACTTACAATTCCTGAACTTCTTAAGCAAAATGACCATGCTTAATATAGGGTGCTCTGCAAAACAATGCAGCTCCTAGTTTTCCTCTTGCGGTGCATCTGCAGTGTGTTCGAATAATTGTGCGTTCTTGACAAGCTTCGAATATTCGAATGGTTTTGAATGCTCACAGATTTCGAATAATCGAGTTGCAGTATTATAGATTTATTATGAGCAGCATTGAATTGCTAAGCCGACAGAGAGCAATGCGGGGATGATGGCAACCACGTCAACACTCTCAATCGTATTAATTACAGAACCTTGCACACCGCCGGGCTCACCATTATACAGACTTCAAGTGATACTTGAGAACTACGCATTATCTAAGCCTTTCAATTAGATATATCTGTGTGCTTTAATGAACAGGGAGCTGAAATTCGTCATGCAACTCCGATATCTACGTTTATAGCCTTACAGGTGGATGGAAGGGACCTTGTGATGGAGATATCTGGAAGTCCCAAACAGAACGATGCATACTTGGCAGTGGGATTTTCGAAGGACTCTGAAATGGTTAGTTTCTAGGATGCTAACATTCTCACTTAGCTGGAGGGAAGAAGCAGGCCACAATTATTGCTTGAGTTGTTGTAAGATAAAATACACGCTGTCAGCCATAACATTAAACAGGATTGACTGGCCACAAGTTGTATAAAGTCTAAAGCAAAAAAGTGAGAAGTTTTCCTCAATATTCAGATTTTGGCTCACGAAAGTCTGTCATTCGACTTCTTTCAGCTAATGCTATTTAAAAATGGCATTCATTACCATTCTAGGGAAACCACGCAAAGACTTTCTGTCCTTGCTGTTTTCAACGTTTTAAGGGCGATGAGTGTTTGGAATCCCATGGTTTTTCTCGTCTTTATTCGCCGTTAGCAATTCACGTAGGGTTGGAACAATGTCCCGTAGCCACGATACTAACCGTGTTCGGTCTTCTCCAGCAGCGCAGTTCCGATTCGCCGAACCCATACGAAAGCTTGACGCTGATGAGGAGAATCGTATCGTAAATCACGTCGCGACCTCCACAGTAGAGTAAGCAGAATGATTGCGAAGTGGTTAAAGTGCGGGTCTTCTTCTTTGTCGAACACGACATAAAGTTTTGCTTCAATGCGCTGAGTTACTGCAATACTGTGAGCACAGCGTTTATGCAGAATCGGGAAGGCGACACAAGCTCACAAGATGAAGTATTATAGAGCTCAGCAAATGGAAGAATAGTCTCTTGGTAAAAAATCAGGAGTGTGAGAACTACAGATTAGTTCCAGCATCATATGAAGTAAACCGATAAAAGTTAGTATACGCAATAGGATTCTCATTCCTGCATGCAGAGCGATTCTCCATTAGAAGGAAGAATCCCAACTCCTTCCTGTAGCTTCTAACAAAGCGCACTACAACGAGATAGAAGAGGAATTCGATAAAACGGAGTGCCACTTAAATCCATTTTATTTGTTAAACGTTCATGTTCTAGCGTATCTGATAGTAAAAAAAAAAATATGTAGAGCATGTGCATAACTACTGAGTAGAGCCACCATTCAAGGGAAACGATATGGTTCTGTTTTGTGCACGAGAAAAAGGAATTGTTTACGGTGGTCTTGCATGGAACGGGAAGCGTCAGGAAACCAAAATTCTGGTAAATTTCATATCAAATCAATTATAGATCAACATTCATTATTTAGTTGCGTAATTAACTAACTAAGCAGAGATTAAAAATTTAAGTTGATAGTGAATGCAGGACCTTAGGAAATGAGAAGTTTGAAGACTAAAATGACTGATAGCACAAAATAACCTTCAGGATAATTCTGGTATTGAAAAAGTTACAAGTTTCCTTGTTCACGATGCTATATACTGCTTGATTAGGTGACGTTCTTTTACCTTTTTGACCTGCGGCATGCAATTGATGGTTATGTTCTTCAGGCATCGGCTTGACGTGAAGCGAAATGACCTCTTTAATCTCAACTCCACGTATGTGATTCTCATGGCTGTTGGGCCGTACTACGGCAAGGGTGTGTGACGCTGATTTATTATGGCGAAACCCTCTTCACTTCGGTGTCCCAAAGTGAAGCATTCAGACGGCTCGGATCTGTCCCTATTGTGGAAGAGGGAGGGGGCGGGGGGAGAGAGAAGGGGATGCACCTCACTATGCCTAAAGAAATCAAAGTTCGAAGTGTCAAAGTCAACTTTTTCAAAGGGACATACAATAAAGTGAAAGTGAGGACTATAAAATCAGAAATTTATCTTCTCCCAAACAGGTAGACTAGTGTGCGAGAGGACCCTCACCTGCAACTTCCCAATAGGGAGGACTGCCCACAAAGGTTGTGATGGTTTCACTTTTCTCGTAGGGCCCCCCCCCCCCAGCTCTTCGGACTAGGGTGAATTCCAACAGTTGGGAGACTCAATCTGCTCTCATGCTGTTCAGCTCTTACTAGCGAAGGGTTTCGACCTCCCATGGAACTTCAAGTTGAAACCACGATCATTAGAAAGAGCTCGGAATGCTAAGAACGAATATAGGCTTCAAAATTGCAAAATGAAACTCCTGAGCGAGTTATGGCTTGCCGAGTTCGGGTGGTCTCACCACAGGCTGGCTGTGCGACACTCCAGGTGCGGGAGTTGCGCAAAGGTAGTGCTCTAGCTCCTCACGTGTGGCGTCACTGGTTCGGTACGAGTGGCTGCGAGGTTTTGCACATCACGTCTTTATCTTCGAAATGATCTTTCATTCTAAATTATGACCTGTGTTAGATTAAATAGCTGAGAAAATTATCATACACGTTTCAAAATACAATGCTAGAAAACGCTTTGGTGGCATTTCTATTTACTATTTGCACGAATAGATTCCAAATCTTATATTGAGGAACAGGTGTTTCTAACAACCTTGGCAAAGCAGACGAAAGTTAAAGCAAAAAGGTATGTAGAATAATGTATGTATGATGAGGAAGGCCAAAATTTCGTTAATCTAGTTCACTTTTGATTGAAGTGGAAGCCTAAATGTTGTAGATCTACTGCTTTATCTTCACTCATTCTGTCCTTTTAGTAACTAAAAATGTTCCCACAGCACTTTTTTGCCTTCAAGTGTTTACGTTTTTGCAAACGTGTATGTCAGTTTTCCCGGCTATTTAATCTAACACAGGTCATAATTTAGAATAAAAGGTCATTTCGAAGATAAAGACATCTTCTTCTTCTTCTTCAGCGTTTGTCCCGCTTCATGACGGGGTCCGCTTTTCTGGTGCCATGTCGCCATCTTTCCCGATCCCGTGCTAGATCAGGGTGGACACCAGCTACTTTAAAGTCCTTGTGTAACGTATCAGCCCAGCGCTGCTTCGGGCGCCCTCTAGGCCGTTTTCCAGACACTACGAAGTTAAGGCCTATCTTACGGACGCTGTCTTCCTTTCCACGTAGAACGTGGCCGTACCATCGTAAGCGAGCTTCACGCATCTTGTCCGCTATCGGCGCGACACCGAACTTCTGCCGAATAGCCTCGTTTCTGATGCGGTCCAGGCGCGTGACTCCAGCCATCCAGCGCAGCATCTTCGTCTCCATGACACTGAGGCGACTTTCCGTTTCCTTTGTCGCAGGCCAACACTCAGCTCCGTACATCGCTACCGGCCGGACGACGGTTTTGTAGATCTTCGACTTTAAGCGCTCTGGCATCTTCTTGTCGCAGAGTACTCCAGTCAACGAGCGCCACTTCGACCAAGCTGCACTCACGCGTGAGTTCACTTCAACCATCAGACTGCCATCAGAAGCTATTGCTGATCCCAGGTATTTAAACACCGAAGTGCGTGCAAGCTCAGTACCGTTAATCTTAATGGAGCCGGACTCATTTACGTCAGTCGTGAAATACTCGGTCTTCTTGACGTTCAATTTGAGTCCGAACATCGCCAGGCTGTCGCACCAAGCTTGCACCTCTCGCTCGAGCTCACCTTTGTCTTCGCAGGCGAGCATCACGTCATCAGCATATAGCAACGTCCAAGGGACGGGCTTCTGAAGATCTCGCGTAATGGCATCCATTACGACAACAAAGAGGAGTGGGGAAAGCGCAGATCCTTGGTGCACCCCAACAGAGATGGGAAACTCCGTCGAGGTTCCTGCTGCCGCTTGCACACGACTCTTTGGACAAGAGTATAGCATTCGCACCCACTCTACAAGTTCTTCGGGAACACCGTGCTGTCGAAGGGCGTACCATATAACCTCACGCGGTACGCGATCGAAGGCCTTCTCCAAGTCGAGAAAGGCAAGATGCACCGGCTTCTGTTTCTCGCGATGCTTCTCTACCAGAAGACGAGCAGCATGTATGGCATCGATAGTGCCACAAGCAGCCACGAAGCCGCACTGATTGCTGGAAAGCTTGACGATTTCGCGAATTCGGCTATCGAGGATTCGCTCGAAGATCTTCATGCTGTGCGAGAGCAACCGAATCGGACGGTAATTTGAGCAGTCTGCAGGGCTGCCCTTCTTCTTCCAAATCGGGATCGTCGTACTTTCCTGCCAAACATCAGGCACCTTCTTCTCCGCTACAACCTGGTTGAAAAACTTGGCCAACCACTCAGCAGAGTACCAGAACTTCGACTTCCATAAGTCAGCTGGCAAGTCATCTGGACCAGTCGCCTTGCCCGGTCTCATCATCCTCAGAGCCGCGTCAGTTTCCTCCACAGTGATTTTATGGACGGGACCGTGGATAGGAGCCACAGAAGGGACGGCCGGATGAGGGAACTCTTCAGTCGAAATTCCCTCAAAATAATCGCACCATCGCTTCAAGGCCTTTTTGCGCTCTGTCAGAAGATGGCCGTTCTCATCATTGATGCCAAAGAACTTCTCTATATCCTCGGATTGGCGATGACGGTTTTTCGCAAGTCGGTATAAATACCGCTCGCCATCGTGCGACTCAAGCTTTTCGTAGACATCATTGTAATGAGTGGCTTTTGCTACGGCCACAGCCTTCTTGGCAGCTTTTTTCGCTTCGTGGTACTTTTGCCAATTATTGGCGGTCTTCTCGCCGAGAAACACATGATAAAGCGCTTTCTTCTCTCGAACCTTTTCTTTCACATCGTTCGTCCACAGCCATGCCTGCATGTCGACCTTTCGTCGTCCAGGCTTTGTAGTGCCAAGTTCTGACCTCGCAGCTTGAAGTATCGCGTCGGTCGCTTTCTTCCAAGTTTCGTCGACAGTCGTGACTGTCGGTAACCGTACGCGAGAAATCACAGCTGCTTCCTTTTCCTTCATTCGCCACCACTTGATTCTTGCAGCACCGCATCGCTCAACCTGCTGCAGCCTCGGAGGAGCGATCTTCAAAGTACAGATCAGCGGACGATGCTGTGGGGCGACCGTTTCATACGGCACGATCTTCGCGTCTGTGACGAGATTTCGGTCACGATCTCTCACAAGGACGAAGTCTATCTGCGTTTTGGTGTTCCCACTATAGAACGAGATAAGGTGGGAGTTGCGTTTGCGAAACACGGTGTTCATTATGGTGAGGTTATGCGAATCCGCATATTCAAGGATACGCTCACCATCTGTGTTACGCAACCCATAGCCGAATCCACCATGACAGCTGTACCCGTCTTTCGTAGCGCCTACGTGCCCATTGAGGTCACCAGCGACGATGATGACGTCCTTCGACGGTACCTCTGCTGTCTTCTCATCAAGCAGGCTCCAAAACTCATCCTTGGCTTGATCGGAACAGCCAGTCTGCGGAGCATACGCAGAGAAGAAGTGGAAGAGTCGCTCCTTAGCGGCGACAACGATCTTCATCAATCGATCGTCAAAGCGCTCAACGCTTACAATCGAGTCTCGGAAACGCTCGGAGACGATTATACCAACACCACTGGTGGTCCTGGGACTTCCACATAGGACGGCCTTGAAGCCACGTCCTATATCTCTTGACTTGCGGCAGGACCACCTCGTCTCCTGCACCGCACAGAAATCAACTCTTCTACGCTCCAGTGCTTCTACCAACTCGCACGAGCGGCCCGTCAACGTACCCACATTCAGCGTTGCTACGCGGGTCCTGCTTACGTTACGGGACTTTCGGACTAGCTCAGTTGCCCCCCGATGCCGTCCTCGCACCAGGGACCCTCGCATACTTCTCACACTCGCCGGGCTTTGCGAGTGCGCGTCGGCTCCCGCGGACGCCGTAGCATTATCTCGAAAAACATGAACTGACATACACCCATACGATGTGACATTGGGTTGTTCGTAGGCCGGCCTGTCACCAGGGCCTGTCGCCTGCATTCGAATGTCCGTGCTTGGCTTAGCTCGCAGAAGCGAGCAGTTTCCAGTGGCACCACGAGGAGGAACGGACATCGCCACCATTTCGAAGATAAAGACATGATGTGCAAATAGTGGCAGTAATGGGTACCGAACCAGGGACTTCACACATGACGAGCCAGAGCACTGCCTCTGCTCCACCGCCGCAGCTGGCGCCCATTCTTACGGAGCCTCTATGACTCGTCGTTCTCGCGCAAGGTCTTTCGCACGGCCAGCGCTCGGTCAGGTCACCCAAATTACTCAGGCCATAACTCGCTCAGGAGTTTCATTTTGCAATTTTGACACACATGTTCGTATTCAGCATTCCGAACTTTTTCTAATGATCCTGGTCTCAACTTGAAGTTCGATGAGTGTTCGAAAGCCTTCCTTAGTTAGAAGATCGAAACAATATCCACTGGCCTTAAGTGAACACATCGTTCATTTCCCTTCAATGAATGTGCTCTGAGCTTGGCTACTCGGTGGTTGGGATAATGTGCATAATATCTAGTAGCGAAAAAAGGTTATTCCCGCTTTACCTCGGACGTTTCGCTCAGAAATTCAGTCACAACACCGGCACAGTGGAACATTCTCTTTGCAGAGTTACATTATCACAACGAGTGTTATGTCCTACCAGCAACAACGTTGACATCATACGTCAAGGGAATCGGAGCTGTAAAAGACCCGAACCCTAGTGAGTGGCTTGGTTTCGACCTCTTCAATAAGAAATCCAACAACATATAAATAGCTAATCAGTCAAGCTTTTCATCCAAATATTTTGCGAAGCAGTTCGCTTCGCTGATGGGCCTCATAACCTGAAGCTGGGGTATCGATCATCAGGGCGCTACTATCGACGCTCGGGAGTGGGTTGAGGCCAATATGAAAGAGAAAAATCTTTTAATCGATAAAAGGAAAAGGATGCACAGCGCCTTTCTCTTTCTTTCTCAACGGGGTATCGTAGAGGCAGTTTGAATGGGTAACTGGTGTACACAATGAATCGAGGTGGTCAGCAGATGAAAAGCAAGAAATCCATCCTTTCCCAAAACAGTTTGGTGCTAACTCCAGCCGTGTTAGGACCCCGAAGAGATAAAAAGCTTCAGAGAAGTGTTCTTCGTCAAACCTTTGATCTTGAATCAGTGTGTACGCGGGAACCTGCGCCTCTTCCTACCAATACGCTACCCTCGTCTAGTTATGTAGCACTTCGTTCGCAGTTGAGCATTCGAGATGGGAGTCTTTCAAATATGCAGTAAGCTGGATTAGCTTTTTAGGAGAATAACCTTAAATGACTAACTATTATCGATCGATATGCTCGACTTTAAACGTTGAAGGCCGTCATTTTAAGATAACGGTCTTCGAACCAGGGGTGCACATGAAATTCTGTGCGTTAAATTGTTTTAACGAATTTTATTTGACTTAAAATTTTCGTTAAGTTTCTGACAAATCGTTGAATCTCGTAAAAATTACAATTACCTGCAAACCGTTATTCCAGTTTTAAAAAAATTAAGGAGAACCTCGTACGTTTCAACTTCAAGAGGTCAAAAGCTAAAGTTCAAGGAATAGAGTGTAACACTGCAATGTAAAATAAACAATTGAACATCAACAAACACGGAAAAAATAAACAAGCCTCCAGCAACAAATCATCTACTGGGTGAGGAATAGGAACAGCAATGGAATTATTATTGAAAATGATCGCCGACAAGGCATCCTGTAATAAAATGTGCGATCAGGCCAGTACCCGGAGTTCATCCTTCCAGGATCTTTTCTCTAACTGTTCTACGAGCATATGCAATCTTCATGCGGGCACTACATAGCCCCGTAAATACAGAAAGAACTAAAAAAATACAATTGAAAGCCTGTCAGTGAAATATTAGCACATTGTCAAACGCACGACTCTCGAGCACCTGCTCTGTGGGACCAATCCATTTTTTGCAAGCTGGAACCCTGACACGGCATCGTGTCTCACGGTGCCACACTGCCGAAAGGGTGTTACACGTCGTCAACGTGTTAACGTACAGAAAAAGTAGTTTTTCTAATTTTTGTTATTAGCGTTTTTATAAAATCTTTCAAATATATCCAATGGTCGAAAGCCTTCTCTCCGTCTTAGCTGTTCCAGGTGGCGGGCAAAAGTATTGTGTGATAAACAGCGCCCGGTGAGGATTGACATATCAAATGAGGAGGTTAGGCCAGTATCTTTGTGGATTCGTTGACGTGCTTGGGGGTTCGGCGAAGAAATTTCTTGCTCCGAAATGCATTAAAGGATAAGGATAAAGGATGACCTTACTTTATCCTTATCCCTTACAAGGGAAGTGTCTGAAGCGTATGTCTGAACAGGGGGAGCGAGTCATATAGGGAGAGTCCTCATCCCTCAATTGGTTTGAAAGTGTGTGTTTTTTTTTGTTGCCAAGTCGATAAACCCAAATAGTAGGGGGTCACAATGGGATACGGCGCAGCACGCGTTTGGGAGTCTTGTACGCCCGCGATGCTTCTGCTACCAATGGCCCGGAGGTGGGTGGAGGGTTGACTCGTCCGAGGGAGGTTAGGGGTTTGGTTCCTCTGCGCTGCTGCATTTTTGCATTTCGACTGATTGGTTGAGATTTGGGGGATTCTGACATCTATACCATTTTCAGACGTTTTCTGCGCATTTCCAGCTGTAAGCTGTGGTATTCAACATGGTGATAAATGTTCAGCACCAGTGATACACAGGTACAGAGTGCCTGTGTAGTGAATCGCGGCGTCTTCCTCCATGGTTGTGAGCACGCAACCGAAATCCAATTGAAGACCTACCCTTTCCTCCGAAGCAAGAGTTCCACCCGAAAACGTGATCATATGCCCACTGCTTGCTTCCCTCTCCACGTCTATCAGTTCATCTTGCGGATCCCAATCTTCTTCTTCCACCACTTCCAGCTGTTCGTCTTCGTCAACTTCAAGTTGACGTAATTCGAAGTCCTTGAGTATGCTGGCCATCCGTTCGGCCAGCTTAATTTCTTCCCTCGAAGATTCCTTATCTAAAGGTGGCCCACACTTCAACGTAAGCAGGTGGATCACCACCTGACCGTCGGCGGACATTGTTGATGTTAGGTTCTAGAAAACCTTCAGCAGACCTCTGATTTCCAGGTGAATGGCAGACATGAGGGAAAGAGTGTATCGATGCCGTTTAGCTTAATTTGCGGGATCCGCACACCTCGTTCTCATTTGAACCACGTCCGACGTCACAACGTGGTCTCCTTTGAAAATCCGAGCAGGATGGTTTTTCCCGAGGCCTTTGGTCCTTGTATGGAAACAGACTATGAGGAGCCTGTAGCCTTTATACGCTACCCGTAAGGTGCCCAGTGGTACTTCATGCACTTTGTACCTGTGTATCACTGGTGTTGAACACTTATGCATCAAGATGTTGAATACCACAACTTACCGCTGAAAAATGCGCAGAAAACGTCCGAAAATGGTACCGACGTCAGAATCCCCAAATCTCTAACAATCAGTTGAAATGCAGAAGTGCAGCAACGCAGAGGAGCCCTTTTTCGCATGAGTCAACCCTCCACCCACCTGCGCTCCGAGCCACTGGCTGCAGAAGCATCGCAGGCGTACAAGACCCCAAACGCGTGCTGCGCCGTATCCCATTGTGACCCCCTACTCCTTGGGTTTAACGACTTGGCAAAAATAAACACATCTTCAAACCAATTAAGGACTGAGGATTCTCCCTATATGACTCGTTCCCCCGTTCAGACATACGCTTCACTTTTACGTAATATCCTGGAGGCGACTTTAATGCGTATTTGGCCAAAATGACTTGTTGCGGCCAGCCGATGAACAAGTCAGCGCTTTATCCTTCCCAGACACGTCTGGTACCACTTCACAGACCCCAGAGAGGTTGAACGCTTGGTTGGCCTAAGACGGAAAGCCGGAAAAAAAGACCTGAACCATGGTATATGTTGCACGCGATAGCCATAACCTCCGACTGCGCTACGCCCCTAAAATGCATTACCTCCAAAAATACAGAACAAATTCATAAAAACATTAAAATATTCTAGCTTAATTAAGCAGTTTTTTCAGAAACAGTCCAAGTCGGGAGGATGAGAAATGCAACATTAGAGAATACTAAGGGTAAATGTGATAAACTCACTGAGAAAAAAGTTCGTAGATTTCTAAAAATTTCCGTTAAGCCGTTAAGCCAAATTTTAACGAAAAATGCCAGTAGTTCGTTAAATTCGTTAAATCGTTAACCGTTAAATGTGCACCCCTGCTTTGAACAGCTAAACTTAAGCATAGTCGGTCACCTCATCAATAACAATCGATCGATGGTATCCATTTGCGGTGGGGCTGTGATCGTTCAATTCGACAACTAAGCAGGACCAATCAACTAATCAGTGTTGATGGATGACCATCATCATCGGGGGTTAAATGGCTGCTGCTAATAAAATAAAAAATTGTAAATCAATTGTTATTCGAAAGACAAGTATACAACCAGTGCTCATCAGTAAGCTAACTGTACACTCAATCTATTCATATTGTTTCAGGATTTCGATCGCCAAGAGGTAGAAGCATATTCAAAACCACTCATGGTATGTAAAATATCTTCCGTAAAAGAAACAGAGTAGAATATAAAGGAATAAATTGATACATGTGTTATATAGGGTTGTTTGGGATGCTGATCACAAGTCTAGCAACCTTCTTCGGTAGAACGATAGACTACAGGAGGTTGCGGTCGGTATGTGTTAGCAAGGGCTAGCACAAAGAATAACCCCCCTCCCCTAACGTGCTTTCACGACTTTAGAAGTTCAGTACAATATCTTTGCAACCTCCTAACCAGTCAAAATAGGGTGATTTCCTAGCGGTTATTCAATTATGTCCCTGCAATCCATTAGGGTTCGAGCAGTTAACCGAGCTCGCCACTAGAGCTTCACCATAAAGGAACATTTGTGCGCTGATTCAGTCCTAATCCATTAGGGTCGGAAAAATTTTCGGCATTTTTGTTTAGTTTATTATCCGAGACAATTACTCCAAAATAAGAACAATAATCAAGATAGTGGCTTCCCATTGCCACGACGTCTCTCCATCGACTGGGCAGAGCAGCTACACCATCCTTCCAGAAAGAAGAGGGACGAGATGAAATTCATTGGTCAACCGCAGACTTGATCTGCTGGCGGGTGTGGCATTTCTTACCCACTGATAGGCCTTAAGAGTCCAGAATGCGTGATAATCACAGGGACTCAGGTCAGAAGAATACGGAGGATGGAGTAGCCACCCCCAGTTCGTCCATCGTCTTCTTCGCGTGATGGGATCGGACACTGTTCGTGCCGATTAGACGTAAACGACGACGTAAACGTAACGACCTGGTGATACTTTACAAAATTATTTTTACCCTAATCCAAGTTGACCGCAGGGTGCTGTCTTTTCGAGACTCAGTCACTTGAGGTGGGTATACGAAACTGGAAAAACCAACGTTTAGAACTAAAATCCGCAGAGATTTCTTCGCCTACCGATCAATAAGCAAATTCAACAGTGTTTTTAAAGAAGCATCCGTCCCGTTGAAAGTCTCTCCCTTTAAGACGTTGGTGACAAGGCTCCTAAATGTTCAGTTTAAAAATCAGTTTAAAAAGGTCATTTGAGTTTTGAGCAATAGAGTTGAGTTTGTAATTTGCCCATCTCAAAGTTCTACTTTATCGCTAGTTATCTCTGGTCTTTTAGTGTTATTCTTTTTGATGAATCTCATGTGCATTTTGCTCATGTCGATAAATAAATAAGTAAACTTGACGAAACTTACCGCTGTCCTGGTGCGGAACAAGAATTCGCGACGCCTTCTCTCGCGGTTGACCACGGAAGACCGTCTAGGATGCATTAGTGCCCTCAGGAACGTTCTCGTAATAGACGGAGCGAGGACGGTGGAATAGAGGAAGAACGAGATCAGCTCCTTCCTTGCGTGGCCACCTCGCTATGGACGAGTCGTGGCTTCTATCGGTCCACATTGTTAAGTTGATAACAATGGCATTGAACGGTGTCGTCCACCTCTGGATGTAACCTATCGATTCTTAAATTTCCCACCATTCTATTCACGTCATTATTTCGCCGCTTCGACGCACTGTAATGATTCAAATTGGATAGGCAAGATATTCTCAAAACTTTCCGGGACATCCGAATATCTTTTAATATCACGGCCGACAGTGTGTGAGTAAATTTTTCGCGTGCTAGCCCCTCTGGTGTTTATAACCAACTTAGTGACATTGTTGAGATTCTTCTGAATAAATACACACTTCTCGAATAAATCCCCATGAAGAGACTACATATTTTTGGTTTTGCTCGGAAAGTAATACCTGTTTAGTTGTCGTCGTACTTACTATCAGTACAGAAGACGTAAACATAAGTAGGAGTAAGAACACCTTCTTACCAAAAATGATTGTGGTTTCTATCACAGGCATCTGTATGACTTTATCGTGGACGGTATTTCTGTCCACAGGAATGCTTTTTGCTCGGCGTAAGGAAGGACCATGTTCCAGCAATATAGTGCTCGGCCTCAAGCTATGGTTTCATGTGAGCCATTTTGGTCTAAAACCTTTCCAATCCCACTATTCACGAGCGTTTCCATTGCTTTTGTTTCAGTATCATCGGACGCTCAATCTTACTGGCATTGCTGGCACCGTCTTTGGGTTCATTTGCATTTTAATAGCCAATGATTGGCAGTGGACTGGACCACTACCCGGAAGGAGTAGCGAATTAGTAGGAGCACCTATGCATGAATATGCAAGAGCAGTATCAGGCAGGTTTATTTAGAACTGGCGTTGGGGGTCGATTCATTCCCTGGTCGGTCTAATCGCCTGCGTGGTGGCATGGATTCAGCCGCTGGACTCAATGCTGAGGTGCCCTTTTCAATCATTGCTTCTTTATTGATTTTTTTACCGTACTAAAAGAGAAAAAAATTTGGCAATAAATCCTGAAATTTCCTACAAAGAACATAAGCTGTTGAAAGTTTCTCAACGAGGCAACACTCAATAAATACCATATATAGAAACGCAAGAATACAAATAAACAAGGTGTGCCAAAAAATTCAAGCACTGTTTGAAAGGTGACTACTATATGGCCCGTAAAGGCACTGATGAAGTTAAGAGTTCATTTAAAAGGGCAGAAAATAGAAATTTTCTTACATATGAGCGTCATCGCGGGATTGCGCCACACACTCGCCTGATTTGTCGCACTTGACACTCGATTTATTGTGTTTCCTTTGAATTTCCGACATAACTCTCAGTAAAGCGACCTATCGATTTGTGCTTTTTAAAGTTTAAAAGATAAAGACATACAACAATGTTGCTGCTATGGACTCATATATATATATATAGAGAGCGAACTTGAATAAGGTTGTGATATTAGTTTACAAAAGACAAAATGTGCTATCAATGAACACACGTGTCACGTGTCTTCCATGCGAACCCTTAACGTATCCAGAACCTTTTCTAGCAACAATGATATGGCATTTCATATAAAGCTTATGTGTCTTTTATAAAAATGTCCTGTAGGAACAAATAAATATTGTCAAGAACAAACAAAAATAACAAATTGTAACAAGCACTCAGAACGTACAAAACCAAACCTGTCTGGAATGTAAGGGTTCAGACGTGTGCGTAATGCAATCCTGACCGTTTCCACGTCACAGGATTTTCGTCATCCTGTGCTTTCGTAAGAGTCTCAAACATCTTCAAAAGCTTTATAAGCCGCAATGTTAAAGCCCTTCAAACGCTACCTGTATTCTTGGTATACCACGAATTTAGCCGCAGGTTGTAGTGTGTTTTTGATTATTAAATCTTAAAAGAAGCAAAAAATCAGTTGATATTGAAATTGAAAAAATTCTTCATCTCTTTATAACTCAATTACAAATCAACGATGCTGAGGAATGTGTGTGCCATTAATGTCAATAGCCCTGCTGCCATCGATCAGCCAACCTCGTGATCCCATCCTTCCAGAACTGCTTGGGCCTGGTGTTGATCAACTGCTCGATATTATTGTCAAGGACTGCTTGGGTTCCTGTGTCCCTTCCGACCAGGAAGTCCCATTGGCCCAAGAAGTGGTGGTAGCCGCATGGAGAGATGTCAGGCGAATACGGTGGGTGAGGCATGTGAACGTAGCCCAGCTGGGCAAGCTTATCCGTGGTCACTTGTTCCCGATGGCGTGCGGCGTTGTCGAAGAGGAGGACCTTCTTGACGCGCTGCGACTGAACAAGTTCGAGTCACAGGTCCATCTCTTCTATTTCGTTTACCATGGCCTTGGAGTCCATCGCCGTGCTTTTGGTAAACAGCTTCCAGTATACCGGTCCATGGGCGCAGACCCAAAAGCTCTGAAGGTGCTTCTCGCCGTGAACATCTCGCCGAACGAAGGTCGATAACGGGTCAACAGGCCTCACCCAGACTGGCTGCTTGGCAGGGTTAAGGTAGAAGACGTACTTCTCATCCTGCGTTAAGACTGAGTCCAGGCTGCTCGGGGTTGGGAATCGGGGGAGATTTGCGCGACACAGGTCGACTCGTCAGGCTAGGGTTTCGGCATGAGAGAGACTGCGGTTTTGGCATGCTTCTGGAAAGGGCGGAAGTGGTAACTTCCCCTTCAGTAGGTAGCATACAAACATACAAATACGATAAGCACGAAACCAGACTGTAGTCACGAGATATATGGACACGGCATGGAGAGTCTCATTACTTTTGCCCTCCCCCTAATAGTAACTAGAACTCGATCCAAGAAAGGAGAAACTGAAGCAATACAAGAATCAAAGTAATCCAAAAATTTCCACCAGAGCGTAGCGCAATCCGTACTACTCATTTGTCAGAAAATTTCTTTTTTTTCGTTTAGTGTTAACACTTGCCTTCCTCAAAACCTTTGTAGCTGCAAAGTTATCCCCTTCTAGAAAGTGCTTGCACTTTTTTAGGACATCTTGTATGTAAACAGAATATATAATATTATACAATAATTACAATATAAACACATCTTGGAGGGAGTGGAGTTTTGATGAGATGCTAGAAGCCCCATGTCAAAGGCAGATTTCTCGGAATATTCTTATTAAGGCTAAAGTTCTGGCTTCCTGATTGTCCGTGTGAGAAAATGTGTGAGCGGTTTACGTGCAAGAAGCTCCTAAAACATAGCTCCGTAAGGTGCTATAAGTAGCCCTCTAGCAGCGAAACTTCAAAGCGATCAACTTCTGTGCGCTTGCTTGGGGTGAAGAAGGAAATGACAGGCAGCTCGGGTAGTGTGTGAAACAGCAGCGTGGTGGCGTGTGGTTCGAAACTGGAGTTCAAACCTTGCCTTTTTACAGCGATACTTTCCATACGCTACAAGACGTACAAAGGTTATTCATTAATACATCATTTTTAAAGCAGTTGTTAGCTAGCGTGAGTTGCAGAAAGTGCCTGGAGGACATCTGGAGAACCAAGTAAAATTGACAAGGTTTTTTTACTGCTTCGGCTCTAGAGTAGTCCGAACTCTGACGTATCTGAGAAGGAGCATCTTATGTACCAGCATACTGATTTTGGACACATCCTCTGTTACACCCTGTGGATGCGTTGTGTATTCGGCAGCGGAAGCCGTTTTCGTGTGCATATCACGCTGGTTTTCACGCTCAGATTAACAAAGACTTCAACCAATTTCAGGCAACTGGAGCAGCTTCTACCTCATCGGCGGCCATTGTCTCACAAAAATACTTTTTGGCTAGTAATCGAGCTCAAATCCTCCCACTAAATTTTAAAAAATTTTTAAAAAGTATACAACAGAATACGTAGACCACTCAAAGAAGATCAATCAACTTTGTCAATTATTCCTTAAATAATGACAACACCAATCAGCCTGCTTGCAGCTGGCACGCTACCGTTGGAATTTCGCGTTATTGAATTATAAATAATTACCGATCTCTGCTATATACTTGTTGATATGACCGAAGCCAAACCAATTTAGCGAAATAGGCTTTTTATATACGCATGTGTATAGGGATAGCACATTTGCCTTGAAAATGAGAAAAGGACGAGCTGTACGTGAGAATTCAGGTGCTCTCCGGTTCATAAAAGAAAAAGGATGGTGTTCAACTTGGTCCACGGTGGACTCGGTGCACTAGCATGGATTTGTGCAGGTAGAAGTAGGCAGTTTTAACCAGAGCAGCTTTTTAGAAGAAGTTTAATCTTTTGCTTGTCATTAAATGTTTTCTTCTATCCTTTGACCACACCCCCCTTTCACAAACATACGTATATGGACTGACACTTTCATAGAATACAAGCACAATAGAAGTTCTCTAAATAAATGCATAGCTGGCAATCAATTTAGTTTTCAGTAACTGCAATGATGATTGCTGGAATACATTTCAATGGAATGTTCTCCTACCCAAAAATGGCGTCAGTCGTCTGTATCCTTTACTTGTTGCTTGCTACCTATTCTCTGGCAGTCATCGAAACTCTATCGGTGAGGTCTCTTATTTCCGTTTACCTTTTTCTCTAGAGAAGAGACTCAAAAGTATGTATGAGCGGCCAAATAGAATAGCATAGCAGAATTCCTCAGCCTTTTACTAGGCATATGAAATGACCGATTTCGACTAAAAAATTTGACAAATCGTAACTTTGTTTGGAAGCAATTTTATTGATCAAATAAGCAATTGTACATTTAATACACTTTTCCCAACGCGACAATGCCCTAGACATTCCATGTCTGTAAAATCCAGAACTACGAGAATTAATAAAACATTCGAAGTCAATTTCGACAATACCGTGGTCGCTGAATTTTTTATTTATTGGTTTTTTGTTGTTCATATGACAATCTAAATGCTTGAAAAAATTATAATCGGTAGTGGGGAGATCTGGAAACCCTGAAGTCGCAAAGATTCGTATTCGTATCCCAAATCATTTCTGGGAACCAGTTATTGAAACGTGAAACGTTGTCGTGTAGTAGGATTAGGCCTCTTCGATTGAGCAAAGCCGGCTGTTTTTCAGCCAACTTGCATCACTTCAATTTCGGCACAGTACTTCTCCGCTGTGATAGTCTCTCCACTCCTCAAAAACTTGTAATGGTCTATAATGGCCATTGTCCACTATACGGTCACCACGGTCTTCTTTGGATGGAGGCATGGTTTCGAAACTCCTTTGGACTCTGACTCTTGTCCAGCCATTGTGCAGAGCAACGACTATTCTCATACAGGATCCATTATTCGTCGCATGTCATGATCCTGTCCAAAAAAAGCCTCCTTCGATTGCGCAGCTTTACGAAGCACAGGCGTCATGGCGCTTTAGCATCTTCCGGGCAGCCAGCTCGTGCGGGATCCATTTATCCAATTCCTTTACTTTTCCGAACGCATTTAATGGCGACTGATAGTGCTGCCATCAGCGCCGAAATGCTGTGATAGCTTTCTTCCACCATGGCTTTGAGTTGGTCGTCGTTAAGGAATGATGGCAGAATACCTCGGTCTTCATTTTCGAGACTTTCATCTCCGGATCGAGATCTTCTGAACCAGTGCGAACTGTGCGTTCCTTAACAAAATCCTCTCCAACAGCAGAGTTAATATTACGTGCTGCGACCACGGCGTTGGGTCCACTTTTTCATTCATATAAGTAGAACACCCGAATATCACGCAGGTTGATTAATACCGTAAAAACGACGTCAAAAGCTCGTCAAGAGGCAATTATGCAACAAAAGTTGTAAACGATAAGAAAGCGGAGATTCTTCGCATTCAAAAGATACATACATACTGTGCCTGAAAAGGAAACATTCTTAGCCATAAAACCGTCCAGAAACTGAGGCAACAAAATCGGCAACTTCATATGCATAATATTTAGTAGCAAAACATGATTTACCTCTCCTAGTTGGAAAACGAGGTGAGTTCCCTACTTCCGGCAATCTCAGCGTCAAAACGTGCTCATGTGTCTCAATAATGAACCTAGGAGAGTTCGCATTTAAGACACATAGGGAAAATTTTATGAAAGGAAGCTACGCTTCATAGAACAGCTATTGAAATTATTGTAACGATGTTAGTGTCGAAAAAAAGGCTATTATAGTGTGGCTTTTACGATGCACATTGTGTTTTTCTAGCTTATTCGTGAGGAGAAGTCGCAGGAGGAGAAGATACCAATAAATGGGACGTCGATGGATCATGACGAAGACGAGGTTAATACTTACTTTAATGTGACCTCCAATCAAAGCTTCATCTAGCAGTCGGTGTACAGGAGCGTTACTCCTGTTCTGATAGTTATTCTCATCATGCAGTTGATCTTTTTACTGTTTGCGCGTTTTGAGAAATAGCTTTTGCTTATCCGTACTGCATGTGTTGATCTGTAGAAGGCTTGAATATTGTTCCTTTGTTAAGCATGTTTAATACGTCATGAGAAAGGGACAACCCTCCGTTTAGAAGCGTCGCGTTAAGCACTGGATTGTCAATGTCTGTTTAGCTCACCCATCGTCTTTCCTCAACGCAGTCCATTACTTCTATTAACTTTACGACGAAATTTCAAAAAAAATTTCAGCAAGACAATTGTTTGAAAACTAATGTAAAGTAGCTATACATGAGACAAAAAAGTTTTTTTTTTTAAATTCAGTTGCGGTACAGCATTCAGTGCATTTCTTATCTTTCACAGTGACAAACCTCTCAAAAATGCAAGGTTGTTTCTAGGACTCGTCAGATGAACCCAGCGGAGATTTTAAAGACCAAATAGCAGTGACTTCAGCGAAGACAGTAAAGGTAGGCACTCTTCCATTATTGCGTGGAAGTGACTTTTCGTCGTGTTACGCTTGTTTATGTGCTCGTTTAAGAGTAGACCAGAGGAGTTATCAAGGCGCAACACGGAGAAGGACAAGTTGGGTAGCCAATCAAGAACGGAGGTGTTGACTGCTTTGGTGAGGTTCCTTTGCAGTAAATTGGCCTCCTTTCCGCTCCTCGTTTGTAAATCTGCTCCAGACAGCCAAGGTCCTTCTATTTCCTATTCTTTTGAAACGTGCTACGTGATAACATATTGAATCACTGACCTGGCAGACGTTGTGCAAGCGCTATAAAACCTTGAGATAACTGGAAGAGTTAAATATTAAGGATGACTACGTAATGCTCCTAGAACCTATGTAGTTGCCTCAGAACTGTTGATTTTATACGCAGGTCCATTGTCGCAATAATGATAACTACAAATGCCTTACTAATAGACTTCTAGCCATGAGCTTTATCCCCTTCAAACTGCTTGTTGGTCCAGTCTCCACAACTTTTCCGCTAAACTTATTTCATATAACAAACCGGTAGCCCTCTATTTCAGAGCTCTTCTTCTCCTGATTCAGAAGAGGAAGTCGAGGTGCGATCTTCGTTTTTTATAGGAGTGCTTGTGTATCAGTAGGCCCGATGAATCCGAACCTGTAATTCAAACGGTTTTTTGTGATCGCTTCCACTAGTAACATGAACGAGAACTATAGAAGATTTAAGCATAGAGGATTCACACAAGTTTCTTATTTTTGTGCAGCAGAAATTCCCGAAGAGTTATCACTTGGTTGGTTGTCCTAAATGATTAAATAGATAGACAAAGCATTCAAGGCTTGCTGATTGTAAAACGCCAATCAAGTATTGGCAAGACTGACAGGAGCTTACCTACTAGATTCCATGGCAAACTGCACAAGCAGTTCGATATTAGCGACTTCTTTACATCATATTCGCGTCATCAGCAGCACAGACCGTATACAAGCAGTAGGTCATGAACTATCAAAACTGATCACTTGAATGTGACCCAGACACTTCGCGACGGCTCGTGAAAACTATTATAGTTCCTCACCAAATGTTACACAAACCATGCCATGCTATTTGAAGGAATTTGTGATATTGTCCCACCAAAGAAAGAAACCATAGCTTTTCGTTGGCATCCTCGATCTGTCGAGACGCCAGTTCACGTAGTTACTTATGGAAAGAAATTTTTCTCCTTTTCCTTATGCAAAGAGGCGTCTTAACAAAACACATTTTGTTACCTGGATCCTTAGGCTAGATTATGGGAACATCGTTAAACATTGCTCCTATCTATCCTCTGTGTGATCGCCTATTCTGATGAAGGCTCTCTCTCATGTTGAGGATCTTTTTCTACAGCTCAAACTGTCTCGTGTCAGTGGTTTGCTGTTAGTTTCTACAGAATACATTTGTAAGTGATACTATAATGAAGTTATAGGTACCAGTTCGTGGTGGTGGCGACACGAGTGGGATATATGTTTCTGGCAGAGCAGTTCACATAAGGCACACGAGATCATGGGGCAAGGAGACGTCCAGTGGAAAGGTGCGGGCGAGGCTGGCAGGGAGACAGGTCGACCAGTCGTCCGGCGTCCTCGAGCTCGAATCCCCTTGTAGCTCCTTGCTCGTCCTCCGATCGTGCTCCGCCTCCTGTAATCATATACTGAGATCTCCGTTAAGCTTGAGCCATGCCTTGCGTATCGATTGCACATTTGTCGGAGGATTTCCTAGGCTCGCACGTTGGACGGGAGCATGGCGCAGCTGATACGCAAGGCGGGGATAAGGTTCAAAAAGGGAAAGAATGAACTACTAATGTAAATGAATGGTAAAGTCTTACCACTAAGTCCGAGATGCTCACGACAGAATGTCCTCCAACGTTGACGTGCGGATGAACACTCGGTGTCCCTGCGCCCAGTGGAGGACCCATGCCCAGTTCCTCAGGCCAGAGCACGATTTGGCCGTGGCGACAGCGCGTCAGGGCGACGTCCATGCGCAACGGATCGTCCAGGAAGTCGCTGGAGTCGGGATCCACGTCGGAGCGGGTCGTGAGGAGGATGACGATATCCACCTCTCGTCCTTGAACGGAGTCGACAGTGTGGATCGTAACTCCTTGGCGTAGTCCTGGAGAAGGCGGGCCTGCTCCTTGTAGAAAGTGATGATCGCCAGGGACGTCGGCGGGATTCCTTTCGCAAGGAGGGCCTAGACGATGTCGCGGCAGTATCGCGCTTCCGTCTCGTTTGAGTGGGAGCCTCCGGGTGACTTTGTCGATCTCCCCTCCACGTGGACCTGCACAAACGGCACCTTCTGGTTAGGTAGACTGAGGAGGTCCGTGAACATACTGCGCTGCTGCTCCGGGGTACCGCTGACTAGCTGTCCTTGGTAGAACAGACTGTTTGGCAGGTCGTTCAAAGCTGGATGGGCCCGGAACGTAGTGAGCAACGGAGCAACGGCGACGTCCCTGGAGAGGAGGAGACTCATCGCTCCCCGGGCTCCATGGATGGCGGCGGTTGACGAGCGGTCGCATCTTATGTGGGGCGCGAGTTGGTGCACGTCGCCAATCATTATCATGCGCGCATCTGGGTACCATGACGTCATAGCGACAAACGACGGCTCCGGTATCTGCGACGCTTCGTCGCAGATGAGGACCTGCGTTTCCCCGAGGTATGTGTTGAAAAGTCCGGATGGTCGCGTGGAGTTGAGAAGCGTCGCCGTTGTCATACACACGGAGCAGTCGGAACATGATGCCGACCGCTTTTTCGGTAGCGAGCGGGTTCTCTCGTTCCGCTATGAC
Organism: Heligmosomoides polygyrus polygyrus; assembly: GCA_947396885.1. Lineage (NCBI taxonomy): Eukaryota > Metazoa > Nematoda > Chromadorea > Rhabditida > Heligmosomidae > Heligmosomoides > Heligmosomoides polygyrus. The sequence goes on from OX377202.1 coordinate 25,974,333, forward strand.
ATATTTGTCGCGTTCGGCCTCGGAAAGCGTCAAGGTCGCTCTGGATGGAAGATGGAAGTCTCGATGAGCTCACGTCCTCGGGCGTATTTTGTCAGCGCCTTGGCTACAGTGATGATGACGGGACATTTGCTTACACTCTTTTACTGAAACCGCTAAGTGTGTTTCTGAATGCGCTTCCCTACGTGCTCCGAAGAAGTTGGCCGAGTATACGACGGAACGACGGACAATCCGACAATAGGAAGCGTTATACGAATAAGGTTTGGTGTTGGGACGACAAATGTAGAGGGAAAGGCGTTCTGGTTGTTTCTGGAGAATGGGCAACAGCCGGAACAGTTATAGGAGTCAGGAAGGAAAAAGAGAGTATCCGGGGCGTGTCTTTTGGGCAAAGACAGACGTCTACGGAAAAGCATGGTGTAGCAGGACAGAGCAGTGTGACAGCACAGAAGAAAAGAGAACGCACATCTGGAATGGTCGAGGAAGACGGTACACGAGGCTCTGAAGAAAGGAGGAGCGCGTTAATTCGTCGTTGCGTTGGAGCAATGCTTCAATTCTGGCTCGAGAGTCATCTAGTTGTTCCTGCATGGAGAGGGAAAGTCGTGATAGCCTGGCCTCAGTGTCTTCAGTCGGCACCATCCCAGGAGGGGAGTGGACTGAAGGGCCATAGCTTAAAAGTTTGGGGTGGAAACTTCGCCCAAGAGAGGGGCCATACCTCCGGTACTCGTAGGGTGACGAGGTTGGTTAGTACTAAGTCTAGGAGACAATCTAGAAGGTGTGGGGCAGTCACGCCGAAAGTGTCCCATGCCTCTGCAATTGAAGCAGGATACCGTCGGGTTAGCGGCGTACCGACGAGGAGGAGGCGAGGGGGACCGTGCTGCAAACCTAACATGACGATTTCTAGAGCGGTTGGGAGACTCTATGCCGGAACGGCCGGGACGAAGGACGCGGGGTGGCCTGGCTTGAGAGGAACGGTGTGGAGCAGCGACTTGCACCGAAGGTGGCTTAGCCGTCGGGTTGATCAAGTGTTCCGCCGCCGCTTCGGTAAGAAGCTGCTCTACCATCTGAGCTTTAGACACTGCCTGTTCGAAGGATACCGAGTTGTCTAGCTTGACGAAGCACCGGATATCACTTCTAAGGCGGGCTACGAACTCCTCCAAGACCCGATCTTTTTGAGTGGAGGCATCCTGGCCGCGGGTGGCCGACCGTACCAAGTTCAGAATTCTGTTGGCGAAGGTAGACACAGACTCTCCGAGTTCCTGACGACACGAGCTGAGTTTCTGTCTTGCAACGTACCGTTGCTGGGGGTTTTCGAAGAAAGAAGTGAGTTGGGACACGAGCAACGCGAAGTTCGTGCGGCTCTCTGGTGGTAGTTCGTCTACCTTCTCCCGAGCTATCCCTTCAAGATGGCCGATAAGGAAGCGAGCCCGTTGTTCATCAGTGAAAGGAACAACTCTCATGTCCATAACGTCCTGGAGTCGCCGAAGCCAAATGGAGAATTGGGGGTCCGTATCGGCTGCGCCTGAGAATGGAGCCACTCTGGTTTGAACCGTGTCCTGTTGGAGCATAGCTACCGTAGGGATGTTATCAAGACGCCGACCAACCACCGAGAAGGATTCACTGAGTTTTTCAGTCAGAGCGGCATTGCCCTCGTTAATCTTACGAGTGAGTACCGCCGTGTTAGCCTGGGTATCCGTCCACACTTGATCGATAGCCAAGGAGGGTGCGTCCCGAAGGAGTTTGACATCGCGCCCCTGTACCGGCGCGTCATCGTCAAGTCCTTCAAGGGACCCCTGAAGGTGGTGTGAGGCCGCAGGATCAGGGTCAGGTTTTGGTTCAGTACTTTTGGGCAACAGCCCCATCGAAGTCTTAGTGGCACTTCGTGTAAGTACGGTATAGAAAGCAGTAGCAGACAAGTAAGCAGTAGCAAACAGTGTGAGCCACAGTGGATGACGACCACTAGAAGGGATGAGTATATGTATGCACGATGGATTGTCGATCGAGGATTGATAGGAGGGAAATCTCAAAGCAAGCGGGCCCGAAAACAAAACATAGAAACGTTGGATCGAAAGAATGCGGGGTATGGATGAGAAGAGATGAATGTTGTTGCTTGCGAGAATCAAGAAAAGACAACATAGGCTAGGGAATCAAAAGATAGGAGCGCAAGAGCGAAAGAATGTGAAAATGGTAGGAAGAGCTAATGTTGATGTTACCAAAGATCATAAAGAGACTGCATGGGATTTACCAACGTGAGAAAGTCGAGCGCACAAACAAGCGCGAGCCCAGAGAGAAAGAAACGTCCGACTCCGACTGGATGGCTGGGCGAGAAAGTAGAATACGGGGAAAACGATGATTACAGCAAAAAAGTACCCGTGTGACGGCTCGTAGGTTCGAGCACAACGAAGAAATATAGGGAAAACGTAAATCTCAAGGGAAGGAATAACAAAGAAAAATGTGGAGGAAAAATCGAGAATGGTACAAAAACTACAACACCGCTTGAACTATGTGAGCTTACCTCACCTGGTACCAGAATCCGACACCTTTACCTTTTATTCGACCTCTTATCAAACTGTACGCGCGCAAATACCAACTTCGAAGGGCAACAACAACCTCCGTCGGAACTTCTACCACTCATAAACCGTCGAAGCTTTCGCAATTCATAGAACGAACTATGGCGCCAACACATTCCAGAACAGAAGAAAGCCGGCAAATTTGGATCAGAAAGCTGACCATCAGGTCTCCGGAGGCAAGGAACAGATACAATTCTATTCTACTAACGGAAAATGGAAATGGTTACTCTATTCGATCGATGAGGAGGCTGAAGCCTCACGCCTGCCGAAGAACGGACTGAACAGAAACAAAGCGCCGCGCGCTGAGTCACACCGCGCATGCCGTACGGGCGACGCGGCTCGAGACGCAAAGACTCTTGGAGAGTTTCCAACGGCGAGGGGCAACGTGCGAAGGAAGGAGGGTGCATCACATGAGGGCTACAAAAGGAAACAGCGCTGAATTCGTTAGAGTAGTCACCTACAACTAAGAAGACGAGCAAAAAGACGGCGGCAGACGGCTACTTACTTCTCAGAACCATTATGGCCAGTATTGATTCAGGAAGATGCCCAGCAGGGCCGCAATAAATACAAGAGCGATGTAGCCGACCTGTCCAAATCCCTACCTGGTGGCATCGTCTCGCTGCTACCAGTTATAGGTACCAGTTCGTGGTGGTGGCGACACGAGTGGGATGTATGTTTATGGCAGAGCAGTTCATATAAGGACACGAGATCATGGGGCAAGGAGACGTCCAGTGGAAGGGTGCGGGCGAGGCTGGCAGGGAGACAGGTCGACCAGTCGTCCGGCGTCCTCGAGCTCGAATCCCCTTGTAGCTCCTTGCTCGTCCTCCGATCGTGTTCCGCCTCCTGTAATCATATACTGAGATCTCCGTTAAGTTTGATCCATGCCTTGCGTATCGATTGCACCTTTGTCGGAGGATTTCCTAGGCTCTTACAATGAAAATGCAATGCAATGCAAATGCAATTGAAACTATATGTCTTTCTCTACATCATGGTATCAGTACCTACTATCAAATCCCTTCTCTAAATCTGTGTACCAAACCTCCTGTGAAGTCACGGATACAAGAATTAAACTAGGGAATGGTCTTGGCATTAAGACGGAGGGAGCTTTCGGTGCGACGCAATAGAAACTTGGCTCTGTATTAGTAACGATCTTTAAGTAACTTATTAAACCATCATACTAAAAATGCTAAGCTACTTCACCAAACCGTACAATTCAAAGATACAAAGCTGGGCATCAATCGCATCAACTCCTTCAATTTGTAAACCACGCGATGCATCGTATTTCGCGACCTCAACGTTTATGACGCTTTTAGATTTACTTCGTTCTGCATGCTTAAAGTATTTTTAGGAAATTATTGTAGCTTTAGAAATAACTCTTTAATTTTTCGAGCAGAGTGACCATTTTTGAACACCCTGCATAATGTGCACAGTTACTACCACAGTTTTCATATCACCACTACGCCAGCCGTGATTTTAGTAGTAGAAATGAAACTAAACGCATGCCATCCAATAGAGAGAACCTGAGGGTGGTCGAAATGTTATAATATTATGTTTGTCTACCTTTTCTCTTGTTTCCCGTCCATGCACTCAAAGTGAATCCATTATCAACGCTAAACCAATTTATTGTGTTTAGATTCAGAGCTGCAGCTTCTACGTTGAATGGGTGAGTTGCAATATCCAATTTTCCTTCTACACTTTCCACCGATTGCCAACCAGATGTCGCATTTCACTTCCCATTTGAATGCCGAAGTGCCGCCTCGTTAATTCTTCTGTACAGAGCACACCCACCGGTGATCAAAAAAGTTTCCCAGAGATTTTAAACGCCTACGAACGAAATCTGCTTATTGATGTTCGTCCTTCTACGTGGTGTCACTGGAAACAACTCCCTTTCAAGATGAGCTGAACATGGATTCTCGAATGCAGGCGGATAATCTCTGAAATATGCCGATTTTTAAAGATCCTATGTAGAAATGTCGTCCATAGGGTTACAGAATTTAGGAGAAAGTGCTTCGGCATCCGCAAAAGCCGACGCGCTGAAAGCCCGGCGATTATGAGGCGTACGTGAAGAAGTCTTTGATGCAAGGGTGAAATCTGGGAGGGCAAATGAACTAGTCCAGAAGTCCATAACATAGGACAGCTTCCCCAATCGCATCACATTGTGAACATCGTCCTCCGAAAAGGCGACTCCCAGTCATCCAGTACTACAGCGCGAAAACAGTGGCTAAGGTAGACATTGACCTTGTGGATGATAGTGGCAGAAGCCACGTCACGGCGCAAATATGAGACGCCCTACTCCACCTACCAATGAATGAGGAAACTGAGGCTTCTCGCACTTATTTACCGACTGTCACGATTGTTGATAACACCTGAAAGAAAGATATCGAAGCTGTTTGTCAAGTAACACGGTTGGAACAGTGCATTCGAGCGAGGAACCTTCCAGGCTCGCCTGTTACCATGCGTTGTTATTCCCATAGGTCTTGGCAGATGTGTGTATTACCGTCGTGTAAAAGGCACGTGTCGGATGACTTTTATCCACACGTGACGGCATTGCACGTGAACATGACTTGATACCACCGCGTAAAACCCCCCGGTGGTCGGCGGTCCTTCGACTTTGATCCTTAGAAACCTTCCTGGTATTTTAGTAGTAGACAACCTACGGAGAGACCACAACAACTGTTAAGTTATATCTTCAGTGACATGAATAAATAATTCTGAGCAATGTGGTTAATGATAAGAAAAGTAAACATGTGTCTAAAACCTACTAGCTATGACCAGACTGCACCCACCTACTCTGGAGATCAACGACCGTGACCTGCATGGCGGATCTATCCTAGTCCGGGGGCAAGAATTAAAAATTTTGTAACGAATTGACTTGACACTCACAGAGCGATTGAAGTGAGCATAATGGAACCTAAAAAACCAAGAGCGAAACACAAAAAAACCGCGGTTTTACTAGCGTCTCGGCGGACAAAGCTCATTCAAACACAGCTGAAAGCCGCCGTACGAGTAATAACACGGATCTACCGTAGTGAGGGGCAAATAAAGCCGCATACAGCGTGATGACTACCGCCTGACGTTTTACAACCTGGATCCTTTACAGTGAGGGAGCGGATAACGTTGTTTATTTACAACCGCGGTAAATCGAAATATTATTTTTTGTTCTTTTTCTTTATAAAAATTTGTCAATTTAGATCCTATTCTGTTTTCTTCAATCCGCTCTGTGAGTGTCCAGTCAATTTATTGCATATTTTTTAATTCTGTGGCCCCATGACTACGATAGATCCCTGCATGGCATACCCGGCCTTGCTCCTGCAGCCTGCATCAAGTCAGAACCGACGAGACCGGGCCGGGGCCCTGCGTAAGCTGCACATCTGCTCGTCGGTGCAGGCGACTGCGGCGGCATGGGGATCCATGGTGATGTCCATGGAGTGGCACGACTCCCGACTATAGATTGACGACAACCAAACAAATGTAAACTTGCGGCGACGAGGAAACTCTGGCACGACACGAACAGAGCGTCCCTAGAGGGACGGTGATGGCTGCAAGCTGCTCCACACGTGAAGAATCCGGACAATCGACCGGTGGGAGCCAGCATAGCAGGATCAAATTGATGGTATTGTTGCTGGCCAGCGTTGCAACTGTGGGGAGATTTGTGGCTGGTGCTGATTCGTGAACGGCACGGCAGTTGTTTGTAATGTAGACGCTTCTGTGCTAGTATCAGTGAAAAGCATCATTTCTTACAAGGGAGGCCCATGAATTTTCCCCAAAGATCCTCAACGTGACCTATACGATCTTATCGAGCTTCGGACGAGGATCACAGAACTATGCCTCGTTTTTGCTACGGACCACTGGAAGGTCCGAAAATGTCAAAAAATGGTTCCGCTGATAAAACAAACGGGCTGATAAAACAAAAGTGACACCTGGAATGGCCCTGTCGTGCTCTGAACTTAACTTGCAAAAGGTTTGGAGCTCAAATTAAAGTTTGATTATAGTAATACGATAGTTTCCTACGTTTCCTAGACGAAACCGCAGTGTGCATGCAAGTGATTCATTCGCAAAGGTTTATTTATTTATTTTATTTGACCAACACAAATAATGGCACGCATAGGTAAACAGGGAAGATTTCAGATAATGGATGGCACTTCGCAAAAAAAAACAGAAAAGCTGAGAAAAATGAGAGAGAGAAAAAAAGAGGGACAGAAAACGGGCAGATATACGCCTGGCCGCTGCGAGAGTGCATACAAGAGGGAGTTGTGACAAAAATACGTGTGAGCTTGAGTGGAGCACCTAGTGATGTCATGACGGAGGTGCGCTGACCATGGGTATGTGCATTAGCAGATACTATGGGTATGTACATTAGCACGATACTACTACCAGTAGGCATAATAGACAATTAACCTTTGGGGCGGGCCCTGTATCTCAAAGGCCTCTTTAAACTGGTGCACACCCCAAAGGCTGCCTTGGGAGGTCGTGAGGATCTATTAGCATTCTGCTGAATACCCACAAATAGTGTAATGCAGCGAACAAGACGTTATTACATAGCCGTTTTCAATTGACACACTCATGTAGCACAAGCAACGCACGAGGCTAGCCAGAAAAGCAATCGAGAAAGTGACTTCTATAAAAGCAGAGGACTTTTGTGATCGGAACAAATTGTCTAATTCCTGGAGCTGAACGGCGTCTGTAGGCAAATCCATGGACTACGCATCGAGAGGCCTCGGTCGAAAAAATAGAACCTTCCTGAAATCCCAAGTATTGTTCAACATAACGTGCATGGCAACACAGTCATGTAGACCAATTCTCTTGAACTACGAGGCGACTGATCTTTCTAGAACTGTCTGCACGTCTATATAAGGGCTGGAAAGGGCTCGCTATAACTTCATTGCTCGCTAGTCCTACCCGCCCTGGATTCGCCTCACCGAGGACAACCCACCGACGACCACGGACGCAACCACAAGGAGTGGACAACCAGCCAGGAACCAGCGCGGACTCGCACCCCAAGGCCGACAGCAAGAGGAGAGAACCGCCACTGGCAAGAACAAGAGCTATTTTAGGTGCAATAAAGATTCGCAGGTCGCTACACCATGCAGGGTTCGAACCCTGGTCACCTGTTTGCAGACAGCGCACAAGGACGTTGCGCCGCCGCTGCCAGTGGGGCGCTCCAATGCATGCGTACAATGTTCGCGTATATATAACGTATGCGTACAATAGAGCTACTATGCATAGATAGTGGACCGCTAACAATCAGGTCGGCGCTCTGAGTTGTTGAGCTAGGTGAATTTGAAATGCGTGGGATTTTCGGTGGATGAACAAGTCAGGGCACAGACTATTCCACTCAGCAACCTGCCGCACTAGGAATGAGCGCTCATAGCTAGCCGTATTAGGCTTATCCGGTCGAATACGGAAGAGGTGACCCCTTAGTCTGCCAACACTGGCTGCTGGTTCGAAAAGGTCGAAGATATTGAGGCCAATCTCATCTGTGGTCAACTTGTACATTAGAGTGAAGTCGGATATTTTGCGTCTGAACTGCAGAGAGTCATCGTTAAGTCTGGAAAGACGTTCTTCATAAGAAAGACTTGGCAAACCGTAGCGACAGAAACAGCGATATGTGAAGCTCTTTTGGACTTTCTCAACTTCTTCTATAAGAGATACGTTTTGTGGGGACCATATGGGCGTACAGTATTCAAGTAATGGCCTCACGTAGAGAACGAAAAGTCGGAAGAGCGCAACAGGATCTGGCATTTTGAAGGCTCTAAGAACAAAGTTTGAACACTTGAGGGCATCCCTTACTTTATCGTGGATGTAGCTGTCGAAATTGAGATGAGTATCATACACTACCCCTAAATCGCGTATCTGGTCAACACAATTCAACGCAGTTCCTCGTAGTGAGAAAGAGAAATTCGGATGACCTCGTCCTAGTTTTATGACAGCAGTTTTTTGCACGGATATGTCTAAGTCCCACATTGCTGACCACTGTTCGACAGAATTTATTGCATCTTGAAGCTTTTGGCAATTGTTAACTGTAAATATTTTGGTGTCGTCGGCATATATGCTGCATACGCAGTCGGGTGGGAGAGCGTACGGCAAATCATTAATGAAGATTACGAACAGAAGTGGTCCCAAACAAGTTCCCTGGGGAACGCCACTTAGTGAGGGGTAGGACGGAGAAATGATATCGTTTAGCACAACAGCCTGTACTCTGTCATTGAGGAAATAGTGCAAAAATTTCAACAGCTGCCCCTTAATTCCATACGAAGAGAGCTTTTTAACAAGTAAAGGTATGGAAATTGAGTCGAAGGCTTTAGCATAGTCAAGGTTGCAAACAGAGACGTAATTAACCTTGTCAAGCTCTCTGTGCCACAACGGAACAGTGGAAAGTAGAGCGGATGTTGTTGACTTCTGTTTTAAAAATCCATGCTGTTCCTTTCGGAGGAGGTTATTGACCTTGAGATACTCATAGATTTTTTTACATAGAATACGTTCCATAACCTTACTGGTCGAGCTGGTAAGACATATTGGGTCGATAATTGACAACCTCGTTTTTTGGTCCTTTTTGTGTATAGGACGCACAAAACCAACCTTCCAAAGTCGGGGAACATCGCCTTCGAGTAAAAATCTGTTGAAAAGGATTGTCAACGGGCCAACTACACCGAGCGCTGCCCTCTTCAAAAAGACATATGGTATATTATCTGGTAATGTGGAAAATCTGTTAGGCAGTTTCCGTAGTACGCTGTAAACTGTTTCTTTAGTGATGTCAACCCAGTTCAGCTCACTGTCGGTCATAGAGGTTATATAGGCTCCGGTATCGCGAGGAGGTTTGTAGACTGATTTGAAATAATCGGCAAAGAGCCTACACTTATCGTTATCATCTCTAACTAAAGCATTGCCTGCTATCAAACAAGGTATAGTCTCCTCTAATTTTAATTTCTTCTTGCAAAAACTGAAAAATAGCTTAGCATTCCTACAACGAGCTATTCTTTTTTCCTTAGTTATTTGATAGCTAGCAACGGCTCGCTTAAGTTTGCGCGAGAACTTGATATATCTTGGGTCCCTAATGGACGAGGTAGAGTAGTAAAGCCGATCAACTTTGAATTTGAGAACAAGTATTTTTCTTGGATAACTATCACGAGTGTGACTGCGCCGTACTGAAGGCACGTGATTCGCGATAAGGTTGTGGCATATCTCAACAAAGTTCTTGTACAAAACGTTAACATCAGGTGAACAGTTGTTTATTCCAACCCAGTCTATTTCGGCTAACGAAGAAATCATCGAGTCATAGTCACCCTTGGAAAAGTTTCTGATTAGTTTGGACCTCTTAGTGGGCTGTTGCTTTGTTCCACGAATTCTGAACGAAATGGAGTTGTGATCTGATGTACTGAACGGTGGGAGGACATAAACTGCTTCAATTATGGTAGGCTGGGACACTAAAAGTATATCGAGTATATTTAGGCCATGATTGGGTTGAGATACCAACTGCTTAAGGTTCAGTGATGTGGCAAAATCAATAAATAGAGATGAGGATATTGTCGAAATATTTGCTCTATGCGACATGTTGCACCATTCAATTGTTTGGAAATTGAAATCGCCTAAGAGAAGAATGTGGCCACTCCACTCGCACAGAGGCCGTGGAGAAAGTCAATGAATTCTGCGAATGTGGTTGAATTACAGGAGGGGCTACGGTAACAAAGCAGTAACAACGCACTGCCATGTTCAGTTTCAACACTAAGAGCTATTGATTAAATTTCGCTATGAAAGTCTTTCTGCATCACTAGTTTGTGGGTTAGATGCTTGTTAATTAATGCTAGAACGCCACCTCCTACTCTATCGCCCTGGCGATCACAGCGATATACCGCATATTGGGAGTTACAAGATAGAACGGCATCATGAACAGTGTTTGGTTTGCACCAACTTTCAGTTATGAAGATACCATTAGGGAGTCGACGCATGATGAAGTTCAAGTCCGGAATTTTGTTTACAATCGATCTCGCATTGAACAAAAGAAACTCGTGAGACGAAGAGCAAGAACAGTTTCGGGCACATATGGACCTGGTATTATCTAACGCATTGGCCGATCTTTTATCCTAGCGCTGGGAAGGCGAGGGAAGCGAGTGAGAAGCTGAAATGGGTGCAGGAATAGGGAGGTGGGTCTGGTTATTACGACTTACTGGCAACTCACGGGGAGTGTTCAGCTTGTGAATGGCTAGGTCTCTTACAACGTATACAAGCTTACCTTCCTCGCTATTCATTATACCTGCTTTCCTTCTCAGTAGGCGGTCATACTCAAGCTCTTCCCTCGTGTAATCACGTCTCGCATACGAGTGCACGAAGTCTTTCGTGAGTGATTGCCTTCCAATTCTCATATGCTCCAGCAGTCTATCCCTTAGCTCTTGATTACCTAGACATTTCTTAATTATGCGAGGTCGAGCGCGGTTCGTATCTTTTCGAATTACAGGATGTCTATGGAAAGAGATCCTTCCGTTATTGAATTCGTTAATGAGCTGTTCGTCACCGGAAGATTCAATTACCTCCTTAATAGCTTCCTTATCAAAAGCCCGTGTGGCCGCATCGGATGCCTGCTCGCCGATACCGACCCATGTTACGCGGCACGCCTTTGCGTCCACGACTTTCGTGTCAGACTTAAGCTTCACAAGCGTGCTGTATAAAGCCGATCTCGGATCTGAATTTTTAGGCGAGTCCGAGATCAGTCGTTCCTCTAACGCATCAAGCCTTCTAATTATGGCCTGCTGAGAGTCCTGTAACTTTAGAAAAAGATCGAAAAGCTTATCAAACCGATCGAGATGGTCACCCCATCGCTTCAGAACCTGAGTTAGCCAGGCGGGTGCTTCATCGGACGATCCTTTCTTCGGCGCCATGCTGTTGATCAAGGACGAACCAGGCGAAATCAGATAAGACAAGCAGCAGTCAGAAGAGCGTACCGGCCGCAATGACCTTAGTAGGCGGGAATGACCTTAGTAGGCGGGAATGACTTAGTAGGCGGGAATGACTTAGTAGGCGGGAATGGGTTAGGTTACGGTAGCGACTGGATGGCCGACTGGATAGTGAGGCGAACTTGCGGGAGAGGGTCGATATTTCAATTCCGGGAGTGGGGTTTTTGCGTCCCTATGTGGACTGTTAGCGTTTTTGCAAATGAGGATTACATTTTGGCTTCGATAGGGTACCTTCTTTGGGGTGAGGGCCTGAACTTACGAATTTCATCGCTAATTGCGGCGACCTATGCCGCAACGCGGCAGGTCCTCTGCTACGTCTGCCGACTTCCTGCCTTGACCCACCGCCAGCGCGACATCGTCCGCCGCAGCCGCGACGACATCCAGGTCTATGGAGCAGACGAGAGGTGAACAGAAACGGGATAGGTTTCTGAAGCACATGTTACGGGCCTGCGAGTCTTTAAGATCTAAGAGTACTCTCACTAGGTCTCCATGTAGTCCTTCTGCCTTGCTTCTACCCGTTCTACCCCTTTCATTTACCTTCTTCAGGATTATTTTCAACCGTTCTTATGCTCGTTTACAGCAATTCGGCAGCATCTTAATTTGTGTCCTTAAGTTTCCCTCAATAGCTTGGCTTAAATTTCCAAGAACATTTCCAAGTCCGACTCATTGGTCGCTGGTATTCGTGCGATCCAGTCTTCAGCCTCCTATCCTATAATATTTCCTTGCCTATGATCCATTAGCCTGGCCGTTCCCCTTGCGACGCGGAAGGTGGCCAGTAGCCTTTTCTGACAAAAGGAGTCGAAGTTGGCCGAATAGCTGGACAAAAACTACTCAGTGCTTCTTGCAAGATTCGGAAGAGTAGTTGTCGCGTTCGCGGCAGCGGCTCCCGCACACGTGACAGTAATCAGTGGCGGCTAATTACTGCGCGGCGGTGGCGGCCGCAGCCGCGATGACCATTCGTAAGTTCGATCCGCTCCCCCCTTCTTTGCGTCCTAACCCGCTTTCAACCTGTTGTCAGATGTGGAAGAAGCTGGTTTTGTTGTGTGGAGTGATATCACGCATCCATTAAACGATAGTTGTCTCGCTGGGGAAGGTTTCGTCAGATGCTGTCCACATATGACCTCTTTGGTATGTTCGCAATTACTTTTGGAAGTGTTTCCCACTATCACCTCATTCCTGAACAAGATCGAAAGGCATTGATTCGACCCATCATCAAGACACGCTCATTGCTCTTCTTCTTTGCAGACTGCTTTTTATTCTTCTCGCAGCTTTCACTATTTCAGCTAACTGTTCCCAAGTACTGCATATTTTATCAAACTTGTGTGATTGGTCGCCTTGCTGTGTATTTCTTCCTTACCACACTTTCCTTACTACACTTATGGGAGACGGGTTAGAGCATTGCAGATAGGAACACTTGCACTCACTCCCTCTACTCTGAAGGCTCGAGCACACTTCGCTGCCTTTGCTGCTGCAGCAATGATAAAGGATATCATCGAGCTGCTGCCTCTGATACCCTTTATCATTGCTGCCGCAGCAAAGGCAGCGAAGTGTGCTCGAGGCTTAAAGGTCGAGAAATATTTTCGTCCAACATTCATCTGCAGGTTATTTGGGATGCAGACCACCAATTTTGTAACCAATTTCGGTGAACCGACAGTTTACAGAAGGTTACCATGGGTATGTGTAAGTAACGGGTGTATGCAGAATAACCGGCACTGCTGCCTTTCACGACTCCAAAGTCGAGAGAGAGGTCGAAAGAAAAATTTTCGCTCAAACCTCGCTCAGGAGGTTACTTGAGGTGCTGGTCACGGATGTCTATTTTTGAAATTTCGGTCGATCACGGTAGATTACGGTAGATATGGGTGAGTAAAGCTGTGCCCGTTAGTTGGATCACTCCTTCCCCAATGTTGTCAGACTTTTTTTAACCATCGACTTCAACCTTTGATGGAAGTGCAAGCCAAGTGATAATTTTTAAAAAAGTGACAGATTCGTGATAAACAGCTCAAGTAATTTCCGACAGGGCCATTCCAGGTGCCACTTGTGCCTTATCAACCCGCTCTGAAGTAATACTATATTTGCCATTTTTGGACCACCCAGTGGCCCTAGCAAAAACAAAGCACAGTTCTGTGATCTTCCTCCGATGTACTACAAGACCATGTAGGTCCCTTGGAGAATCTTTGGGGGAAGTTCATGAGCTTCCCTTGTTAGTGCAGCCAGAGCGGTGCATTTCCATCAGCGACCCATCAGTGCACTATATTGAGGCTATACTATATAGTGTCAAGAAGTGACTCTGTTTGCAGGACCGCGTCGTCCACGCGAGTTTCTTGCATGTAGGTTTTATACGCGGCATTGTTTGCTTTCCGATCAGTTGATAACACAACCAGCGAAAGAGATGAGTTACGCCGCTCATTGGTCGTAGAGATATCTAACTGAATGTCAGTTATAGTTGTACGAAGGGCTTCACGGTGTGTATTGAGTAGATGTTATTGGTTGCGCTCGCTATCGTCTACATTTGCTAGAAACGAATGGATTTTACCTTTGGCTACTTCCAAAGCCGCAAATGCGTAGGCATTTTGAAGTCGTAGGCATTTTTGATGAGAATAGGTAGGATAACTACCGGCAGGAGACGGTACTACCAAAACCCGAGTCTAAAACATTATGAAATAAGATTGCGCTGACTAGGAGGAAGGCACTAGGAGCCTCCTTCATATGAGCACGATCGCACAAAGTAAGTCATGCGAAAATACGCGATGGCAATAGTTATATAAATCTGGGAATGGAAAGCCAAATATGTGTGTTGTGAAACTCATAGACCTGAACACGGGTGTGCATGTGTGAGACAGAATTGTTGAGCAGTGTCTGCTTTATGGCACTGCGCCGGTAGCTAAGGCCTTGAACCGAGTAAAGTTGTGAACGGGGCCTATGATATGACTGGTGGCCTGACCATGAGTCCAAATAAGCAGTATAATGCCTGAGCATGTTGGACGCAAAAATGCCGCGCTGGACGACATTTTGTCGGAGCATATTACTGCCTGCGGAATCCACACGTTCCGGCCAGAAAGATTGGTAGCTGACAGAGTTATCGCGCTCCGAACACGCCCGCGCGTGCAATTTGCGAGGTGTCGCGCTCAGTCGATTGATAGGTGCGATCCTGTATACATTGTGCACAGCGCACTCCAAAGTTTCGCCGGAGCAGAGTTCAGCAATTTCTGAGTAGGGCGGCTGAGAATTTCTCATAAAACTCCCTAAATGCCCACTCTACAAACTGTCCCCCCCCCCTCGATTGATAGGTTCGGTCCTATATGCATTGTGCACGGCTCACTCTCAGAGGATTCCTGGCATGACAAAACACTTTACGCCATGCTTGAGGTGCTCCGAAAACATGCAACTCCGGCAATAAAAGCTTCTCCAATAGCAAAAAGTCTGCTCCACTCATCCTTGACCACCCACTGCGAAAATGCGGTGGTTTGGCGAAGCTGTATATATGGTTGTGTAGATCTCGAGGAGACGAATCGAAGGGTTTCAACCGTTTCTCAAAAAACCTTGAATTAGAGGAATTGTGAGCATGCAAGTGTTTTTGACGACTTGCGGCCGACAACTCGTCCGCGGCGGGCCTTCTCAATGGAGCGCAAGTTTTCAATTTTGGCCATTTTTGATCTTTCATATAAAATTCATGTACCAAACGATAGAGCTCGATCTTCTGATCTCAAATATGCTTCTGGTTTTTCAAATGGATGACTTTTGGTCGAGTTGTAGCAAAAAGACGCAAAAACCGCAAAAGTGCGGTTTTTTCGGCGTCTATTCAAACGACGCGTCCGGTACTGTGGAGGAGGGTATTTGCTGGGGTAGGGTTTGATTCGCTTCTATTGTCCGAGATACCTTTTTATTAAAACTTTCTTTCATTTATTTTAACTTCAATTTCAGGAACGTCGACTTCAACTGTTCACCATCATTTTTTACATAATTATTGCTGTTATCACTACAATAGTAATATCGACCCTGATTGTTAATAGAGATGGTTCCTAGTTATAAACTTCAGTTCATAGTCACTCAAGTGTTGCTATCATACAATCAATTTCGTTCGTTAAAACCTTAAGAATCGCTTGTTAAGGGATAGCTTTGTTTGCATGTGAATCGAGAAAGTAGATGTGCATTGTAATAAACAGAGTTACACCTGCTGTTGGTTGTGTTTTCGAATGCTGTGAAAGTAACTGGTTTCAAAGTTCGGCTCTGACAGCACATACAGCTTTCACGACCTAGTGTATTCTGTTTTAGCTGGTGCGAGCTGTCCCTAAGCACACTGCTTTTTCAGCTTAATTATTTATAAAAAAATAAAGGTCTCGGTGTTTTTGCACGTTTTTTAGTGAAGAGAACCGTGTCAATTGTCAATTGTTGTGCTGCTGGCAATGAAATTCTGCTTATCGTAGCAGTGGCGCTAAATTGTACAACAAAGCCAGCCCACTTCTCGTTAGTTGTGGCACTCAGAAAAGATCTAATGAAAATGATCAGCACTCCGTTCTCGCTCTGGTTCCACTCTTGTTCACTGGTCGCTTAACAGCCTCGCTAGCCATGTAGTTGCACAAACAAAAAATTATTATTATTAAAACAGCTTGTTATAGAGCTGTCACAGAGCTTGTAATAGGGCTGCTTGTTGAGATTTTGTTGTTTGTTGTTCGTTTGGCTATTATTTTCCTCCTGAGCTGTGTGTGTAAATCAGAAGCCTCATAATCGTATGAAAAACGTGATGAAAATGAGTATAATTCTTGCTTTGCTCTCTTTGTACGGCAGTACTGGTGCCCCACATCTGTCATGGAAAGGTTCATAACACATTCTGAGCTTTTTTGCTGCTATTAGGTTGGTAAAAAAAGTCTTGCAACAAAAGTTCTGAAAAATTTTCAAATTTTAACGGGAACTTCTAAGGTCTGTTTGGTGCTGGTGTTGTAGCACAAACATTCTAGAATATTTCGCATAGATGGCAATTTGCTTTTGAGGGCATATAAATACTACGACTGTAGTATTTATATGCCCTCAAAAGACTAGCTCATATGGACGTGTCGATCAGATACTATCATGTATATCAATGCATCAGTTGATGTGAACGTCACGGAGGCGTCATTTTGGAACTAACACATCCAGCAAGAGGTGGGCCGCAGAAATGGGTCTCATGGCCCTTGCCGTAGCTGTTGCGGTTCGTTTGTGACTCTAGTGCACCAGACATAGACAAGGTGGGCCATCCTGTGCCGCTTCTCCTTTTTATACGACCACATCAAACTGGACACTTCAAATTAAATCGGGTACTCTTCTAAGCAGCAAGCCTGACGCTGTTGAAATGCAACTACACATTAGCCAAATCAAGCGTTTTTCATAACAAAATAGTCTCCGAGGCGGTTGCAAGAATTTTTTGTTCAATCGTTCTTTGAAATTTTTACTATAACAGTCTTAAGTAAAAGTACAGTAAAGTAAAAGTGAGGGTTTTACATTTGTGAGTTAGGTCGAGACGTTTGCAAATGACTAGGACCTGAAGTATTTGGTTGCCCCATAGGTCCATGCCATTTTTTTCAACGATTCATTGCGGATTTCGCCGGCGGTCTTGCATAGCGTTATATAGCACTCGAGAGAGAATGGTTTGCTTTATCAGAGCATGCATTGAATTTTTTTCACCCGGAATTTTGTCAATTTTTCGGTCGTTAAAGTGAAAAATGAAAAAGTGAAAAAGTAGCCATTTGCTCACTTGTTCTCGATCTTACTTAGATCAAACCAAATTCTCCTGATGTCGCGTCATATCGACGTGGCCATTTTCGATATCCACCGACACCATGGTCAGTCGATATGGAGGAGGGTCGTTGAGCGGTCGGTGGCGGATGGCGGCTCTTCCACCGCGGCTACAGGAGAGCACTGGGAGACGGGAGCAGTTCCTCCACGAGCACCTTGAACGCACTACACCCTGGAGTCCCTTCCCTAGCCGAGTTGTGCGCTCGAAGAGCGCACAACCCATCTCCGATGTCCCCCTCAGCGACGAAAGCATTCTTGGCACGAGCCGCCTGGATGGCCCACACCCCGGAGTCCCTTTCCTAGCCGAGTTGTGCGCTCGAAGAGCGCACAACCCATCTCCGATGTCCCCCTCAGCGATGAAAGCAGTCTCTTTTGCGGAGTTTTTCATAGCATTTGGAAGACAATGCTCTGTACTACAAAAACTCGTGTTGGCCCTATTTTCTCACTTGTCCTTTATAGAATTTTAGGTCATCAAGTTGGGGCGTCCGACATTTCCGTCCGAAATTTTACCGAAACTCCTGCACTGTGGTAGAACTTTTTTGCTCGATATTATATGTTGTTTGAGAGAGAATGTCTTGGTCTATAAGAGCTTGTGTCGCGTTTATTGGCTTATGCTGATTTCTGTCGAATATCAACAAAATTCCAAAAAGAGCAAAATCATCTCCACCAACAATTCCTTCTCCTTGTTCAGTCTGTCTTGCTTAGTTTTATATTACGAGTGATATGATACTCGAAAGCGCATGTATTGTTCTACCAGAATATATGATTTGTTCTTTGGCCATTTAAATTTTTGCTAATTTTGAGGTCATCGAAATGGAGCAGTGCCAGGTTGACAACAATGAGCAATTTTGGCACCTTCTTCTCTTTGCTTTCAACCAGGGTTCTAGTGCGGCTAGGGCACTAGAACACTGGTTGACCGTACAAACACTATTTTTCATCGCCATTTATATACAAGCAGGCCGGCAGCAATCGTCACTCGCTGGTTCCCGATATTCATTCATCAAACGAACATATTCAACGATTTTTGCACAGAGTTGTAACTGGTGATGAAAAATAGTGTTTGCACGGTCAACCAGGGTTCTAGTGCCTTAGCCGCACTAGAACTCTGGTTGAAAGCAAAGAGAAGAAGGTGCCAAAAGTGCTCATCCTTTCGACCTGGCACTGCTCCATTTCGATGACCTGAAAAATAGCAAAAATTCAAATGGCCAAAGAACAAATTATACATTCTGGTAGAACAGGACGTGCGCTTTCGAGTATCATATCACTCGTCATACAAAACTGAGCAAGACAGACTGAACAAGGAGAACGATTTGTTGGTGGAGATGATTTTGCTCTTTTTGGAATTTTGTTGATATTCGACAGAAATCAGCATAAACCAATAAACGCGACACAATTTCTTATAGACCAAGACATTCTCTCTCAAACAACATATAATATCGAGCAAAAAAGTCCTACCCCAGAGCAGGAGTTTCGGTAAAAGTTCAGACAAAAAAATCGGATTAAATCCAATTTGATGACCTAAAACTCAGCAAAGGACAAGTGAGAAAATAGGGCCAACACGAGTTTTTGTAGCACAGAGCATTGTCTTCCAAATGCTATGAAAAACTCTGCAAAAGATTTCAAACCTAAGCGAAGAGAACAAGTGCGCAAATGGCTATTTTTTCACTTTTTCATTTTTCACTTTAACGACCGAAAAATTGACAAAATTCCGGGTGAAAAAAATTCAATGCATGTTCTGATAAAGCAAACCATTCTCTCTCGAGTGCTATATAACGCTATGCAAGACCGCCGGCGAAGTCCGCAATGAATCGTTGAAAAAAAAACGGCGGGAACTTACGGGACAACCTAATACATTGCCTTGCCTGTGTCCGAAAGTTGACTAGTGGTGTCTTGACCTGTTTTTATTTTATTTTATTGACGTTATCTGTTTAGTTGCTTGAAGATTATAAGTTCTCCGTACAAATCTAGTACAGGGGACCCCGTTACTAGACTTGGGCAGAGAATGATTCTTTTTAGGTCCCCTCTCCCGTCTAGGAAAAAAATGAGTATATCTGTGCAACCAGGGGTCGAATTTATCAAGGACTTTGCTGCAAGTCGTTGACGAATCCGGCCCCAGAAGAAGCCGATGCGTGCACCAGCCTAGTAGATGAAAAAATTCTAAAGAGAAATAGGATGTACATGCAATAACAATATAGACCATATTGAGAATAAACAATTGACGGCTGCATGCGTCCCTGGTCGCCACTACTACCTATCGCTCCTACATTGAAGCAGCCGCCACCAGGGGTGGGCGGAATTTTTGTTTTCTGATTTTCTGGTCATTTTAGGCAATTTTTTCTGTTTTCTGTTTTCTGGGAAAATGACCAAAAAGAGGAAAGAAAACAGAAAATGCGCCCGCCATCAAAATGTTGTCAAAGCGACAGTCATTTAACCCACTAAAAGACTGGATCGCGCCATTCATTCGAGAAGCTCATCGCGATTTTTATTCGATTGATAGTGTTAATGCCGCTTACATGAAGCATCGTAGTAAGGATATGTAGGTTCTTCACAAATGTATTTGCTACATCGTTAAAAGATGTGAAAGTCCATGTAATTTTACTACCAATCGAATAAAAATTGCGTCGTTTCGAAAAAAGCATGCCACAATCTCTTCTTTTAGCCCTAAAAAAAGACGCCTTCCTGCATTTCAAGACAAGTTTAAGTCATTATTTTTCTCCAAAAATAAGAATTGTATAAAACTTCGGAAGAGTGTTTACTTTTTGCGTAGGCGAGTTAAACTTCAAAGAAAGTTATGCTAAAATGTTTCATGAACAAAAAATTATTCTGACATTTTTGGAAAGGCTACTTTAAGATGGAACTTGCTCGTTCGGATTCGGGAGATGTTCCGTTTGATTCGAAAAGTTTAGGCTTGTTTAGAAGAGCGTTCAATATGACGTGAAAATTTGATATAAGGAGCCACAGGAAACTCTTCTTATATTCTTCTATTGACCGCCATTATTGAATGCGTAATGTGCCGTCGAATGTGTCCAAATTATGCTTACATGCATCTCCCGCTTCCGCGTTTGGCCTTTCCAAGCACCGTAGCGCCGACATGCACAATGAAGAGCGTGGAGCAGATGTGCAGGATGGACCGCACTTTAGCTGCGCAATGCATCTAAACACGAAGGTTTTTGACGTTTACTCCAGCGTGATGTAACCTTCAGCAAATCTGTGGAGTTGCTCTGGCCGCGTTTGACGACACCGGTTGTGGGAGCAACCAAAAACAGTGCGTTCAGCTACCCGAAGGTTGCGAAGCTTCAAAGGACTGTGCTGTACAAATGAGCTTCCAGGTTTTTTTATGTTTTCCTTTGTTGACGATATTTGTCCGAGCAAAATGTTGAAGGCTGCATTTGCATTGCATCCTGTATGTGCGCGTGTGCGTGTTTCCGTCCGTTCGTCACAACTAGAGTAGGAGCACGGCGTGTTGGCGATACTAAACTATTGATGACGACCCGAATCTTTAGCCCTGGAGGAAATCGAGGTCGCTGAACACGAATCTGAAGTTATTTTTTAAAGCTTTCATCGCCAAAAATAAATATTGATCAATTCTTTGTGCAAGCGTGGTCGCAACTATTCCTCCGCCGCTAGGCCGCGAGTGTTGTGCGTCGCCTCAACGTGGCAATCATCGAAAAAGATGGTGGCACGGTCAGTCTACCATCAAGGTGGCCCTCGGACGGTCGGTGGCTACACCACGGAGGAACCCCCCCCCCCCCCCCCACCACCGCGGCGTCTGCAGCGCGACAGGAGGTACACCCGCCCCCGCTGGGGGCGTGGCGTCAGGAGGTACACCGCTGTTCTGCTGACCGGAAACTTTTGTTCTGCGTGTCAAAGGTTTCGTAAGGCAGCTGTTAGACTCTTGGTGAAGCCTAGGGGTTGGTGGTGGGTGAGCAAGGGGGATGAGAGGAAGATCGCATGCCCCCCAGCAGGGGGCGAGTGTACCTCCTGATCGT
The DNA here is from genome assembly GCA_947396885.1 of Heligmosomoides polygyrus polygyrus. Lineage (NCBI taxonomy): Eukaryota > Metazoa > Nematoda > Chromadorea > Rhabditida > Heligmosomidae > Heligmosomoides > Heligmosomoides polygyrus. The sequence goes on from OX377202.1 coordinate 25,995,603, forward strand.
CCCCCCGCGGCGTCTAGCGCAGCAAGCGGCTAGGGGCGGGATGCCTGCGATAATGTGTTTTGTCTCATAATCCCTTCCTTGGCATTCATCGACAGGCCGGCTACCAGCTTCTAAAACCTTGTGTAAGGGGTGTTGGATAATTTCATTGGAGAGCAATGGCAAGGCATAGAGAAAGTCACCAATCGGCCCCAACTGGGGTTGGATCCGCAGAACGGGATTTCACCATCTCTTGCCCATAGAGCAGCCATGGGATTCCTTCGGCAAAGCAGGGTGGACGGAGATGTGAAAACCTTCTTCAAAGCGAAGTTGAGTAGCCAAAACTTCTTCGACGCACTTCAGGTAGGAGAGTTTATTTCTTATTTATCACCAGTTACTGTTGATAGGACCCCCTTACACAGCTGCATATTGACACAGCAAACAATCCATGTACGCTCACTAGTTACACGCTGGGTTAAGGGAAACACAGGATTCTCTATCCAAGGCAACATCGCCTCCAAATGTAATAGTTAAATAAGTAAGGATTACTGTGGTTGATAAAGCTCAGCACATGTATCTATAAAAAAAATAAAAATCACGCAAGCCTAGAGAGGTCGGCCCCGTTCCTCTTTCATTTCTGGTAGCTTTACCGTTCCACAAAAAAATGTGTCCTTTTACGTTATATTGGACATGCAAAACTGCTCAGCGTTTTTGTTCTAGAAGTTATTAGAGAACTGCTCTGGATGTTATGAAACCGTTTGAGGGAGTACGACCCACTCTAGAGGTCCGCGAGATTGTAGAAAACTGCACATATCCTGGAGTTGATCTTCCATTTTCTCCATATCACTAGCCGATCCCTACTCGCAGTCCTCCATGTTCCTTTGTACTATAGGCGAACATCGTGGACTTTCACCTGCGATCTGACCCCTAGTTTGTGGCAGCCAAACTTATGTATTAAGTTGAGTCACAAATTTTGCAAAATTTCTTTTTTTTTCTTGGAATTCTTGGAATTTTCTTGGAATTTCTTGGAATTCAAATTAAACCCACTAAAGTGTTATAATGTTTTCAAAAGCCTGTTTCCTAGCGATCATTTCGAGTTATGGATCGTTAATTTTCCTTGCGTTATTGAAACGTTTTGTTCACTAGAACGATGGCCACTAAAAATGAAAAAGTGTGTGATTTCATATTCAATTAGTTCAAGCTCGGCATCATCCCAGCTACGGCGGTCAAGCACATTCAGGATGTTACCGGCAAGTTCACTCCTAACAGAATGAATTATAGGAGATGGTATCAGCATTCCTTTCCGCCCTGAAGGGCAAAAAGGAAAAGCCACTCCCGGGAACGACTAACTGGTGTAAACAAAGGGCGCCTACCCAGATCCATCAAGCCGGTTATTTTCAAACCGCACTAGGACTGACCGCTGTCTCCTCACTTCCCAGTGAACCACCGCTTGTCGGCTGCAGAAGATTGGTGGAAGAACGCCAAAATCGCTTTCGTCAGTGTCTCATGCGTTGACGGGAACGGTATATGTCGCGTAGTTGAGCAGCGTTGGTAGGTGGGAACGCCTAAACCAATCAGACCGCATGGAATGGGCATTCGGTTCATAGAGGGCATGTAAAGTTGGTACCCTAGTGGGCTGGTATGTGTTCGGCTTGTGCCCTGTTTAGTTACTATTAGCTGGCGCGCTTCCACCTACCAATGCTGCTCACCTACGCGACATGTACCACGGAAACCCATGGAAATCGCTGTGATTCCGACTACCGAGAGTACCTGCACAGGTTCAGGCGAGACGGTCCGGATTGAATCTTTAGCAGTGGTTAAAAGCGGAAGCCTCACTGCATCTGTAAAGCCGGAAAGCAACAGCTGAAACGCAACGAGCTGGGGTTCTGACGTCAAAACCGGAGCGCCGCCGAAGGAAGATCCTGCTATGCGTTTGGTGGATATGTAGTGGTTCGGTGCACCGGAAGCTGCTCCAAACCATCCTCGTCGCTCACTTTTGCCAGCAACACGATCAGATCCAGCAAAAATTAGTGGAAAAGGAAGTCGGTACGAGCCAATGTTTCGTCCACCAGGGCAACAGCGGACCGCTTACGGCACTTCAGACACCGGCAAAACGCTAGGAATTAGGCTGGACCAAAATCAAACAACCACCATCCACCCCGACATTGCGTCGTCTGACTGCCATCTGCTTCGGTCGATGAAGCACCTCCTCCGTGTTAGGTGCTTCGGCGAAGTCGATGAGGTCAAGGCAGAGGTACATGACTTCTTCAGATCGAAACCGACTGAATTCTTTAAGGCGTGAGCACACTTCGCTGCCTTTGCTGCGGCAGCAATGATAAAGGATATCACCGCGCTGCTGCCGCATTTGCTGCGCAGCAAAGGCAGCGCCGCAGCCATGGACACACTTTGCTGCGGCAACAAGTTCTGAGGCGAAATTTGTTTAGTTCACTGCTGTATTCAGATACGACTCAAATCTATCTGCTCAAGGTGTTCTAGCAGAACGATAGCAGAAATGGACGGATAGAAAACCTTTTAAACTGCCAAGCTACGATACCTTTCTTGATAAAGTACAAAATGGTAAAAGGACGGCGTTAACCATACCCTATTTGGTTGCTCTATGCATTCTACATCTGTTGGACATTGTCGAGGGAATCTGAATGCGTTTTAGGTATACATAATTTCAGCGAAACAGCTGCTCAGTCATTCCTATTTATCCTACGAGGATGCAACGTACGGCGCCGTTAAATAGCGGGCGCCGCCGTTTGCTGCGTGCGCCCTTTGCGAAGGCGGCATGCACCCTATTTTGCTGCTCCAACTGGGTTTGCTGCAGCAGCGAAGTGTGCTCAAGCCTTTAGAGATGTAATCCACTCAGTTCATGAAAAGCGGAAGAAACTCATTGAGAATAGCGGCAATTACTTCGTTTGAATCAACCATTTCTCTTTTGTTGTATAATCTTATTTTTGCTGGAAGACAAATTTTGTTGCAAAACTAATGGCTCAACCTAATATATGTGTTTATCCTTAAAAGAAGCACGTGTGAGCTGCATATAGAAGTCTTCGCTTCAGAGCAGCGTTTGCTACAAATTTAGGAGAACTCACAATGTCTAGATGCAGTCATAGAAAGGAAGCCATTTCCCGCTTGCTACTGTGCAGATTTTTAGCCAGCGGGCCACGATACGGAAGTGGAACTATACGGGAAAGCGGCTGAAGGAGACGCCTATATTGCTGTTGGCTTCTCTCCAGGAGACGACAAAATGGTAACATGGATTAATGATGTTGATGTTTATGTATTTTTACAAAAAAATGCACCTTAGCCAAATAATGTATATTGAAATCTAGCAGAAGGAGCAGTAATGGCCTGTAGATTCCTAGTGAACAAACAGTTTGGTACCGAATGCAGCGACACGTCTTCATTTTTCGATGCGCCGTTAAGTAGTTGCTTAAAAAATCACATATTGCGGTCCATAGCAGAATACAGCGTCTGAGGCTAGTCGCTGAAGAAAGCAGTTGACCAATGCACCATTCAAGATGCACGTCTGACCCGCAGAATTGGTATATTTGTGCAGAAACGGCTCTACCTCAGAAATACAAGAATGCAGGTATATCGACTCGAGTTGTGCAAAAAAGAGAGTTCAAGCAGATCCAGCCGACTAAATAGTAGGTCCAGTACATAGCTTCTCGCAGTTGAGGATATTATCGGTCCTTAATGGGAGGGATAGACGGACTAGCGACAGGGTGGGGGTCTCATGGGAAGGAGGCCGAGGGTTCGAATCCGGTTCGCTTCGCATCCTTATAAAGATAAGGAACATAGAAGTCAACCTAAATGTTACTGCATTTCATCGCTTCAGTCCAATTTTTGAAGAATGTGAAGTAAACCTGTGTTACCTGTACTGTACAAGGATCATAATTGTGTTGCAATCGACGTGTAGTTAAGAATTAGAGGTATCAAAGAGATGGAAAAGGTTATGGAGGGAAAGCCAATGTTATAAAAAATTTTGAAAGCAGTAACATTTCAAGGGCTTGCTCGAAATCATTTGAACTGCACTTCCTATTTGGGAGGTACTGCACTAACTCAACGTATATTTTCTCGTAGCAGAAGCTCATAGTTCATATCTCAACGCTCCTTATCAGCTTATATAACTTGTCGAATAATTCTTAGCAAGGTTATTTTGTTTAGGAACTTAACTAGCAGACACAAGGAGTGCCACCGATCGACCACTACATTGCCAACATCCAATAATATTGCCATCCCATCCAATATTCTTTACTTTTATAAGTATGCAAAACGAAGTTATAACGGGCGGGTTAGGTTCCCTGGTCTTTCGTATGAGACAACCATCCTATCCCTGTCACCGCTGGCACTGAAGACGAGGAAAACTCCTAGTTGCACGGGGCTACTGTGCACAATTTTTAATCGGCTGAAACATTCTTCTCTGTAGGAGTCAGGTGAAGATACCGTAGCTTTGCATATTCAATGCGGAGTCGCTTCTGTGCATATTTAGCACTTTGGCCGTTCAGACTTACCGTTTAAATAGTCTCCTGGTGAGATGAAGAAGTAGATAAGTGAAATACTTGTTTCCAAGTGCTTCACGGTATGCTTCAGCAGGGCTGCATTACACATGTTTAGCGACGCAGATTTCACAAGAACTCTTTTCTAGACCTTCCTAACTGTTACACAACCGCATGACGGCATGCGCTGCGTCGAAGCGGGAGGCGACACCTTTCCTCATCTCTTCGCGCGCACGCTGCTAAAGCCTATGTTAGGCCTTTGTCATACCATCGCTCACCCTGAGCGACGCCTAATGATATGTTCACATATCGATTCCATCGCGCCGCCCGATCGATATGGGAGCATATCATTAGCGTCGCTCGGGGTGAGCGGTGGTATAACAAATATACTTCGGCGGCGCGTCGCCGGCGACGTCGCCGAGAGCTCCGCAGGGGTGTTATACTTCCGTCGTCGACGTCGGTGACGTCGCCACTGACGGGTCGACGACGGGCGTACCGACGTCGTCCGTGGGCCTCGCCGACCCCATTCAAGGGTGGCAGAAAATGCGCTCGGGAGTATTTTGTTTGTGGTGGGTTCTTCGTTTCCGGCACTGTCATCATCCTCGGCGGACCTCGAATTACGAAATCGGAAGTACAAAAACGCCCGTCTTGCGGACAGCAATGGTGAAATTTTTACTCTTTACTTACTTCTACTTGCTTAAATGTGCTTCTTTTCGTTCAACTCGTCTTCCATCAGTCATATTTTAAAGACCTTCGTATGCATACAGTTGCGACCCATGTTTGTCAACAATTACTCTTCTCTTCTACACAGGGTGTCTCAAAAAACTGCATGTACTGTTTGAAAGGAGATAAATTTGCTCACATAAACATATCAAAGAGAGTAAGACCTCATATAAAAGCTTAAAAATAGAAGTATTTTGACGTATTAGCGGTCTGGATTGCGCCGTGCACTCGTCTGAATTCTTGCATTTTGAACTGGAATGACTTTTTCGCTTGAATACTTGTTATAATCTCTTTACAAAGTGACCGTATCGATTGATTTGTGCTTCGTTGAGTGCTTAAAAGTTAAAAACACAGTACAGCTTGCGAAAAATGCAGGGTATCCTTTGGAAAATGCACGAACTATTTGAAAGGTTCTAACATTGCTGCTAGTGAAGCCTTTGAAGACCTGCTGAAAACCTGACCTTCTTGAAAACCTGCTTGAGATGACACTTATCCATCCTTCTAAAAGCCAAATTTGGTCAGTAAGAGAAAATTCGAGATTAACAATGTATGAGCAAATTGCCGTTCATACAGAGCAGAACTCATCAGCAAGTCTTGAAACATATTGAGAAAAGCACGAAATGTGTGCAAATTCGAGGCAGATGTGATCACCTAGCGTTTCTATTGGCAGACTGGTTACCAAATGATGACATTGAAAACGCGCTCCGATGCTCTTCTGTCAAGACGCTGCCGACGCCGTAACAAAATCTGTCATCGACGTCGCCGACGTCGACGAGGCGTATGTGGCGACGTCGGCGACGTCGCTGGTGACGTCGGCGTCGGCGACGTCGGTGACGTGTCGCCGAAGTATAACATATGCCTAAGCGATGTCCCCAGCCATCCATTGGTGGTGCGGACGCGTTGGTGGTGCGGGCGGAACTTACTCACGCGACCTCTTCCTTGCTTCACACCTATTCGTCGGACTTCGGTTTTGAGTGGCAAGTAGTGATTAACGCGTATACCGTGCTAGTTCTATTACTATGACTTCCCTGATTTCTCGTCACCAACCTCTAAGCTCGTCGACTTTATCGAGTAAGTTTTTTACTCTATCAAGTTGATTCTTTCCAAGGAGGAAGGTTCTGTTCCGGTTGGCTGCTGCCTCTGGAGGTTCTTCTGTCGAGTAGGTAATCATTTCGCCCTCGTCATTGCTCCGACATTCCTTTCTTGCGGGATTTGATAGCTATCCATGCTAATCGGTGCGGGATCCACACGCACGGAGCTAACAAGTCGTACACTCGCTGGCTTGCCGCGGACAGCGCCCGAGGCACGCGGCCAAATTAAGTAAACGTTCTCCGCGCACCACCGTCGAAACCACTGACATCTGCACTCTCTTCTTCCCTTTCATGATCTGGAAGTCCAACAAATTGTGTGGCATTTTTGACTGAAATCAGGATCTCTTCTAACACATTATCCTTGCTGATTTCTGAAACCTTGTTAAACAGTAGGGGCATAGTGCTGTGATGTCTGCAGTCGTACAAGTGTACGTGCAAATAAGGAAGAGATAAGTTATAAAAACCGATAAGCGAAGGCAGCGAAAAATGGTCCAAATAGCTATGTGCAAGATGAACACGAATGTATGCGGAAGCGATATGTATGAGTAAATCTGTTCAGGGCTGCTTTGCACTGATTCAGTCCTAAGAAATCGCACCGTAATATAAACAGAGAGTTGGTGGTGCAATAGTTTTGCGACAGCAAAGTGAAACAAGGGATTACGGTGTAACAAAACCGTAATTTGTTACGAAAACCACATCTAGAAAACGAGATTAAGGACCAGAAAAAATTGATTGAAATAACACGGGTGTACAGGGAGCGAAGTCCAACGCAGTAGTTCGCAACGAGGGCATGCATTGAATGTTAAACAATTTCACCAGCTTTAAACCGTCGTTATTACTCTTAAAAACACAAACCATTCCAAAATTTTCAGCCTTAGTTTTTTTTCATATAGTCACCTTTGTCTTATATACTTGATTAGGGTGACGACTTGGTGGTATACTGTGCGAGGGTTGGAGATGAAGTTAAGGGAGGCTTGGCGTTCAACAGACCACGTGGAACTACGCCTCTGCTGCTGATGATGGTAAGATTAAGTAACAAACCATTTCATTCTTTCTTCATTCTGAAAATAATGGTTTCGTTTTTCCGCTGTTGGGGAAAATGGAGATTTAGCTAAATGAGGATAAAAGTCGAAATGCGCAAAAACCTGCACGAGATCAGGGGAATATGCAGGTTGGCTAGAAAGTATGCTCCGCAAATTCTTGAGAGCACCTTCTGAGAACAAATCTCCGTTTCAAGGGCATTGTAGTATACATGTTTTTAGGGGGGGGGGGTCTTGCATGTGTTCGCTCAAAAGTCCTACATAAGTGTTACTCAATCTTTTCTGGGATGAGACACGCATTCTACTTTTACGGGGCCTATACAGTGACTTGTGGCCAGTCCAGTGACCATCTGATTAACAATTTAGTGACTTATCCCCCTAACAAGTTACTAATATGAAAGATTTTGTTCCTCTAAAAAAAATTTCCCAGTCGTGGAATGAAAAATTGCTTCTGTCGCATTTTCGAATGCGGTTTTGAGCCAATGGCGGATAAGCATTCTCTTCGTTTCCTTGTTTATAATCCAATTTCCGGCCGTCTTGAGCCGTTTCTTCTATTTTTCGAACAAAAAAATTCTCACATCGCTGGAATATGGGTGGACCGGAACAATCTCTCCCGTCTTGCACAATCTCCTATGTATTTTTCCCATGCCACCTTCAAAACAAATGCGGTGGTTAAATCAGAGGTGATCACCTTAGGGTACATGCCGTCTTAACACCTTGTAAACAATACAAGAAATTAATCAAATCTTTTTTGAGACGCTTGTTCTTAAACACAAATTTAGCACGACGATGCTCTTCAAGGCATTAAAGTAGATCTAGCCGAAGAGGTTGATGGTGACCTGCATTGTAAGATTACGTGAGTTGACAAGCAAATTTTCTTCACTGTTTGGAAAACTAGACGTGGGCGTGTCCTGAGCGAAGGATGAAAAAGACGCCAAGACAAATCGAAAACACACACATTGGACAGGAATTTAAAAAAAAGCACTGTTCCCTACTTCTCCACGGCTAGTTTAGTGTGTTAACCCCATGCAGTATGTACTTCTCTTTTGATTTTGCAGCTGTTGTAGAACAAACAAGTCCATCCATTAGGATGCATCCTGGGAACGTGTTTAGAATACCACTGTGTCTAATTAGAGAATACGTTAACAGAAAGATTTGTTAGAAACTTGTTGTGGCATTATCATGATGCTCCAACCTAAGGTGCAGCACAAGGAGCGGAACTGCGACGCATCTCTTTGGCACGTGTACACTCCACTTTCGCTCCTCTATCATCAGGCCGCCTCAGCGTGCCGGAAGCTTGCCAGCAGCGCTGGAGGTCTCACATGCGTTCGCGATGGAGGCGATCGTCCACTTCTTCGAGCTCAAAACCAGACAAGGGAAGGAACTCTGGGGTGGGCCCATCTAGGTAATAGTGTAAGACCCGCATTCGTGGCTGAGCAGGGGTGGGTTCTGCGCTCTTTGAGCATCCAGTCTGCTCGTGTGCAAATCGCTTTCATCGTTCAGGGGAGTCATTCAGCTGGAAAAGTGTGCAGAAAACGTCTGAAAATTACGTGGACTTCAAAACGCCTCAATCTCAACCAGTCAGTTGAAATCCAAAAATGGCAAGGCATGGGAACCGAAGCCTCGACCACCCTTCCATTAAGCATCACCACTTTCCACTGCGAGCCGATTGATGGTGGAGCCATGGTGGTCTTGCAAGAGAACCACAGCGCACGGTTTCCGCGCTCCATCGATAGGGGGGGGGGGGGGAAGGGGCGCAAGCGGTTGCCTCGTTGCGTCGCTGGCAGGAATGGGCGGAAATTTTAAACATTTTCCCAGAAAACAGAAAATCGCTTTCGTCAGGAAACAGAAAACCCAAAAACACCAGAAAACAGAAAATTTTGAAGATATCAGATGACGTAAATATTCTACCCAAAGATTCATTTTTCCAGCAGCAAATGCTTTCGTATGACTAGAAATGTGGTCGAGGAGCGTTTTATCTTGTGGTGGTTTATAAAAATTGCTACTACATTCAAAATTCAATACAGTCAGTAGATTGTAAACCTTGACTCAAAGATCCTAGGATTCTCGCCAGTCGAAGTATGCAACACTACTCATCAGCTCTATTTCACAGCTGACGCCCTACAGATTAAATCAATAATCGCAATACTACGAGTGTTTCTGTAAGGAATAAATCCATTGGTTCTTCAAAGGTTGGGGCTAAAAAGTAGAAGTACAAAGAAGAGTTACTTATAAATGACGAATTTTACCAATCACATTCCTCTTAAAATACAGCGGCTTAAGGCTCACTGATAGACTCCAAAACGTAGATGAAATCACAAAACAGACCGTTCGCTAGACTAATGGTACCATATGTTAAAAAATGCTTGCATATCAGTGCGACTACGGGGGCTGTCAGAACGACAGTTTTTAAGTGAAAGTGTTTTCTTGAATGCGTAGACACTGTAGAATGGGAATCAAGCATATACCCTCTCCTTCATATTATTATTACTCATCACATACACATCATATTACATCTCAGTGGAAGACTATCAGGAGCGTCTTGCTGTACAAGATGGGAGATGTGCACGAAATGGTAACTATCCTCTATCAGCCTGCTGTCCGTGGTCTACAAGCTATTCAATGGAGTCATCCTGAATAGGACCGAACACTGTACGAAGGACAGCCATGCGAACAAGAAGGATTTCGGAGAGGATTCAGCACGGACGACCACATACATACACATCCACCCACCATTACGAAGCTCATCGAAGTGTCGCGAGAGTGCATGCGCCGCTGTGCCTGACGTTCATCGACCTGAAGAAGGCATTCGACTCCGTCGAAACTGAAGCGCTCGTCGAAGCCCTGCTTACTCAAGCCCTGCCTTCCTTGCCGGTTCACTAGAGTACTTCGAGAGCTGTACAGTGGATTCACGACCAATATCTCACCATTCTACAACGACGTCGTCATCGACGTAAAGAGAGGGTTCGGCGGGAGGATACCATATCGCCGAAGCCCATCATAAGTCCCCAAAGCTGGAATTGGACCTTGGATCGCAGCTGAGTCATACGAAGAGATGTTCATGAGGAAAGGACAAGTTCCTGATGTCCAATTCTGTCTCAACGAAACGAACCCCGAGTGCTCCAGCTAGTGTATCTGGGTCGTGAAGTGAATATGCCCAACGACCTAGTGCCGGACCTGGACAGCAGGAAACGAGCTGCTTGGTGAGCTCTCAAGAGCGTCGAAGAAGTGATAAAGACGAAGAACGTCCGACTCCGTGTCCACCTGTTCGGCCCCACTGTTCTTCCAGCCCTGACATAGACTTAAAGACCTGAGCCATGCGAAAGGAGGATCAGCGTCGCAGAGCGGGGAACCAAGATAACGATGCTCGGAGTGCCACCACTCACGCAAGTGAGAGAAGGCCACCGGAGTTCACAGCTTCGTCGACGTTCGAAGACCAGAGGCGCTGTCGCATTGGCCAATTCATTGAATATTAGGTGGACCGGCCACGTAATGCGCTTCGTAGACACCCACTAGACGAAAGTGGTCACCGACTGGATTCCTCCGCATGTCAAAAGAACGCAAGGACTCCCACCAACGCGTTGGTCGGACTTCTTCGTGAAAGCCCTTAACGGCCGATATGACGCTCTTCGTGTCCCTCGAGCGAGGAGGATCCAATGGAGCACTCTGTCACGCGACAAGAACGGATGGAGACGCTGCTGGCGCCCGCTCGAGCAATTCGATTATCTACAAAACAACAAATGAAACAGATGATACATAAAAACGTTGTGTACCACTACCGTACATCAGCGAAATCACTCACTCACCATATCGCTTAATAAGTTTAAAATTTTCCGTTAAAGTTACGGTAAGCCCCATTTGGGCTTATTCGAATTCTTGAGTAATCGAGCAATTTGTTATACTCTGTTTGTATGCTTAAAGATCGAATAATGTTGAAATATCCTACTTTCGAATAACATTCAAATATGGCTCCTTTTCGATGACCGAATTCGAATGAATATTCGAAAATCTAGAAGTATGGAATATTCGACTATTCGAAGAACTATTCGAATAAATAATTAGAATATACTCGTTCGAGCACAATTATAGCGGTTGGAATCCCGAGGGCGAAGTAACAGTCTGTCATGAATTTAACAATCCTCCAAAAAACCTTAATAATTCAATAGTAGAAAGCTTAATGAACATCAAACCTCTATATTTTGAACAAAAACTGACTTTCTAGAGACCCTCGTCAGGCTTATTGCTCTTCCTTGCATGGATTACCATTCCAATTATGAAAGCTGAACAATTTCAGTACGAGAGTTCTAGAGTAGCTACTCGATTAGGACTATTTTTACATAGTTAAGCTTCTTATACCAAAGTAACTGCCCATCTTCTTCCATCAGCCAGAGCTGTCTTCATTTTTTAGCTTGTTTTGCAAAGCAGTTTAAGAGATCATGTTCCAGAACAGGTGTCAAAGACGGAAGGTACTATATCCTAATGGCCGCTGGCCCCTACGATCAAGGAGGTGAGCCATTCCTGATTTGCTCAACATGGATTGAATATGACATCCGCTTTTGAAATTTGTATATATAGTTTTCTTGTGCACTTTTTCCCCTCTCAATGAATGTTGGAAGATATTCCCGACTATGCAGAAAAAATGCTATCGCCGACGCAGTTTTTTTACATTGCTCACAGGTAGAGGATACCTTCACCTCTCCTTTTACTAAAAAATGTACCTCTTCACAAGGACCGGCAGGACAATCGTAAAGGCCACAGTTGTTGGTCGTTCAAGGAATGTCCTCTTGAAGTTTTGGCCCTCTCTCCTCGATGCAAAAAGCGGAACATCGCGCAGAAGAGGCACTGGTCTGATCCCTTATAGAATTTGGGTGGAGCGAAAACGTCGGTCAGACAATAGTAAAGTTAACGATGATGTGATCGATCTCGATGTGAAAGATTTCCGGCTACGTCATTAGGTGGGAAACTTCTGAAACTGCCAAAAAAACTAAACTGAACTAATTTCCTTGGTTGGTCTTGATTGAAATGAAGAACTCAGACAGCCTTTTACCTTGCTCGTTCCTCTCCAAATCGTGATCCCGATCCGATGTTCTTCAAGCGACGTCCGCGGTCCGTTCTTGGAGCTGAAGTCGCCAATCTAATCTGGAGCCAGATTCATCAACGAATTACAGCAATCTAACGGTGAAAATGCTGCCGAATACCCTGATAGCGCGGCTTATCAACAAGTGATATAGTGAAATGTTTCAATGTTTGTCGCTTGTTGACAAGCCGCACTATCAGGGCTTTCGGTAGTATCTTCCTCATTAGTTTGCTGTAAGTCGTTCATGAAACTGGCCCCTGATCTTCCATACACAACTTCTCCAGCTCCACGTATAGGCCTTCGAGCTCTTTGTCCTCATAGACGGATTTTGGAGAACGCTGTCGACGAATACTGTCAGGGCTGGAACGGAATCACATCGCTTCAGTCGAAGACATGCGATTCGACTTGTCAAAAGTACGAATCGATGTTCATCGTTCTTCACGGTCTAACAAAGTTGTTGAATAGAGAACTTACGATTCAACTTCACGAAAGAGCGGCAACAATAACCAGTTTCGAAGCATGGCAGTCATATCTCGCTCAGGAACGAGTCAACGTAGAAATTTCTGTGATCTTGTAAGACGTGTATGCCGACGCACCTGTGCCTTTACAATTGAAAATCTTGCTAACTTTTACTAAGATGCTGATTGATAACTATCAATTTATGGTTAAAGAAGGGCAAAGCGTCGCTCTTCGTTTTAAACAAGTATTAGTTTGGGAAGTTGGTATCAATCAGCATGCTTTTTGTATGACCAAATTCTTGCATTTTTTAGAATTTTTTTTGCTCCACAAAGCCGTATAATTCCTCGACCAGGCGCCATTGAAGACTGCTTGCTTCTGCGAGCTGAGCCGAACACGGACACTCGAATGCAGGCGACAAGCCTTCGTGACAGTCGTCCTGTGAACAACCCACGTCACATCGTATGATGTGTTTCAATTCATGTGTTCCGAGGTAGTACTATGGCACCCCGGAAGCCGACGAGTACTCGCAAAGCACGTTGGGTACGGGAAATATGCAGGGCCCTGATGCGAAAACGACATCGGGGCCAATGGGCTAGTCCGAAAGTCTCGTAGCGTAAACAGGGCTCGCGTGGCAACGATGACTGTGGGTACATTGACGGGCCGCTCGTGCGAGTTGGTTGAAGCACTGGAGCGTAGAAGAGTTGACTTTTGTGCAGTGCAGGAGACGAGGCGGTCCTGCTGCAAGTCAAGGGACATATGAGGAGGCTTTAACGCCGTTGAATGTGGAAGTCCCAGGATCACCAGTGGTGTCGGGATAATCGTTTCCGAATGTTTTGTGACTGATTGTTAGCGTAGAGCGCCTTGACCATCGATTGATGAAAATCGTTGTTGTCGTTAAGGAGTGACTCTCTCGCTTCTTCTCTGCGTATGCTCTTCAGACCGGCTGTTCAGAGCAAGCCAAGGATGAGTTTTGGAGCCTGCTTGATGAGAGGACAGCAGAGGTACCGTCAAAAGTTGTAGTCGCTGGTGACTTTAGTGGGCACGTTGGTGCTACGAAAGACGGGTACAGCTCTCATGGAGGTTTCGGATACGGGTCTCGTAACGGCGATGGTGAGCGTATTCTTGAGTATGCGGAATCGCATACCGTCACCATTGTGACGACCGTCTTCTGAAAACGCGACTCCCACTTTAGCTCATACTACGGTGGAAGCACCAAGACTCAGTTAGACTTTGTCCTTGTTAGAGATCGCGACCGGAGTTCTGTCACAGACGCGAAGATCGCGCCGTATGAGAGGTCGCCCCACAGCACCGACCGCTGATCTGCACTTCGAAGATCGCCCCTCCAAGGCTGATGCACGTTGAGCGATGCGGTGCACCAAGAATCAAGAGGTGTCGAATGAGAGAGAAGAAGGCAGCTATAATTTCTCGCGTTCGGTTACCGACAGTTACGACTGTCGACGAAACTTGGAAAAGGCTACTGACGCGATACTTCAAGCTGCGAGGTCAGAACTTGGCATTATGAATCCTGGACGACGAAAAATCGGCAAGCAGGCATGGCTGTGGACAGACGATGTGAAAGCGAAGATTCGAGAGAAGAAGTCACTCCATCACGTGTTTCAGTCGCGACAAGTGCTCTGAAACGCCCTTCATTGAATTCCGAAGGTCTTCTGATACTGGGTTGCCGTCGATGTCAAAGTCGTCGTGCTTGAACTTCGCAAACCATTTTCGTGCTGCGAATTCGCCTATGACACCTCCTCTGTACACCACGCAAATATCTCGAGCGGTTACGGCTGTTTTTTTTTTACCGCGACGAAATTCGAAGAACAGAAGATGTCCAAAATGCTGATTTTTGTCTCCTGGGTTTTTCTAAGCCTAAAAATAACAAAAAAGAATTTAATTTTTAAAAAAAGCAACACAGTTTTGTAGAGCGGATAAGTGCTGTGTAATAAATTTGAGCAGTTTGCCAAACAAATAAATAAAGCAAATCGTCTAAATAAAAGTTTGACGAAAACACTACGAAATTATTCTTCAACCTAATACTTATACTCTCAGACCAGACCGACAGGTCCTTTTCCTTCGTATTTCCCATTTCATTTGTTTCAGCTGATAGTCTTGCTTACCACACAAAGGATGGTCGCTGGATTGGTCCAGAAGTGACGGTAGGAAAGGAAGCTCTTAGTGGAGTAGGGAGTCGCGGAGATGGTAAGGAATTTAAGAAAACTTGACGAGTTTTCTTTAAGAAACGTGCCCTCTTAATCGTCATACCACTCTTACACTCTTATCGACGAATGAAGTACATAGAAATCAGATAGGAGGCACATTCTCGAACCTGTGTCTGATGGGTATCAAAATTGTTGCAAAAGTTTCATCGTTGCTTTTTAGAGTTGAAAAATAAGCTAACCATATTGCAGTTAATGAACGAGCTCTGTATTCTTCTTATTGAGTAGAAAAATCGTTTTAGGAAAATTTTAGTCAGCTACGACATTATTTACCAGACGTTCAGCGGTCTAGCTGCCGCCAAACGTCTGGCTGGGGCTTCGCCGCAAAACTCGAGAATACCCAATCTTCCTCCTTTCTTCTTCAGGACTTCTTACTTTTATGAGGAAAACACTGGTTTTACTAATTACTATTAGTGCGATCGGATGGTGTAGGGTGGAATCTTCAATGCTCCTATGAAGCCCATCAACCTCTATCGACGTACGCGATTTGTTCTCTGAAGTGAGAAACAGATCATGAAAGTTGCAATCCGAAGTGCTTAATCTGCAGAAACATGATTAAAACTAATACTGGATACTGGGCGACAGGTCAACACCTTTACCGTAAGACGGCAATAATACTCCTCCGAATCCCATACTCACTCTCCCTACCTCTTCCCCACCCCACGCTTATACTTCTTTACCCTAAACCTACCTATGTGCTGGCAAAGAAACAGAGTGAGAGACAGGCACGCACATGTGAAACTGAGTCCCAACTCACGTGTCTCCACGTTGCCACGACACTCCTAGACGACACTACTTCTGGACCCCCTGCCTCGACTTCTGTGACCCATCTTCAGAAACCGGGTGCACTCTGGACGGTATTGAGGAAAAACTCTGTTCCCCCACTAGTTCCTCCGCCCCTTCCCCCCCCCCCCCCCCCTCTAGTGGTCGCCCTTGTTGATCCCCTCTTTACTGGTCCCCTTCCTATCGGTGCCCTTTGCTCGGAATCCCAACGCACGTTGGACGACGTCAGTTGTTCCACTTAGGAAATGTTCCTAGCCTGTCCAGCTTGCCTTTGGAGTGCACCGTGAACAATGCATATAGAATCGAACCTATCAATCGATTGGGCGCGAGAGCATGTAGAGTGCCCGTTTGGGAGTTTTATCGAAATTCCCAGTTGTTCCACTTAGGAAATGTTCCTTGCCTGCCCAGCTTGCCTTTGGAGTGCACCGCGAACAATGCATATAGAATCGAACCTATCAATCGAGTGGGTGCGACCACTCGCAAATTGCACGCGCGAGTGTGCTCGGAGCGCAATAACTCTGTGGAGATCGAATCGTTCCGGCTGCGGCTCGTGGTTTGTGTAGGCAGTAGAAAGCTTTAGTGGTCCGCGAAAGTGCAGCGTTATAGCTTCTAAACAAGCGAAATTATAGCGGCGCGAAAATGCAGATTAGCCGTGTGTGACACGATTTTCCCGAGTTCAGTCGACCCCTGCAGGAAGTCGCGGCGTGCTAACGGCATGGAAACGCGTGGGCTAGCAGAACACTGAAGGCCCTTAACGATGACGTGCTCGCTACTCCTCAGCTGCCTGAACTGCCTTGGCCTCATCTGCCAGTTTAGAGCGGCGCAAGATAGCAGTTTGCGGAGTTTCTTGCTCTCTTACTCACCCAGATTTGAGCTTTCGACCCTCGCAATGGAACCGTTCTCTTCAGCTCGAAGAGCTCTATCGAACGGTGGCGCTCTCGACCAATTCCAGAAAAATGGATTTTTCGACGATCTCCCATCGAGGACGCTGTCGCTCAGGCACAGCTTGCGCGGACGATGATGTCATAGAAAATCGATATCTCACAATTGGGCCATGCTAGATACCATTCGGTCCAGCTTTTCATGCTGAATTGTCTTATTGGGAGTAGGGAAAACTGTAATCTGGGCGAGTAAGAGCGAGGAGAACATGGACCGTTGTTGTATTGCATTGCACGCGCGGCCGTGTTCTGAGCGCGTAAACTCTGTCATTTGTAAACCTTTCCGGTTGCAGCTTGTGATTTTTGTAGGCAGTAAAATGTTCTAATAGAGGGCCGAAACAGAGCCATGTAGCTTATGATTGGGCTGTGTTACGGCGCTGCGAAAATGCAGGTTAGCCGTTTGTGACACGATTTCTTCCAAATTCAGTCGACCCCTGCGGGAAGACGCGGAGAGATACCGGCCTACAAATGCATGGGCGAGCAGAACGCTTAAAGCACTTTACGATGACATGCTCACAACTCCTCAGCTGCCTAAACCGCCTTAGCCCCAGCTGCCATTTTAGGGCGGTGGACTTAGCGTTGAAGTTTCCTGCGCCCTTACTCGCCCATATTTGGCCTATGTCGTACCATCGCTCACCCCGAGCGAAGACTAATGATAAGCTCCCATATCGATTGCGCAAAGCGATGAGTCGATATGGGAGCTTATCATTAGGCTTCGCTCAGGATGTGCGGTGGTATGACATAGGCCTTTGAGTTTTCGACATTCGCAATAACACCGTTAGCTCGAGCACGAAAAGCTCTATCGAATGGTATCACTCACGTCCAATTCTGGAAAAAGCGATTTTTTGACAATTTCCCATCGAGGACGTGGGCCGAGCCTGCGAGGATGATGACGTCATAGAAATCGATATTTTCGAAATTGGCCAACTTTTCTCGTTCGAAATCATCTAGTGGTTATTTTGTGCGCTGATTACGAATCCGACGTTCGTTTTTGAAAATTTCGCCGATTTCGGTAGGTTACCTGCCGTTTGAAGGTGGTCGGGTCATGATCACCGATCACCCTCGGTCATCATTATGGCTGTCTTCTGCCATAATCAGCTAAATGGACTTCTTCATCGTGTTAGAAACCCCGAATAACTCCTGCCCTTAGATGAAGTTTGAGGAAAACCGGTGACCCTGACACGACCACCCTCAGTTGTCCAGAAGAAAGACTTACCGAATTTTCAAGAACGGACGTCGGATTCGTAATCAGCGCACAAAATAACCACTAGATGATTTTGAACGTGAAAATTTGGCGAATTTCGAAAATATCGATTTCTATGACATCATCATCCGCGCAGGCTCGGCCGTCCTCGATGGAAATTGTCAAGAAAGCGCTTGTTCCAGAATTGGTCGCGAGTGGCACCATTCGATGGAGCTTTTCGTGCTGAAGCTAACCGTGTTATTGCGAGTGTCGAAAACTCAAATATGGGCGAGTAAGGGCGCAGGAAACTTCAACGCTAAGTCCACCGCCCTAAAATGGCAGATGTGGCCAAGGCAATTCAGGCAGCTAAGGAGTTGCGAGCATGTCATCGTAAAGTGCCTTCAGTGTTCTGCTAGCATACGCGTTTACATGCCGTTAGCACGCCGCGTCTTCCTGCAGGGGTCGACTGAACTCGGAAAAAATCGTGTCACACACGGCTAATCTGCATTTTCGCGCCGCTATAATTTCGCTTCTTTAAAAGCTATAACGCTGCACTTGTGCGGTCCACTAAAGCTTTCTACTGCCTACAAAATCCACGAGCCGCAGCCGGAACGATTCGATCTCCACAGAGTTATTGCGCTCCGAACACATTCGCGCGTGCAATTTGCGAGTGGTCGCGCCCACTCGATTGATAGGTTCGATTCTATATGCATTGTTCACGGTGCGCTCCAAAGGCAAGCTGGACAGGCTAGGAGCATTTCCCAAGTGGAACGACCGGGAATTTTGATAAAACTCCCAAACGGTCACTCTACAGGCTCTCGTACCCACTCGACCTCACTCTGCGAGTGGTCGCGCCCACTCGATTGATAGGTTCGATTCTATATGCATTGTTCACGGCGCACTCCAAAGGCAAGCTGGACAGTCTTAAGGCAATTTCCGAGTAGGGCGGCTGGGAATTTCAATAAAATTCCCCAAACTGTCACTCTACAGGCCCTCACTCCCACTCGATTGATTATGTCCGGCCTATATACATTGTTCAACTCTGTTGATTTATATGTCAGAAGATAGAGCTTGGGCCTGCTGAGCTCAAATATATGTTTCTTTTCACAAGTGCTTGATTTGAAAGAAAGTTATTTGAAAAAGCCGCTTTGGAACGCTCCAAAGCGGCTTTTTCGGGAATTGACCAAAAGGCATGCGCGGTACTGTAGTTTGCCAGCAATCTCCCATGGTTAAGCCCAAAGAAAACTCCGCTGGCATACGCCGCACTGTCGTAGGCATCTCTTGGCTTCAGTCCCCTTCCTCGTGATTGAAAGGTGACCGACGGATTAAGCCAACAATGTTTAATAAGATATGCCAAGATTTTGGCAATGAAGAGAAAAAAGTTGATTGGAACCTTGTCTACTACCTCGTTCCTGGATTTCCTCTAAATTTTATTACACAATTTATGAAAGGCACCCTTTTATTAACAAACAGACAACAAAAAGATAGAGAATGGAAACTGACGTTAATGAATCCTTTTGGAATGCCCCACGCATTCCACTTCTAAGAGATGTCGCAGAAGCGATTTGAATGCGTATTTGGCCTATACAGGGACCTCCGGTGACCAATCAATGAACAGGTCAGTGCTTTATCCTTGCCAGCCAATTCTGGTACCAATTCGCCGATACCTCAGGGATGGAAGGCTTAGTTGGCCTAGGCAGGAAATCCGGAACGAGAGCCAGTGGCCGTATTCTTGAATGTTCCCGGGAACGTCGCGGCTTTCCGCGGGAAGTGACCGGAGCGGGAGGCCAAAACATTGGTATTTATGAAAGCGGCGAGAACCAGCGGGACCGTCCCACGCCGCTAGCGGCCCGCTCCTGCTCTACCGCAGGTGATCGGTCGGGAACGTCGGCAAGCCGCCATGTGAAGTGGTCAGTGCAACTGCACACTACAGGATTTCCCCTTCCTCAGGCTGTGTTATCTTCCTTCTATCTCCTTCTCCTTTCCATCGCTTGCGGTCGTCACGTACCAGATCGGATCGAACAAGAGAACTGAGGCTAGGAAAATGCCCGTTCTCTAGCCTCAGCTCTCTTGTTTCTTAGTCGACAGAAAGCATACATATTAAGTGTGATGAAGAGTTCGTCCTCCAACAATCCTCAGAATGGGACATCTGAGCCGTGAGGATATTTTCGGAAAAACGCCGGAAGCTGAGAGCAAAAAAACGTTCTGAAGATGGCAGAAGACTGTATGACGACATAATTATTTGTGGAAATACCCAAATAAGCTATGATCAAATCGGACACTTTCCTAAGCAGCTTGAAGTTTTTGAAATCCAATGAAGCTCTCCAAGAAGAACAATTTTTGTCTAAGAAAAACCTAGCATTACTTTTTTAAAATTTTTTGATTCAGCTGCCCCAATAAGTGAACGCACTGTTCGAAATTCTCTAAAATCAAACAATGAGTTAGAATTTGATCTAAAGCACAGGGAGGGGCAGTCATTTATTAGGTTGTCCCACACAGAATGTGGCGTACATTGTGGCCTTCTTTTTGCAGTTATTCGGTTGTTAGCTAACTTAGGGTTACTTTTTCGCGGCATTTCATCTTCTACATTTCCTATTTTCTCACATCATTCCCTCATCGGTTTCTAAAATTATAGCCTTCAGACTACAATGGGCCGGAATAGGATTGTGCGCGCGTGCCTGCTCTACGACTTCAAATGGAAGAAATCCGCTGCAGAATCGCATCGTTCGTTGGTAGCTGCATTTGGCATAGATGTCTTTTTGAAAGACATTGCGAGCGGTGGTTTCAATGTTTTGCCGCCGGCGAAGAAAGTCTTGAAGACGAAAAGCACGGAAGACAGGCGCCTATCTGGGGCCGGAATCATCAACGACTTACGTAACGTTAACGAAGAATTGTAAGCTTATCAAGCGATATGGTGAGCGATTAGCTTCGTTATCTGAGCTTTTAACGCGGCTTATCGCTCACCGTATTGATTGATAAGTTTGCAATTCTCCATTAAAGTTACGCAAGTCGTTGGTGAATCCGGCGTCTGGATAACGACCTTTCACGGAATGCACTTGATGCTGATCAGACAAGGTCGACTCGGGAGCTTGCAGTAGAGCTTGTCTGCTCCAAATCCTACTCCAAATCATGCTCCAAATTTAAATCCAATTCGAGTTAACACGTCGTCTACCAGCTTGCTGCATGATAATTCGGGGCCTCACGTCGCAAAAGTCGTTTAGTAGAACATTGAGAATCTTGGCTGGACCGTTTTGCGTTATCCGCCGTAAGGCTCTAGCATTGCCCCATCCGACTACCACGTATTCCGATCGGTGCAGCACGCCTTCGGTGGGAAGATGTTCCCTGTCTACGGCGAAATTCGAATTTGGGTGATTATCCTCCTCGAATCGCGACCATCTCATTTCTTTAAATACGCTATCCATTCTTTGCGTGTACATTGGAGAAAGGTTGTTGATAATTGTGAGAAATATATTGCCGAATCATGTTTGGCTTTAATTGCTTTGTGTGAATTTAACTTTTCGGTCTGAAGCGACATTTATTTATTTATTTATTTATTTATTTATTTATTTATTTATTTATTTATTTATTTATTTATTTATTTATTTATTTATTTATGGGCATAGACGGATGTCTAGCGTTAAATAAACAAAACAACACTTGAGGAACAAATGCGTACTAACCACATCTTCCTGTTAACACTTAAACATATAATGACTGCAAGGCGTCAACAACATTTACTTTTGGCATAACTTTTACAGGCTTGAGCAGACAACCTTGTCAAGTCCTCGTACTTACCAAGTAGCAAATTGAAATCCTTAAGTAAGGAAATCTGATCTGACTCGTGATCTAGCAATTGGGAGTCGAAGAATGACCCTTCCTCTTACAGAACGTGTCAGTTCATCATCGATAAAATCTATTGGATCGATAGCCAGCTTTTCAGCTAGAATTTTATACAACATAATAAGATCTGCAACTTTTCGCCCTCAGTGATGAAAGACGAAAGTAAATCGCCCGTTGATGCCCGCATGGAACTGAACTGTAATCCATCGATAAACCCCGCATCATAAGCTTTCTGGTGAAGCTATTTTGTACACTTTCTAAAAGGTCAGTATCTTTTTTCTTAGTTGGATTGAAGACAGTTGTGTCCGCTTCCACGATAGGACGTACTTAGGTTTTAAAGGCCCCTATGTAAACCTCGGGGATGTTAGATTTTAAAACTCTGAAGATGTTATATGAACGATAACTGGCCTTTCTCACCAACATCCTGCAATGCTTAGAGAAGCAAAGGTCGCTCGTTATAGTGTAACCCAGATCTCGAACTTCATCGACCTTTATCAAAAGCTGCCCATTAATCATATATTCTGGAGATTGAGCATGGCTTTTCTGTCCAATCATCAGGAAATGTGTCTTCTCTATTGGGAGTGGTATTTCCCATTTCTCTGCCCAAGAGCAGAAAAAGTCAATAGCAGATTGGATTGTTCGGGTATCTTCTTCGTTCTCAACTCTTCTGTAAATTTTTACATCGTCAGCATACATTTTGCATTCAACCCCGAGACTATTGAAGCAGTTTGGAAGGTTGAAGGTATACAGCGAGAACAGAATTGAGGACAGGACTCCTCCTTGAGGGACGCCGCTGAATGCATGAAATACCTTGGAGTATTGACCCTTGATTTTAGCTTGATATGTTTTTTCGGATAAAAATTGCGGAATACAGTTTATAACCAGGGGATGAATACCCACTGCTTTCATTTTGAGCATCAATTTTCTTACCGGAACTTTGTCGAATGCATTTGAGAAGCCAAAATACACAACATACGTGCGTTTTTTGTCCTCATTTAATTGGATCCAGTCATTCAAGGAAGTGAGAACGCTCGTTTCTACGGATCTACCTTTTAAAAACCCAAATTGATTTTCTAAAATTACTTTATTGGTATCAAGGTGCGCTAAGATATGCTTCTTCAGTATCTTTTCAAAGGTTCTGGCAAACATTGGGGTGATGCTTATAGGCGGGTAGTTACAGGGAGTGCTGAGCGGAATCCTCTTGGAAATTGGGGTGACAAACGCGTGTTTCCATCTAACAGGAACTTCTGCTCTAGTGTAACTCAAATTGAATATGTGTTCCAAAGGATAAGCGATTTGATGCACAATGTTTTTTATAAAGCTTAATGGAAGGAAATCCGGGGATAATGAGGATGAATTTGGCCACTTAGATAACACTTCAATAATCTCCTCTTTATAAAACATTCTAGACATTCTGTGTAGTATGCTAAAAGAACGGATCGCGCGAGGTATTCGTTCTTTTAATATACTACTTAATGTACTGTGCGTGTCATTCCACGCCAAGACAATTTTTGTTTTCATTCAAATTGAAATAGAGTAGGCCAGTAAATGGCGAGATGAACTTTTCGCATGCTATAAAAATGCTGCCTTTCTGTGCCCTGACATAAGCTATAAAACACAATATTTCCTTTGAATATAAATTTTTTTTTATAAAATTTCAAGCAGCGCGTGCACTTGTTGGGCAGCTGAATTTTAAAGAATAAAAAGTAAAAAAGTTTTAAAATTTAAATGTTCCTTGAACAAAAAGTTGTTTAAACTTTCATGGAGAGTTTTTAGTGTAATGCGGAAAAAGCTCACTTTAATTCGGAAGGTGCTCGGCTTGATTAAAAACGACAAGCTTGCTTATAAGTGTGTCAACTTCTACTTTCAAAGTGTCCATTTTAATTTGTAAGGTCTCCAGCTTGATTTTAAAAGTTCAGAGTTTGAAATGGAAACGGTGGTCTCAATTTGATTTTGAAGGTTTCCAATTGCACGTGAAACGGTAACTACTCATCACTACTGCGTTTCATTCAAGACGTAATTTGTCGATTTTTTCCACATTGAGTAAACTTTTATTTATCACCGTCTATTGTTCCATCCATACCAGTCAGAAGGCATCAGGCCATATGAAGGCTTTCGCGTCAAGTCGAACACTTTTCAAACAAAACTGCATGAAAAACGGTGATTTGACGAATTAGTTTTCGAATTTTTGCACTTCCGGCGTCCGTTGAGAGTTTAAGGCCTATGTTATACTTCGGCGACGCGCCGCCGACCCTGCGACCCGTCATCGACGTCGCCGACGCTGACGTCACCACCGACATCACCGTCGTCGCCACAGACGCGTGCTCGACGTCGGCGACGTCGTCAACAAATTCTGTGGCGGCGCCGGGGACGACGTTGACAGGAGAGCATCGAAGCGGATTTTTAGCAGCGGGTTTTCGGAGCGGGTTTTCAATGTCATCATTTGGTAACCAGTCTGCCCATAGAAAGGCTAAGTGATCACATCTGCATTCGCATACATTTTGAGCTTTTCTTAATCTTCAAAAGAAATTTGAATTCTTAATTCTTCTTAATGCTTCAAGACTTGATGATGATTTTTTGTCCTGTATGTACGGTAGTCTGCTCAACCATTGTTAATCTGCCGAATTTTCTCTTACTAACCAAATTTGGCTTTTAGAAGGATGGATAAGTGTTCAAAGGTTTCACTAGCAGCAATGTTAGAACTATTCAAAAGCACCTGTATTTTTAGGCGTCGCCGACGCGCCGTCGTCGGCCCGTCTGTGGCGACATCGGCGACGTCGGCGGCGGAAGAATAACACCCTCTGCGGAGCTCTTGGCGACGTCGTCGCTGTGATGTGCGGGCTGCTACGCAGTGCGTAGCAGCCCCTACAGCATAGCGTCGCCGAAGTATAACATAGACCTAACTCGCGCGTCGCGGCCGCTCCGGCATCCCTGTGCTGCACGCGACAGCTAACACCTCCTCCGACTGCGTTCCACGACAAATTAATCATATTGATATTTTATTGTTGAATGTGATTTAGGGTTAAAAAACACAAATGTTTAACAAATTTATCTTAAATTTATGTTTAAAAGGGTCACCAAAGGCTGACAGTGCCAATTTTAAAAAACTAAAGACAATTAAATAACAGATTTCAATTTAATCGCGGAAGGAGCTGTAGGATGACTAACCACAAGGCGGCCCTAACGTTTCGTTAGGTCGAACAAAGAACTTTCAACACTTGTGCAACAAACCCAAAGCGACAAATTACAAACTCGGTCACTTGTGTAATACCTGTTCAAATCGACTATTCCTCTCCATCACGCAGGCCTACAGTCTTACGATTCGCTGTGAAACAAAGCTTGAGAGACGTCCATATCCAGTTGATGTCAGTTTTTGAATTCTCTATTGGGGATGCTGTGCTCCAAATAAGTGGCAGTATAGAAACCATGTCGGCAAAGTAAGATTGGTAGGGTGAAACAACGCAACCTAGTTCACGATTTTCTTCAAGGCTCAGCTTCTTACTTGCTTTTCTCTCGACGTGAAGACGCGCGTTGTCGTTCAGAAGGTAGACATGTTCCATAGGCGATTTTGGCTCATAACGTCTTCCAGGGGCGCGTGTAGCGCAGTCGGAGGAGCGCCGACTGTCGCGTGCACCTGATACCAGGTTCCTGGTTCGGATTTCCCGCTCAGGCCGACCAAGACTTCCATCCCTCCAGGGTCGAAGAATTGATGCTGCTACTAGTCTGGGAACGATAAAGCGCTAAATTGTTTATCGGCTGGCCACCGCGAGTAATTGTATGGCCAAATACGTAATCAAATCGCCTCCACGACATCCTGTAGAAGTAGAATGTGGCGCATCTCAAAGAGGATTGAGTAACGCCGGCCTTTATCCTTTACCCTACGCAAAGCATTTCTCACCGATTTTGCTCCTAACCGTCTTTTAGAAGCGCTTTGTCCAACCCAGACTGGTAGCAATTCACCGACAAAGCGCTGACTTCTTCATCGGCTGACCACCGCAAGTCATTGTATGGCCAAATACGCATTCATATCGCCCTCACGGCATACCATAGAAGTAGAATGCGCTGGCGCATCCCGAAAGAGATTGAGTAACACCGTCCTTTATCCTATATCCTAATGTCTTCCAGGGTCTGAAGCTCACTAGCTGGACGCTGATGCTGTGGTCCTGTCCACCAGCAATTTCCAGTGGAGTGTCCAGTCTGAATCCCTCCAGCAACACAGAACACCCTTCTTTTCGCTTTTATCTGGCTTGGAGCCGTTTCCCCGCGTGGTAGCCATTAGCTCTTGTGAGAGCTGTTCACGTAGAGACAGCTATCGTGCTCTGTAGCAATGTCCTTCACAGTCCTTTCTGGCTGGCGAAATAGTAGAGTAGAGGTGTTTGACATGTCTCGTGTGCTAGCTGAAGCTCGTTTAGCGGTACCCGAAGATCTCTAGCTCTAAGATCTAATAGATTTCTAGCTGACTAACGACAGTGAGTCAGCTAGAAATCTTTCAGTACAACCAAGTGACGCCGGCAAATCACGAGTGGCTGACTTAGGCTGAGCCTTGAGAGCTTCAGTTGTCTTTTTCCGCTGCAGAAGGGCGCACAGAGGCGGGTCTTTCTTGCCACCGGCCTCATAGTGCTACCTATTGTGGAGAAATGAATAACGTCCTCCCTGGATGCAGCGCTGATATTGGAGGCAGTAGTCTTCAAAGAGTGGCTTAGCGGGAATTCATAGTAGACGATAGGTCGTAGAATGTAGTTGAATAACGAAGCCATTATTACTGTACGTGTGTTAGTGTGCTGGAAAAATCTTCGAAAATTGTGTCATGCCTGTAATGGCTTTAGCAGGTTTATAAGGAAAGGCTGTAAAGCAATTCAAGATTTTTCAATCAACCTAGTACTTGGCGTCTTTGGTTGTTATTGGGGACTGGTGTTTGACCAGGAAATAGACCGCGAGTTTTTTTTTTCACGCTCACAAAACATCTCTTTTTTCGCATCTGGACTTCTACCATAATTCTTTTGAGGGTGTATCGTATCGAAGAGCGTGTGAAATAGGATATCTGAGCTTTGAATATAGGTTACAAACGTTGTCCAAACTCACAGCCTAAAAGTAATACTGCCTTGTGCGATTCTCCGCACAATCTATTAGGTTGGAAAAAGTCTTCATTTTTTCAGAGATTTATTATTCACAACTACAGTGCCAAATCAATTGAGATAAACTCCATTCTGTTCCACTACACTTCTCCAAATTTGCCAAATTTCCTTATCCAAAATCATCTAGAGGACAATTTGGTGCGCTGATCGTCTGTTCGTCTGCTTAGATTTTCTTCTGAATGTGGTCGGGTCAGGATCATCGATTTTGCTCAAAATTCGTATAAGGGCAGGGGTTGTTCAGTTGTGCAGACTGCCGAACACGATGTCGACTTCCATTTGGCCGATTATGGCAGGAGACCAACCACACTGATAACTGAGGGTAATCGGTGATCCTGCCCCGACCAGCCACAAATTGCAATTGACAACCTACCTAAATCAGAGGAATATTCAAAAGAGGACGTCGGATTAGTAATCAGCGCACCAAATAATCCCCCAGATTATTTTGAATGAGGAAATTTGGCCAATTTCGAAAATATTGATTTTCGAAGGCGTCATCGTCCTTCTGCCGCGACCTTGAGCCGCCTCGCCTTTGATGCGAAATTGCCAAAACTCGATATTTGGTCGAGATTGATACCATTCGATAGACCCTTTCGTGCTGAGGAGACGGTGCTCTTGCGAGTGTCGAAAACTCAAACGTGGGCGAGTAAGGGCGGAGGGAACTTCACCGCTGCCCTCCGCCGCTCTAAAAAGACAGATGGGCTAAAGCAGATTAGGCATCTGGGGAGTTGTGAACACTTCATCGTAAAGCACGTTGACCGGTTTGCTTGTCTACGCATTCGTAGGCTGTTAGTTCTCCTCGTCTTCCCGCAGTAGTCGACTGAACTCGGAAAAAATCGTGTCGTACAAGGCTAACCTGCGTTTTCGCACCGCTTTAACTTTGCCCATTCAAAAGTTACGTCGCTGCGTTTCAGCGCGCTTCTTGAACGTTCTACTGCTTACAAAATCCATTGGTTCCGCTGGAAAGATTCAAACTTGACAGAGTTATTGCGCTCAGAACATGTCCACCTGTGCAATTTGCGAGCGGTCCCGCCCACTTGATTGATAAGTTCGGTGTGCACGGTGCATTCCAAAGTCCTGCCGGACCAGAGTACAGCGATCTCTGAGTAGGGCGGCTGGGAAATTCTGATAAAACTCCTCAAACGCTCATTCTACAAGCTGTCGCGCCCGCACGATGGATAGGTTCGGTCCTATATGCATTGTGCACAGCGCACTATCTGAGGATTCCTGCCATGACAGAGCATTGGCGACGTACGCCATGCTTGAGATACCCCGAAAACATGTAAGACCTGGGAAGTAAGTTGCTCCAATCGCAAAGGGCCTGCCTCTGTCATACGTTTTGGTCACCCACTACGATAATGCGGTGGGGTGGTAAAGTTTTATACTTTTTTGTATAGATCTCGAAGAGTCGAATCAAAGGGTGCCAACCGTTTCTCAAAAAACATCGACTTAGAGGAGTTGCGAGCATGCAACGGTTTTCGACGGTTTCCGACCAACAACTCGTCTGTGCCCGAACTTCGGAATGGAGCACAAGTTTCAATTTCGGACATTTTCATGGCTCCATATGAAAGATGTAGATCCAACGATAGAGCTTGAGCTTCTGAGCTTAAGTATGCCCTGGTTTTTCAAAAGGGTGACTTTTAGGTGAGTTTTATGAAAAAGACGCAAAAACCGCAAAATCGCGGTTTTTGCGGCGTCTATTCAAAAGATGCGTCCGGTACTGTACCTGCTGATACGCTCTAATAAAATTAGCTGCTGTGAAGAACGAGGCTTCTTGCTTATTTTTACTGTAATCGGACAACGAGCGCTCGTTACGTCTGCATCCTGTAGTAGTTGTTGCGGCCTAGTCTATTTTCTTATCCCAAAGCTCTAATGGCTATAATGCGCGTGAGATGTGAAATCAAGGACATGACTTAATGCTTAGTGTTGCAGCAAAGGACAGCGAAAATAAGGAAACAAGAGCACTGGACTTAAAAGGTACTATTATATACTGCGTTTTCTGCTAGAGAATCTCCTTGTTTGCAAAGCCGTTATTTTAGGTGCAGCAATAATCGTCTTGTATGGCATCTGGACGCTACTTTAAGTGGTATACTACGACAGCTGTAGAAGTAAACGTCACTACGAAGATTTTTTGTTCTGAACATAAAGTCTTTGTGTTTTAATTATGCGTAGCAAAGAAACGTAATGAAGACTGTACAATCAGAATAGCTTCGCTCACCAGTTTCTTCATTTCTTCGACACACTTCACCATGTGTCTTCAAGGAATGAATGCCTTCTACACGGTTTGAAATTCACATGCGAGACCCTTAAAAACTTTAGTACGTGGGGAGGTCAAATAAGCTGCACTGAAGGATTCCTCTGAATCCCACTCTTGTTGTCGTCCTTAGTCCTGACGGTCCCAATTTCGAAACAACTAAACTCGGAGGCAATATATTTATTTTGTTTTTCATATGTGTGTAAGAATATGAAAATATTATTTCTGCTCCCGCTTCTTCACGCAGTTCCGTCACCCAATGCTTCGAGCTGTGTCCTTCTTTTGAAGCAGGATGGTGATGACACTTACCCTAGTCGTTCAGGTCGTCACTGGCCATTTATGTTCATCGCTTGATCGGCACGAGCTAGTCCCTTCAAATGCTCGTCAACATTCCGCTCCTTAGTTCCTCTCATTGCTGGTACCTAAAGATTCGATTCCTCTCCAAAATGTCGAATCGAAATGTCGAATTGTCCACTGAAAATGATTCTTGACAAGATTTTCGTGGAGACCTCTGTAGCTAAATACCTTCCCTTTAAATGTGTTCTCGAGCACTTGAAAAGCGCTGAAAGTGTGAACGTGATCCTGTCGATTTTGTTCGAATTTGAGTGGAGGCTTATAAAGTGGTAACCATCCGTGATCGACCTTAAGGGGGTATGCGGTTGGCATGCGCACTGGCGTTCAAATAATGGCTAGTCATTAGTAACGAGCGAACTTTATTATGTAGTGGTAGATATTAAACTGAGAACGAATCGTGCGAAAAAATATATTTTTTCAGGCATAAAATCAAAAAGAAACCGGAGCAATGTGCAAAGGTGGGACAGAAATAAGGCAATTCTAAACCTAGTTCCTGCTTTTGAATAACTTACTGAACTTATGAACTTGAATACTCTATTGTATCGTGACATTCGCGGACTTCATCCAGTAGTGTTCTACCACTCTATTGCAGGAGCAATTCTTGAAGCTCTCCTGAACGCGGATAGCCCATCCCGTTGACGAGTATTTAGAGATTATAACGGTTCCAAAATGATATTAGGTTAACCGAAAGGCTTGCAACACTTTACGCTACTGCCTGTCAAATTTGTGAAAGCTCTTACAGCATTGATCTTGTGTGGTGACTATATCTTTGTCCTTGGGAAAAAATTTCGAATTTCGAATGTTCGAATAATATTCGATTTTCAAAAATTCGAATTTCAATGATCGAATAATATTCGATTTTCAAAATTTCGAATTTCGAATGAACGAATAATATTCGATTTTCAAAAAGTCGAATTTCGAATAATCGAATTTCGAATAGTCGAATATTCGAGTAATCAAATGAACACTAATATTTACTGTCTCGTCACCCAGTGATTGACATTTAATTATTTTTTATTACCCACTGTGAAGGAAATGGATGGCTGCTCCATCCATTTCCTTTACGAGACCAAAGGACAATAACAGCGGTATAATGGCAATGAAGCACGCTTTGCTTCCCTAAGAATTCGTGCACCGAGAAGAGAGAAACACCTTGGGTAGGCAGAGCTGGATTGTTATAGGTCTTTCTCTATAGGTTGCTATCGAAGCTTCCAGTGGTAAAAGAATGATTATCGTGGGCGGAAAAATGACACAAAGGCGATCTGGTGCAGAAAGGGCGCACTGGAGTCTCATGAATGGCATTCAGTTTGTGTTCTAGCTCCTTTGAAGAGAAACGGACTCGCGTTGGAATCTAATCTGACAAGACACTACGACTTGGACAGTGTTAGAGCGAAAATGGGGATGGCTCACTTTCATAGGAAACGGAGTATGACGGGCTCTTGTACTCCATAGCCATTGCTCTTCTTCTCTTCTTCAACGTCTTTACTGGCAGAAAGCAGGAGCTTTCTAGGCCCCTGAAAGTTCTACCTCCCTACCGCAGCCCCTTCGGCTCTAATCGTTCCCTTGTTGTAACTGGGGTAGAAATACAAAACGAAGATTCTCCCGTAGTATACTGAAGGTAAAAATACCTGTGTACAGGCATAACCCCAATCACTTGCGATTCACGTGAATGGCCACAGCACGTTCGACGGCCGTTTACAAGGAAGCAGGTGCGCAGCGGAGGGCCGCGCTTGCAGCGCTACCTTCGTATCAACTCACAAGGGAGGTCAATGAACTTCCCGTGGGAATCTTATAAGTGACCTATTGAGCGCTGTGGGGGATTGTCCGAGAGGCACCCCAGGGGTTTAAGACTGAATGCAGCTAAGGGACATTTTATTTAACGAATTTACCGAATTTACCTTTTTAACGCGAAAATTTTTCGTTAAAAAGTGGTCGTTAAAAATCTACCGAAAAAATTTAACGCACACCCCTACTGCCCATCGCCTCCCCACCACTCTCTGCTAATCGAAGTTTAGGGACTTGTACTCCCACAACTCCGGAGATCGAAAGCAGGTTTCGCCCAAACGTCGTCTAGAGGGCTAATTGAGGTGCTGATCGCAAATCTAGTAAACGTTTTCGCGTGATCGCGTGATTCCACATTTTCATGAGTGATCAAGTTTATCAGTTTGAGTACATAGAATCGCTTTCTTCACCTACATATGTGATCAGACTTGTTTTCCAGTCTTCGACTTTGAGATGGAAAGTAGTGCACGAAAAAATTGATAATTTAGAAAAAGAAATGACAGATTCATGGTAGCAGCATAGATAATTTCCTAAGGCGAGGAAAGGACGAAATCAGTGGTCATGACAACCCCATCCTTACTCACGAACACACACAATGAAATATTGTAAGCGGCCAAATTGTCGAAATTGGATACCATATTCGTGCTCAACATCCAAAATAACAGTACAGGCGATGTTTATGCGAAAAAAAATCGACCTCCACTCCACTTTTGGAGTCACAATAGTACAACGCGGCCGGTAATTCTGCACCTTTTCTCGCACATACTCACCGTCGCCTATTGTCGACGGTAACACCGACGTTTGCCAGCTTCGTGATCAGAACCTCTGTCAACCCTCAGGACAACATTTGTACGAAATTTTATTATCTACTTACGAAGTCATGGGGATTAATACAAGTACCTACGTTTGCAAAGCCCCCCCCCCTCTGTCAGTGCGGGAGAGTGGCCGAGGAAGACTAGGCTGCAAGAAGACCAATAGAATAAGTTAATCATATATGTAAATTTTAATACTCAAAAAGTTTTAAATTCAATGTCTAAATAACGAAGTAGAATTAGAAATAACCTGGGGTATACATCAACTCTAAATCACTCTGTACTATAACAAACACAAGTGAAAAACGAGCAACAACTAAAACAAGTAATAACTAAAACAATGGTAACAACAACACTAAATAAGTCTTGTTTCGCCTCTGCCTTCATACAAAACATGTTTATAATTAGTCACCCCGAGGCTCGTCAGTGAAGAAGGTGACTAATTAATTTAGTTGTTAGTACTGTATTTGGTGTTATATGCAAATGCTACGAATACTACGGAGTACAATACTACGGAGTGGGTCAAAAATGATGCATTTTATAAGAGATGCTAAAATTAGTAAAATTTACAAGAGAAACGTTCACTATAGGAACCCGAAGACTGATCAGCACATCCCAGAGATGGACTGAAGCAACACATTTCGATCATGTTCGTAAATATGGTTAAAATGAGAATATGTTCTACATTTACCAAAACGTACAGCAATCCGTAAACAACTCTCCTAGATTCGAACCTGGACCTCTCCCCGCCCGACTGCAGTGAATGATTCATTTGACCTAATAAATTGTCAGATTTCTAAGATCTAACTATAATTAAAGCTCTATAGCATTTGCATTTTAATTTCTGAGTAATTCAAGGCCATTCAGGGCGTCACTTTCGCCTTATCAGCCAGCACTGAAGTGCTACAGTTTTTTGTAATTTTTGACCTACCCAGATGCCCGGAGGATACTTGAAGACCACTACGGTGCTTTTTAGACACACCCTTATAACAAGCAATAGGTCATTTTGGAAATCTCCATGGGAAGTTCATTGACTTCTCTTGTCAGATTGCGTACTCACAATTCGGTGCAGTTTGAGCGACGCGCGAAACTCAAACATCGTTTTTTATCATAAGGTCAGACTCCCCTGGTTTTCGAAGAAGATTGCCACTAACTTGTTAAGAGATTGATAAAGAATATTCGAATATTCGACTATTCGAATATTCGATATTCGAAGCCTTCGAATATTCGAATAAACGAATATTCGAATATTGGCTACTTTCGAATATTCGAATAAACGAAAAATTCGAATATTGGACTTTCTCGAATAGTCGAATATTCGAATATTCGAAATTCGAATTTATTCGAAAATCGACTATTCGAAATTCGAAAATGACAAAGTACAGTGGTGACATTCTCAAAACTTATACAGGGTGCGTAAAAAGTATTGACGCAGTAAATGACGGCTGTGGAAATAGTATTGCGCTGTAAGTTTTAAAATATTCACTTGGGAAATATGGAAAATGATCTTGCAAACACGATAGAATAACTCGTAATCGACATTGGCTTCTTTACTGAGAATACAGGAACGAAAACGACGGAAAAATTCATGAGCACGCGCCGCAAGTACTCGCTTGGATTTCGTTCCGTGCTTTTAACAGGGTAGCCTTCTGCGACTGGTCACTTCTATTAAAAGTAGCCCAGACCTCATTCTCCAAAATCGCCTAAAAAGAGTAATCCAGCGGATTCTTGTTTAAGCTGTGCTCGTCTGAAAAGCTGTCCACATCTGCGCGCCTTATCCGTTTGCCGTTATCGGACAGAGATTGATAATTTTGGATTTGAACGTTATCGTGCTTGAACATATTGTAATCATCATCTGTTATGACAGAGCCGTGGCTGACGTTTGGGTTGCTGGCCTCTTTCCTCACCAACCGTTTCGAACAGCGCCTAATTTTCTTGTTAAGGAAGTACTCAGCTGTCTGGGTAACAGACAAAAAAAGGCCACCGTAGCGATGACGATCATGTTTCTTCAGTTTTTTCGTGAGTGTTTTTTGACCACAATACAGACAACAAAAATAACACACAAAAGCCTAGAGGGGTAGAAAGAGAAAGCTGGAGCTGAAACAAAAAGTAGGTGCGTCAATACTTTTTACGCACACTGTACAGCAACAATGTCAAAGACGAGCGGCAGCATCCTATGACCTATCGTCTACTACGAATTTCTGCAAGGCCATTCCGCAAGGACTGCAGTCTTCAACATCTGCGCTGCATTCAAGGAGCAAGTCATTCACTATTCCACAGTGGCCCGTTGATATCAGCGCTTCAAGGCTGGAGATATCTCTCTCGAAGATCGGCCTCGTTTCTGACGCCCTCTGTTGGGGAAGAAGACAGCTTTTGCGAAGCCTTCAAGGTGAAGCCAAATTCAACCACTCGCGAATTGGCGGCGACGTTTGGATGTGCGCAAAGCACCGTCGAGAAGCAGCTGGAGATCCTTGCGTACCGCAAAGTTTCGTCGTCTTGGGTACCACGTGAGCTGCGGGACTCTGACAAGGCATGCCGAATTAGTGTTCCTGAGTCGCTGCTTCTCCGCCCGCACAGAAAGGACTTTCTGAAGGATATCGTTACTGGTGATGAAAGCTGGATTCTTTATGTTAGCTACACCCGCAAGACCTCCCACGTAGAAAACCGGCTCCAAGACAACCGAAAGGTGTACACTACGAAAAGAATGTTCTTCTGTGTTGCTGGTGGGACTCAGAAGGCACGCTTTACTGGGAGTTACTGGATTGTGAGACCACAGCCACAGCATTTGTCTACGCTGCTCAGCTCCAGATATTGGCCGATGCCATGCGCCAAAACGTCCAGAACGGGAAAATGTCTACCTGCTGCACGCGCGCGTCCTCATGTCGCAAAAGTGAGACGCGAGAAAATCCAGGAGTTAGGCTGGGAAGTTCTGCCCTATGCAGACCTCGCTCCTCCTGACTACTACCTGTCTACTACCCGAAGCAGCATCATCGAGGTAGAGAGTTCGATGATCGACGTCAACTGGAAATGGAGGTTTCTGAATTCTTTTCCTCGGAAATGGAGATTTCTGAATTCTTTTCCTCACAGCTTTCGGAATTCTAGGGAAAATTAATTGAAAGGCTGCATGAAAGATGGGGAGGGATATAAGACTTGGATTGGGAATATATCAATCGGTCTCAGGCGGTCGTCGCGGACGGTTGGTCATTGACGGCCTGGTGGCACCTCGGCAACGGACTTCCTTCCGCCAGCACTGCAGCTACTACCTGCTGGTATTCTGTCTATTTCAACGGCTTCTTCGTCCTATCTACACCACTATCTGGTTATGGGTGTAAACTCTGTCGGGAGATCCTCTACTCCACGAGCCCAACCTGTTTCTGGGCGTAAACGGTCGCCATCAAGACGTCACGCCATCGATCCCGACCCGATCACCAATTCGACCACTGCCACTGATCTGAATTTGAGTCTGGAGGAACTACTCTAATGTTTCTATGCACGTTTGAACTGTGATTTCGCTACTGTTAGAGGAAAGAAGGAGGCACATGGAAACCATGGCCAGACTCCGTGAGTTGATTAAAAACTTCCCAGGATAACGCTTCCGTTCATACGCCTGGTCTATCTTTTCATGCTACCCCACCTCTCGTTGTTCACATAAAGCCTGAGGAATCCTCTGAACAAGCTCGATCAATTGTCATTGCCAACATTCCCGAAAGTACAGCACATCACGCCTCAGCAAGAGTTAATGATGATCTTTTTTCTGTACGTAGCATTATGGACTTTCTAGAGATAAATTGTCTTATAGTTACGGCATATCGGATAGGCCCGTTGTATCCTCGTAGATCTAGGCTATTGAAACCTATTTTACCTGCCTCTCGTCTTGCCAGGTTGATGATTAAACGTGCCCCTCGCCACAAATATCTCATGTGGCCAAAGCGCCTTTACATACTTCCCTTGCTTCCAAAAGAAGAAAGGGACAAACTCAAATTCGAGCGAGGGTCGCGTCTTTCTTGCCCTATTAGGGATCAGGTCTCCTCTGCTGTCAAAGCTGCTCACAATTCTGTGTTTAGTGATATCTCTTTTTCTGCAAAACATGTTACCTGTTCTTCTACCACTAAGGGTATTGCCCTCTCGGATTCCTCCTCTGCTTGTGCCTTTTTTCGTCTGAAAAGACAACGTACCGCCATCGGTCTAACAGTCTAACATGCTTCCTTGCTAATACACGCTCCTTTAAGAAAAACCGAAATGCAGTTTCCTTTTTACTTAAGAAATATGAAGTCGATTTGGTGGCACTATCCGAAACCTGGTTGATCAGTGGTGTTACATATCAGTCTATACCAGTCGCATGACATGATGATTATCATGCAGTGATTAAAGGACTACTATATAAAGGCTACTCTGGTATGGTTTGCAGTTTATCGGTCGTCGGCAATAAAGCGTATATCGTCCATCAAGTCTATACCGCAGCGG
Organism: Heligmosomoides polygyrus polygyrus; assembly: GCA_947396885.1. Taxonomy (NCBI): domain Eukaryota; kingdom Metazoa; phylum Nematoda; class Chromadorea; order Rhabditida; family Heligmosomidae; genus Heligmosomoides; species Heligmosomoides polygyrus. The sequence goes on from OX377202.1 coordinate 26,032,238, forward strand.
CCAAGTACTCAACAGTGGCGATCAGGATCAAGAACCACCAGGTGGTAAGATGGCAACTTTTTCGGAGCAGCAATTTCAGCAACTACTGAGTAGTTTTGCGTCCGCAATCCAAGGAATCACCAACGTCGCCCATCCCCCGGAGACATCGGCTGCCAACCCCACCAAGCACTTCGATACTCTCGCCGGACGGATAACCCCCTTCTCATACGACCCTGAGGCCGACGTTACGTTCGAAGCTTGGTACCGCCGGCATGAGGATATTTTCACCGTGGACGCAAGCAGTCTGGATGAGCCATCAAAAGTTCGACTTTTGCTGCACAAGTTAGATGCTGTCTCCTACGAAAAATTTTCCAACTACATTCTTCCCCGAACACCAAAGGAAGTATCCTTTGATCAAGCAGTCAAGACACTCAAGGATTTGTTCGGACCGCAACAATCACTATTCAGCGCACGATACGCCTGCATGAAACTGGTCAAAAATCCAAAAGATGATTTTGCTACATATGCCGGACATGTTAATCGTGACTGTGCCAAATTCAAGCTCGCGGAATGCGACGACAACCAATTCAAGTGTTTAATCTTCGTCTGTGGACTCCATGCCCCCGAGGATGCCTTTATCAGACTGAAACTGCTCGACAAAATTGAAGCAGAACCTAGCTGCACCATTCAGACACTTACCGAAGAATGCAAACGACTGCTAAATCTTCGTCACGACACCAAAATGATTGAAGAAGGCAGGCCAACAATTCATTCGATTGATGCACCACCGAGCCTAAGAAGGAAGCCTCGAGATGATGTTCGCAGATCACGTTATCATAACGATAACAACAGCCGCAACCAAACTCATCCTACTCAACGCAAAAATCTTCACAAGACACCCCCTTCACCATGCTGGAACTGCGGTAACATGCACTTTGTCAGAGAATGCACCTTTCGGAACCACGTGTGCTCACAATGCCACACTACAGGACACAAAGACGGCTTTTGTTCCTCAGCCAAGCGTCGCCTAATATCCAAACGACCTTCCCGCCACAACCCCCCTACCCAAAGGCAGAAGACAAGAGCAGATGCGATCTTCAAAATCTCGAATATCGACTGCTATCGATATCGACGTTACGCCACAATCAAAGTGGACACCCACACCATCAACTTTCAAGTTGACACTGCATCAGACGTCACCGTCATCAACAAGGTGACATGGAATCTCATGGGCAAGCCGAAACTCGAACCCCCCTCCCTCATCGCACAAAGCGCTTCCGGAGACCAAATCCGATTCCATGGCCAACGCAAATGCACATACAGTTTCAAGGACGTTTCAGCCGAAGGAACGTTCTATGTGGCCAACACGCATCACAACCTGCTAGGAGCGGAATGGATATCTAAAATGGGATTGTACTCAATCATGGACGCCTTGCCCACTTCAGACCCATGCCCAACCGATCCCACCATCACCATGTCTTCAGTTGCGACAAGCAGCGACGTAGCAGATGAACTACAGCGACGATATCCAGAGGCATTTAGCTCTGATCTCGGCCTATACAAACATTCCGAAGCATCCCGTAGCAGATGAACTACAGCGACGATATCCAGAGGCATTTAGCTCTGATCTCGGCCTATACAAACATTCCGAAGCTTCCCTGCAGTTAAAACCCGGAGCAAAACCCGTATTCCGCCCAAAGCGCCCAGTACCTTATGCAGCTCAAGAAGCGGTGGAGAAGGAGCTCGACCGACTACAATCAATTGGCGTCATCTCAAAGGTCAACTATTCCAACTGGGCAGCCCCTATTGTAATTGTCAAGAAATCCAACGGCACCCTTCGCGTATGCGCCGATTTTTCCACAGGCCTCAACAACGCCCTCGACCTACATCAGTACCCTCTTCCTCTTCCAGAAGATATATTCAGAACCTTAAATGGTGGCCGCTACTTCTCCCACATCGACTTCGCCGACGCATATCTCCAAATCCTAGTTGACCCACAGTCCAAGGAGCTGTTGACCATTAACACCCACCGTGGTCTCTTCCAGTATAACCGATTGCCGTTTGGAGTCCAATCAGCACCTGCTATATTCCAACAAATAATGGACACTGTCCTAGCCGGCCTTCAAGGAGTGGTCGCATATCTCGACGACGTAATCGTCGTTGGACGCACTGCAGAGGAGCACTCACAGAACCTTCACGCTTTCTTCCAACGTATTGTTGAAAATGGTCTACACGTACGCTTGAGCAAATGTAAATTTGCTGAAACCAGAATCGACTACCTCGGCTACATTGTCGACAAGCATGGTCGACACCCCGATCCCAGTAAAGTCGAAGCCATACAAAAGATGCCGGTTCCTAAAGACCTCTCACAACTCCGATCCTTTCTTGGACTTCTCAGTTACAACGGAAATTTTGTTAAGGAAATGAGGATTATCCGAGCTCCACTTGACGCCCTACTCAAGAAGGATACCCGATTTGAATGGACACAGGCATGCGATAAGAGCTTCAAACGAGCCAAAGAAATTCTTTCCTCCGATCTGCTTTTAGCCCACTACGACCCCAACCAAGAAATCGTAGTTGTAGCAGACGCCTCAAACTATGGCATTGGAGCAGTAATCTCCCATCGTTATGCAGATGGATCAGAGAAAGCCATTGCTCATGCTTCACGCTCCTTACTCCCAGCTGAAAAGAACTACAGCCAGATTGAGAAAGAAGGACTAGCACTCATTTTTGCCGTCCAAAGTTCCACAGGGTGCTTCACGGACGCAAATTCATACTTCTTACTGACCACAAGCCCCTTCTGGCGATATTTGGCTCAAAGAAAGGTATCCCTATCTATACCGCTAGCCGACTTCAACGTTGGGCAATAACACTGCTGGCTTACGACTTCACTATCCAGTACCGTTCCACCACACATATGGGACAAGCTGACGCTCTATCAAGACTCATCGCAAATCATAAAACAGCGAATGAGGATCAGGTCATAGCAGCTATATCGGTAGACTCGGATATCAGACACGTGTTCGCAAATCTGGTACGAGCCTTACCAGTCACAGCAGAGGATATCAAACAAACGACCCAAAAAGATGAGCTACTTCAACTTGTTATGAAGTACACCAGAGAACGCTGGCCACCGTCAATCCAAGATCCCACACTTAAGTGCTTCCACAATAGACATGACTCCCTTTCAATTTTAAATGGATGTCTGATGTTCGCTGAACGAGTTGTCATACCAACTTCACTTCAACAACGTATACTTTGACAACTTCACTCTGGACATCCCGGAATTGTTCGCATGAAAGCGCTAGCTCGTAGTTACGTATACTGGCCAGGTCTCGACAGAGACATCGAAAGGATGGTTCAACGATGCACAAGATGTTCATCAGTCGCCAAATTCCCTACCAAAACCACACTTGCATCTTGGCCAACGCCAAGTAAGCCATGGGAACGAATACATGTGGACTACGTTGGTCCATTTGAAGGCACAAATTACCTCATAATCGTGGACGCTTTTTCCAAGTGACCTGAGATATACAATACAGATCGCACAACAACAGGCGCCACCATCTCATTACTGCGCCAGACATTTGCCAGGAATGGAGCTCCCGAAATACTCGTGTCAGATAATGGCACTCAGTTCACCTCAGAAGAATTCAAAGAGTTTTGCCAAGAGAACGGAATCGAGCACCTGTTTTCTCCCCCATATCATCCACAATCCAACGGTCAAGCAGAAAGGTTCGTAGATACCTTCAAAAGGAGCTTGCTTAAAATGAAAGGGGAGGGAACACTCTCTCGAATTCTCCAAACCTTCCTTCTTACCTACCGCTCAACACCACATCCAGCCTTCGAAAAGCTCAAATCACCAGCAGAACTATTTGTTGGAAGGAAACTTCGGACTCCTTTGTCTCTACTTCAGCCCATCCAGTCTCACAGCGGGAGACGAAATGAAGTCATGGAACGTCACTTCAACGCCAAGCATGGAGCTAAGCCTAAGATTTTCGAGCGAGGCGACACTGTCTACGTGAGCGACTACAAAGACGGAAAACATAAGTGGACAAACGGTTCCATATTGGATCGTATTGGAGAGGTGCTCTATAAAGTTCGCTGTGGAACACAAGCTTGGATACGACATGCGAATCAACTACGAAGACGCTACAGTGGTAGCAACAACGAAGCCCAAGAAGACATGGACACACTTTTCGAAACATTCGACTTGGAGCGACCTGAGCTCCAGAGCCAAGCACCTTCCCCTCCTCCGGCTGAAACTTCTGAAGGAGTTCCAACTGTTCAACAAGGTATGCAGCTACGACGATCGACTCGAACACGAAGACCTACGAGGACGCTCCACATTGACCCAACTCAGAAGAGATATCATTTTTGTCCTTAAGATCGTTGTAACAATTAGATCATCGTATTATCCGATTGTAAAACTGATTTATCATCTTCAAAAAGGGGAGGTGTTACATATCAGTCTATACCAGTCGCATGATATGATGATTATCATGCAGTGATTAAAGGACACTATATAAAGGCTACTCTGGTATGGTTTGCAGTTTATCGGTCGTCGGCAATAAAGCGTATATCGTCCATCAAGACTATACCGCAGCGGCCAAGTACACAACAAGTGGCTCAATAGTGGCTCAATCTTGTGTGATTTTGCCCTCTCTATTCTATAGTTCAATGTGATCGTACTGAGAGAAGGGGAGGGGATGTAGCTCTGGTTGTTAAGTGGTCACTCTTTCCACACTTAATATATGCAGAGTCCGTATCCAATTCGTATGGGATACTTTGTTGTGATATCTTTGGGAAATTTTATACTGCGCGCTTGACCATCGTGTATAGAGCTTCTTCCTGCTCACACAATGAGATGTTAAGCTCCTTAAAGCTATGAGCGACCTTATCTCTTGCGGGAAAAGTTGTTTTGTTTTGGGTGACTTTAACTTGCCCAAAATCAATTGGTCATATTCCGATTTTCCTGTCGGCCACTCCATTACCGAAGTATCTTGTGCTAGTTTCTGTAACGTATACAAGTTAACTCGACTCGTCGGCCGGCCACATTAGATAGGATATGTTCTAGATTTGATGCTTAGTACAAATCCGCACCACATTTTCGAAGTTAGGAACTGCTGTACCCTTGGTACTAGCGACCATGCTTATATCAGTTTTAGTATCCGTTTCCCAAAAGCTGATCAGTCTGTAGTCGTGTCAAGGGATTCCAAAGCGGCTAATTATGAAGGCATCAATTTTTTATTTCTTAGTCGGGTGGACTGCTATGGCTTCTTTGCCATTGTGAATTCCGTTAATGACATGTGCGAAATGTTTTTGGCAATACTGAATCACTGTACTGACCTATTCGTCCCTCTCAAGCGAGTTAAGCTCCACTATTCTGCACTACCAGGCACTTGCATCGCTTGTTTCTCTTGAAAACTAAGGCATGGGAACTTTCTGTATCTACAGTTATGCGGGGATACTGGTCGAGGTTTGATAATCTAAGAACTGGGTTCGAAAAGAAACTTGCGAAATACAATAGCTTGATTAAGAAAAGGATTATCGATTCCGGCAATAAACGCGGCTTCCACAATTATATTGATTGCAAGTTAAAGTGCCAAAATAATAGGCCCATTCCTCGGACCTACCGGAGTGGTCTGTTGGTCTGATGAAGAAGTGCCGAAATCTTGGCTAATAGCTTCGAGCAGGCCTTCGCGAGAGAGAAGGAGGTTGATTCTAGTGCTGAAAATCAGACGTTCCCCGCCATGACATGGTTTGCCGTTATGAAAAACTCGGTACGGTTCTTGCTGGGGACATACAGGCATTAATCTCTAGTTGGCCAGGTTCTTCCTCTCTAAATCCTGATGGCAATCCCTTGAAATTCATCAAGGATGTAATTGAATACATCGCTGGTCCACAGGAATACATAGTTAATTTAAGTTTTATGAGGTCTGAAGTGTCAATGAGATGGAGGAAGGCAGTGGTTACTCCTATCCCCAAAAAGCCCCCCTACTCCAAGCCGGATAACTTTTGACTGATCAGCATCACTTCTGTGTTTGCCCGAACCTTCGAAAAAATATTGAAGAAGAGAATTGTGGAGCATTCAGTTATTTCTCGTTTCCAACATGATTTCCAAAAGGGGAAATCCACGGTTACGGCTATGCTGCACTCGATGGACGATTGAACGATCGCTTTGGATGAAGGTCGAGCTGTGGATGTTGTCTACCTTAATTTTGCCAACGCTTTCGACTGGGTGGCTCATAACAAGCTGCTGTTCAAGCTAGGAGTAGTTGGAGCCCACCCGCGGGTTGCTTTATGGCTGAAGGCCTTTTTGACTGAAAGGCCCTACCAAGTTCGGAGGTAGATTTCAAATGTTTCTTAAAGATGTTGGACTGTCATCTGAATCTAATTTGATCACAGTAGTTATTAATTATGAGGATTAAATTTACTTTGATGATCCTTGATAATTCTACTCATAGGGTCGATGGTTGTCTTCTGTCATCGTTTGTTCGCAATTTGTCTTGTTGATCTATTATAAGTTGTTCATGACATGTCCATGTTATAAATAAATAAATAAAAATAAATATATCGTGGACTGAGCTTTTGCATATTGTGTTATATTGTATTGTATTGTACTATTGTTGTACTAGTGTTGCAAGACTTTTCGATCAACCCAATACATCGATCAAGCTAGGGATCAAACTAACAAAGAGAGCATCCAAACTTGCGGTGAGCTTTTGCGATGCAATTTTAAAGGATGTAGGGTCCCATATAGGGAGTCCAAAACCGCTGTTCTTTCGGAATGCTCTTCCGTGGTCAAAAAAGGCGTGTGAAGGCGTGAGCTCGAAGTTCATCACGCCCTGGCGCCCCCACTGGGCGTGGTCCGTTGGAAGTGTTATCGCTTCACAAGAACGTGGTAGTAGGTTTGATTCCCCCATATGCTGGTGTTTTTGCATTTTGCAATTTATCGACAGTGATAGCATTCATCCCCATTTCTAACATATTTTTGAGTAAAAACATAGCACAAATGCCGCTTACGTTCATTAAGCTTTGTGAAAGTGGAAAGGTAAGAATCACTTCGCAAAGTGATTCTTACCTTTCCACTTTCACAAAACGAGTAAAGCAAGTCAAAAACTGATGCCAGATTCGTGATCCGTACCCCCGAATAACCCTCACGCACAAAGTTTGGGCGAAATTGGTGCTTCTGACCTCATCACCCTTACTCAAGCCTGGGCCAGAGCGGGCATCATTGTTAAACAAGTGTATCATACCGAAAAACGTGTGAAAAAAAATATCTGAGCTTTGAATATAAGTTAGGAACGCTGCATGAACTTACAGCCTAATAGCAGTGCTGCCTTGTGTGATTCTCCGCACGAATACCAAATATCTATTTGCAGTTACGCTCTAAAAAATTAGCTGCTGTAAAGAACGAGGCTTCTTGTTTATTATCACTGAAATACCGAATAACCCCACGCACAGTTTTAGACTTGCTTAACATGGATTGACTTCCAGATTAAGCAAGTCAACCCCTACGCACAAAGTTTGGCGAAATTGGTGCTTCTGACTTCACCATCCTCACTCAAGCCTGGGCCAAACCGGGCATTGCACATCGGACATCATTGCCAAACAAGGGCGGACATTGAGGTGCGAAGCCATTTGAGGTGGATACCAATTGAATACGCTAAACGGCGGAGAGATGCACAAAGTAAAGTATTGGTGCTACGACGCCCTTTTTTGAAATGGTGGTAGCGGGTAGCGTAGATGTTCAGTTGGTGAGCAATGTGGTGCCATTACATGGTTTTTTGCAATCTTCCATCATTGTTGAACAAGGTCGGTACATCATTAGCTATTCTTACCAGTTGTTCAGTACGTTTTTGGCTCTATCCATATCCTACTTTATATAAGCGAGAACGGTCGTTTGTCTGTGGGTGAGTTTGTTTGTGTGTGTGTTTGTTTGCACAGAAGTGCTGGGGGAGTGTGTTGGGAGGAAGTTTGGGGAAGGGGGGGGGGGGGAGCAGGAGGTTGCAGTTGTCACCAGTTTGTCAACTGTTGTAGTTGTCGACGGGCTTCCATGTTCAGGCGACATGTCACCGATGTCGCGCAATGCACGTCCGACTTGAGAAGACATGTCACCGACGTCGCTCATCAGGTGCCTGCATTCAGAAGAGGTGTCACCAATGTCGCGAAGGGCCTTCCAGATTCAGACGACGTGTCACTGATGTCGCGCAAAGCACGTTCGGGTTGAGAACACATGTCACTGACGTTGTTCAACAGGCCACCGGGTTTGGAAGAGGTGTTACCGCTGTCGCGCGAGGATTCCGGATTCAGACGACGTGATACCAGTGAAGGTGGAACCAGTAATTGGGGACCGGTGAAGGATGGGGTTTCAATAAGGGGGAGCGGTAAAGGGTTGACCAATGAAGGTGAGACCAGCAATGGGGCCGGTAAGGGGGGGGGGGGAAGCAGCGAAGGGGACCGGTGAAGGGGGGGGGGGGGAGGGGTCCAGTGAAGATGGGACCGGTGAGGAACGGACCAGTAATGGGGACCGGTGAAGGGGGGGGAGTGGTCCAGTGAAGGGTGGACCGGTGAAGCAGGGGGAAGAGTCCAGTGAAAAGGGGACGGTAGAATGTTGACCAGTGAAGAGGGGACCAGGTGAAGGGGGACCGCTGAGGAAGGGACCAGCAATGGGCACCGGTGAGGTAGTGGGGGGGGGGGGAAGGGGCCAGTGAAGGGAGATCGGAAAAGGGTTGATGAGTTAAAAGGGGACCAGTGAGGGTGGGACCAGTAATGGGGATCGGTGAAGGATAGGATAACCAGCGAAGAGGGGGCAAAGGGAGGTCCAGTGAAGGTGGTTGCAGTAGTAAGGACCGACGAAGGGGAGGGGGACCAGTGAAGGGTGAACCGGAAATGGGCTGACAATAAAGGGAAACCAGTGATAAGGGACCAGTTAGAGGGGGTCCAGTGAAAGTTGTGGGCCTGCTTTGTCCTATTCCGCAATACCATTCTATATAGCAAAAGCAGTTTTTAATGAATGAGAGAAGGCCTAAAGAGGAGAAGAAGACGTTCGGGGTGTTCTATACTCCGGGTTTGGGGCAAAGCCCCAACCAGACGTTTGGCGGCCGGCAGGCCGTTGAACGTCTGGTAAAGAATATAAGAGAATTTGTTGTCTACAACACCCAAACTTTGTGCGTGTGTGGGGTTATTTGGGGTGCTGATCACGAATCTGACATCAGTTTTTGACTTGTTTAACCTGGAATGTAAAAGTTCTCACCGTTCCACTTTCACAGAGCTACAAAAACGCAACCTAAACGACATTTGTGCCATGTCTTTATTCAAAAATATGTTGGAAATGGGGATAAATGGTATCACTGACGATAAATCGCAAGATGCAAAAACACAAGCATATGGAAGAATCAAACCCACGACCATGTTCCTGTGAAGCGACAACTCTACCAACAGACCCCCCTCCGGTGGGGACGGCAGGGCGTGATGAACTTCGCGTTCGCGTCTTCACACGCCTTTTGCGACCACGGCAGAGCATTTCAAAAAAGCTAGCTATGGTTTTGGACTCCCCATATGGGACCCTACATCCTGTAGAAATTGGATGCTTTTCTTCTAAGGCGGTAGGAAGTCGCTTGCTTAAATTCTTCTGTGTGGGAGCAAAAAGTGGTTAAGGTAACGAAAATAAACGAAAGTGATGAATGAAAATAGTAACGGTATTGGAAAAAAGTTTTGGTTTTGCACGCTAACAAATTAATTATAGGGTAATAAAAGCATGCATCCCTTACATTTTCCAATTCCCTTCTAAAAATCGTAATCCTCACCGTTCGATAAGTGGTCCATTAGCATTACCTCCATGTTCGCCAAGTTGTTTGAAAAATGTTTAAAAAGTGCTGTACATCACCTTGAACAGCACAATGTCATTTCACTCCATTCACGTTGGTTTGGGAAGTGCAGATCAACAACCACTGCTATGTTGCATTCACTAAGTGTTTGGTATATGGACAAAGGTACAAATGCCGACGTATTCACTCCAAACTTCTCCAAAAATTAACTATTGTTGGCACCCATATCCATATCTTCTCAGGGATCAACTCGTTTCTATCCAATCGCACATTTGTGATGCGCACCAATTTTGTTCTTTCTAAACCTAGAAAAGTTAAGGGCAGTGTCCCTCATGGCAGAGTTTCATCTTCCATTTTATTTAACGTCTACGCTTATAACCTTCCCAACCTCCTTTTAGAAACTAATCCGAGATTTTTTTGGAAGCGCATCACAGTTCCGCCGAGTTTGGTGGTTGTTTATTAAACTACTTTTGTATTTTATTTTGAATAGGTAAATGTTTTATTTTATATATATATATATATATATATATATATATATATATATATATATTCATTTTACCCAAGCACTCATTACACCCAGTCTACATTTTACGTGACCTACTACAATCGACTAATATCCTAGATCTACATTTTCCCTATTATCTGTTCTTTTCCCATCCAACCCATTTCCATTGCCGTTATCCTTTCCCTTTCCATCCTTAGGTCCTCCTAATGGGTCTGCTAATGGGATGACCAGATGGAGCCTTCCGACGACCGTGGAGTTCAAAAGCGGACTGAGACTCGTCGATCAATGGCAGGGAGGTTGATCGTTCACAGTGAGAGGATGGTCTGCTAGAGAAAGGGATGGGGTCCCTCTCAGAGCCATAGCTCCGCTTTTATTCATGACAGTGTGGGAGGCGGACTTGCAACTGGCTATGGGGGTCCACTAGGGTCGTGACAGATGTGTTGCTTTTGCAGGTTACATAAAAACCTTCAGACAGGAAGCCACGGAAATCAACCGTGTTAAACCGCAGAATGCTATTGACCTTGTTACTGAATGGCCACCTAGTTGGGATCTCCCTTTCTTCCGAAAGGACTAAATTGAGCACTTTGATACTAATAATCCCATGCACAAATAAATACTTGTGTGTCGTATAACATATATGTAATGTATGTAATGTACCTATGTCTTAGAATCTAGTGAGTATTAACGTGTTCAAGAAAATGGAAGATAAAATCGTACAGCCATAACGGCATTCTTATTTGACTTCACCTTCCTTCATTTTTCTACCTAGTTGTTTTACACTTTATACACTTTCTATGTATAACGTTGGTTTTTAAGCGATAGCGAGATCAGATCCTGGATTTAAGATTTTTACGTGCGAAACAACTAAGCTTCGACAGTCATTCTAAATACTTTGCAGCAAGAGCGGAAGCAACTATGCACAAATAAATATTTCGTGCTTTAACTACAAAAAGTAACAATGTGCTTCCACAAGCCTACAGGTAATATGGAACGGTTATTCTTAACCCAAACAAATGTAGAGCAACTCAAAACATGAAAAAGTTCAGAACGATTTCAACGAAAAACTTATTTCACCCATTCTCCCTCTCCCAAGTTCAATCTCCCTCTGTCCCATAATATAACTCATAGCCGAACAGGCCTACGCATAAATCAGTTTTGTATAAATAGGTCATCCATAACTAGAGGAGACACGATGGAAATTTTCAGCCTAAAACTAAAAAACTGCAGCTTCTACATTTTTATTAGCAGAGTTGAAGTACCTGCTTCTTAGCTTCTACTATGAATCAACCGGTGCAAGACACATTCATGAATGACGTCTACTGCGAGGAAGAAGGGGTTCCACTGGAAGGCTCTCAACTCTATGAGACGCTGCCCTACCTGTACCTCGGGTGTTCGATGAACATGGAGAATGATATGAAAGACAAATCCCAAAGGAGATTAAGAGCCGCAGGTTTTGCTTTGGCTGTTTTCGGACCTCTCAGGGGGCTACCAACCATCTGACGGACACCGACCTTGGAACAACCTTTTCGACTTGACTTTTTACTAGCAAGGTTCAATACCTACGTCTTAGCTTCTAGTGAGTATTAACGTATTCAAGTAGAAGAAAAAAGTAGAAAGTAGAAGAAAAAATCCTGCGGCTATAACGGCACTCTTATTTCACTTTACCTTCCTTCACTTTTCTACCTAATTGTGTTACACTTTCTATTACGTGTTATCCTACGTTATAATTGCCATGTTCATTTTTTTGTTCGTAAAGTTGCACAGTTCGCTTTTTTATTGTTTCTATAAAACACCCCAAACGTCTTCTTCTCCTCTTTAGGCCTCCTCTCATTCATTAAAGTAAAAAACTGGTTTTGCTATAAAGAATGGTATAGAAGAATACGGTAGGGCAAAATTTTCAAAACTACTTCTATGTGCCCACCCTCTATTGTACGTACGCGATTCATTCTCTGAAGTACTCGTTCTATTTATTAATTATGATCCCTTTTTAATGGTTCTATTACTGGACCCTTTACTGAATCCCCTTAACTGGTTTTCCGTTTATTGACTCCCTTACTAGTCCCCCTTGACTGCTCCTTCACTGGTACGCCATTTATTGGTCCCCTTCACTGGACCCCCACCATCCTTTACCACTCTCCATTACTGGTCCCACCTTCACTGCTTCCCCTTAATAGGTGAACCCTTTACAGGTCCCCCCCCCCCCCACCACCTTCACTGGAACCCCTTCCCCTCCTTCACCGGTCCCACATTCACTGGCCCCTTTTCTTGTTCACTTTCATGGTTCCCCCTTTATTGTTACCCTTTCGGGTTCACCTTTCACTGGTCTCCCCCTCTTTGTCGGTCCCTACTACTGCTCTCACCTTTTCTGGACCTCGATTTACTGGTCCCCTCTTCACTGGTTCCCCTATCCTTCATCGGCCCCCTTTCGCTGGACCCCCCTCTTCATCGGTCCCCATTGCTGGTCCCACCTTCACTGGTACCCCTTTACTGGTCCCCTCTTCACTGGTCCCCCTTTATTGGTCCCCTCAACCCTTTCTCGGTCCTTCCTTACTGGACCACCATCCTTCACCGCTCCCCATTACTGGTCCCACCTTGACTGGTAACACGTCGTCTGAATCCGGACAGGCCTTTCGCGGCATCAGTGAAACCTCTTCTTAACCCAGGCACCTCATGAAGGACGTCGGTGAATGTCTTCTCAACCTGGGCGTCCTTTGCGCGACATTGGTGACATGTCTTCTAAACCGACGCCTGTTCAACGACGTCGATAACACCTCTTCTGAACTCGGACGCTCGCTTTCACAACGTCGATGACACATGTCCGGAACTCGGACGCCCTTTGAGTGATATTGGCGACACGTCTTCTGACCCCTCTCAACACGACGTAGGTGACACCACACAACTACAACTCCCCCCCCCCCATCTCCCCACACTTCCTCCCAACACACTCCTCCAGCACTTCTGTGCAAACAAACAAACACACAGACAAACGACTGTTCTCGCTTATATATAGTAGGATTTTATCCAACTCGTGTGATTAGTTGCCTTGCTGTGTGTTTCTTCCTCACTATTTTCTTACACACTTACGGGAGACGGGTCGGGGGCACTACAGATAGGAGCACTTGCACTGACTCCCTCTACTCTAGAGGTCGAGAAAAATTTTTGCCCAAAATTTATCTTTAGGGTTATTTGAGATGCAGAGCACCAATTTGGCAACCAATTTTGGTGAAACGATAGACTACATAAGGTTACGATGGATATGTGTAAGTTAAAAGGGTATACGCGGAGTAACCGGACTGCTGCCTTTCACGACTCCAAAGGTCGAGGAGAGGTCGAAAGAAAATTTTTCGCTCAAACATTGCTCAAGGGGTTACTTGGGCTGCTGATTACGGATATGCCATTTTTTAAATTTCGGTCGATTACGGTAGGTTACGGTAGATATTGGTGACTAAAGTTGTGCACTTTATGTAGTGGGAGCACTTCCTTCTCCAATGTGGTCAGGCTTATTTTCCAACCTTCGACTTCAACCTTAATGAAAGTAGTACAAGCAAAGTGATAATTTAGAAAAAATGACAGATTCGTGATCAGCAGCTTGAATAGTTCCTGACAGGGCCATTCCGGGTGTCACTTATGCCTTACCAACCCGCTCTGAAGTGATACCATTTTTGCCGTTTCCGGACCACCCAATGGCCCCTAGCAAAAATGAAGCAGTTCTGTGATCCTCGTTCGATACTCTATAAGACCATATAGGCCTCGTTGAGAATCTTTGGGAAAATTCATGGGCTTGTAAAGGGGTGGTGGAGAAGGGAATTAACGGAAACTCTGGGGTGGACCAGATAAGCGACCAGGAAAGAAAGGAACGACTAAGAGAAGGGATCAGGACGGGGAAACCAGCAAGAAGAGACCACTAGGGGAGTTCATAGTGGAAACAAGGAAGTGGGCCAGGAAATGGGACCAGGAAGGTGGGAAGGGGAAGACCAGAAAAGGCGGACAGGCCGTTCGATACAGTAAGAAGAAACGACTGAGGGGAAAGCTGGAGCCGGATTCGGAAGACGTGTCAACGATATCCAGTAACACAAGCTGTTGGGCTTGAGAACCGTTGCGGAGGAGCAACCTGAGAGCAGACTCAGCATAAACAAATGGCGTTACTGGACCGTCCCGATAGAATGACTATGATGAACGTACGGAAGTGGTGAACGGCTTGATGTCAATGAAGTATGCAGCAGATCCTAGATGTTGGTAAAATTTAAGTTTCACAAAAACTACTTTCTTTAGGTCAGTGATTTTGCGAAGTTGCGCGAAGCGCGCAAGTGCGAGACAAAAGCAAGGGAAAAAAATCGTAGTCGTTTTTCCTTGCACTCTAGGCGAAGTTGTTACCAGCGTCTATTATGCTTACTTTTCGTTGGGATCGCGTTCATCAGAGCCTAAAAGGAAACAAGCCTTAAAATTAGTGCGACTATCCGACCAGAGGTCATCTCAGCCTTGCTGATTTTGATATTAATTAGATGCACAGAGCATGAGAAAGAGACAGCAATCGACCTCAAATGAAAAGGATTGGCAGGCGATTAGGACAGTACGGCTCGTGTAGGTACCAAAGGAGACCATGCCTTGACTAGAATGTAAGTCGGAGTACAGCTTGAGCTCGCGGTATAGGCATATGCCCCTCCGGTTGGGTTTTTTTTTGGGTCAGTGCCATGTAGAGAATTGCTAAGACCACTGGAACCAGATCGAAATAGATGCGTGGCATAGAAGCGTGCAATTGGGGCTGGAGCACACTTTTTCGACGCGCCGCACACGAGGGCTGCGTCGGCGTCCACGTGGAGATTCGATCGATGTGCATCGGTTTCTTGTACGCTCGCGGTGGCGCCACTGGCAGGCAGATCGTGGCGCAGTGGCGCCACTGGCGGGCGGATCTTGGCGCAGTGGAGGTGGGGTTGCTGCATGCAAAGGGAGTCGGAGGATTGGTTCTCCTGCGTTGCGGGATATTCGCATTTCAACTAACTGGTTGAGATTTGAGGGGCTTTGACGACTAAACAATTTTCTTGTGTTTTGTGCGCATACAACTGGGAATGCGCAGAAACCAGCTGTGCACTTCTCGGCGAAGCCATTTTGGTGCGCTCGGAGTCGTCAAATAGAGATATGCGTTCCTAAGTGTTAAGCGCTCGCGCAAGGGAACCATGCTCCATTCCATGTTTCGTGCTGTATTCCGATTTGGTTTTAGTGGCCATAGGCCCACTCGTAGCTTGTATCCCAAATGCCTCAAGGGCTTCCTACTCCAAAGATGTAAACCCAAGGACCTTTCCGTGGTGGGCGTTGACCTGTAGCCACCAAGTGCAGTGGAAACCCGCGTCCTTTCCTTGCCCCCCTTCCAGTCTTTTAGCCGTCTTCAAAGAGTTAGGATGGACTGCTTCCCCCAATCCCCACCAACACACACACTCGCACACCTGCACGCATTCTGCAACCACCTTGTTGTGAACGTGCATCAAAATCTTTCACCATCCTATGCAATGATAATGCGATAAGCAGCAAGAGTCAGGGATGGTTCATTTTAGAAGCACCTCCCTCAACAGTCGTCTTGGTTTTCGGCGAAAATAAATTCGCAAACAGAGATGACATTCATAGCCGTTATCTTGGTTGTCTCGGTACGTTGGAGATTAGTAATTCATTAGCTCAATAGCTAATTCCATTTGGACACCTCTTAAACAAGTGACGGCGCAACTAGCGGACGGGAGGTGCAGTCCATCAGTACTCGAAAAAGTTACGGGTTTTTACCCGTTCGACCGGCCGAAGGATTAACGCGAAGGGCGGCTGTTGGCAACGTGCCCAGCGACGCACGCGACGCAGCCGCTTGCACTTCACTTTGACGACGGAGCGCGGAAGCCGTGCGGTTTGTGCCTCTTATACGCCCGCGAGGCCACCTTTGCTAGGTGGCTCGTGGTGCAGTGGGTAGAGCGTCTCGCTCTGGCGATGGAGATCGGGGGTTCGGTTCCTCTGCATGTCGGCGTTTTTGCACTTCAACTGACTGGATGAGATCTCAGGAGTTTTAACGTCTACTCAATTTTCAGGCGTTTTCTGCCCATTTTCCAGCTGTATGCGGTTTTGAAGAGCCCAGAGCGACGAAAGCAGTCTTCACACGAGCAGCTTGATCAGCACCCACCCTGAAGTCCCTTCCCTAGCCTGGTTCTGCGCTCGAAGAGCGCAGAACCCAGCTGCGGACTCCCCCTGAGCGGCGAAAGCAGTCTCCACACGAGCAGCTTGATCGGCACCCACCCTGGAGTCCCTTCCCTAGCCTGGTTCTGCGCTCGAAGAGCGCAGAACCCAGCTGCGGACTCCCCCTGAGCGGCGAAAGCAGTCTCCGCACGAGCAGCTTGATCGGCACCCACCCTGGAGTCCCTTCCCTAGCCTGGTTCTGCGCTCGAAGAGCGCAGAACCCAGCTGCGGACTCCCCCTGAGCGGCGAAAGCAGTCTCCACACGAGCAGCTTGATCGGCACCCACCCTGGAATCCCTTCCCTAGCCTGGTTCTGCGCTCGAAGAGCGCAGAACCCAGCTGCGAACTCTAAGGATCAGCGCTACCGATTTCACTTGGCGTTCACGCGTGTAATGATAGCAGTGAACGATTTTGCGCTCCGCCGCGAACGTACGCAGGGCCGCCGCGCTGCTGGCAAATTGCCAACAGCCGCCCTTCGCTCAACTAATGCGGCCCGTTCGACCAAGGTCCCTCTCGGGGCAGCTTGCACCTACACGTAAGTACGCTACAATGAGGGAAATTCCATGTCACCAAACTTCTATGCTTAAGGCGGTCGAAGCCAAGGACTGCCCCCCCCCCGTCCACGTGTTGCGCCCAAGTGACTTATCTGACATGTGTTCCACTTCAAATACATCTCTTTACGATCAATGGTGCAATGGGTGTTACCTTCAACACCGCAGCAGCCCAAAAGTCGTCGTTTCGCGCGTGGTTCGCTAGTTTCGCAACAACTTGTTCGCCTGAATACGCAGTAGGCCGGATCCAATAATGCGGGCAGGCTTCGCTTGCGATTGACGTGGACGAGTTGTCGCGAGTCTACCTTACGGATACCATATGTTTGCGAGTGGAGCTATGGCCGCTAAAATCAGATCGGAGTAGATTTTTTTGCGTCGGGACGCCACGGATGGAAACTGCTTTCATCGCTCAGGAGGAGTCCGCAGCTGGATTCTGCGCAGAATCAGGCTACGGAAGGGACTCCGGGGTGGGTGTCATCCAAGCTGCTCGTGTGGAAACTGCTTTCGCCGCTCAGTGGGGTCCGGATAGCCATTAGAACTAACCACTTACTCATCTGGCAATATGCCAGCTCCTGCTGGAGTACCACGCAAACTTGCACAACTCGGCTAGGGAAGGGACTCCGAGGTGTGGGCCATCCAGGCGGCTCGTGCCAAGAATGCTTTCGTCGCTGAGGGGGACATCGAAGATGGGTTGTGCTCTCTTCGAGCGAACAACTCGGCTAGGGAAGGGACTCCAGGGTGTAGTGCGTCCAAGGTGCTCGTGCAGGAACTGCTCCCGTCTTACAGTGCTCTCCTGTAGCGGCGGTGGAAGAGCCGCGATCCGCCACCGACCGCTCAACGACCCTCCTCCATATCGACTGACCATGGTGTCGGTGGATATCGAAAATGGCCACGTCGATATCACGCGACATCAGGGGCCGTATGCTATTCTCTCCCCAACCGTCCCCGGCCGGGTATGAGGCGGTCTCCGCCCACATCCCCAGTATGCACATCATGCGTCATCGATTTTTCGCGCCGTCCCCGTCCCCGAGTCGGGCGAGAATAGCATACGGCCCCAGGAGAATCTGGTTAGATCTAAGTAAGACCGGGGGGTCCGCAGCTCGCCCCTGCTACTCATTCCTCCGACTCTACGGGTAGGAGCACCGGGAGAGAGCCGCGGGGTCTACTGGGCTTCACGCTCACCCTCGCAGCCTCAGAAGATCCAACCAGTATAGCCACGAAGGACACCTCGTCCCATCTATCTATCTCTCGTTATGGTTGGCGGATATCCTACTGATTACGAAATGAAATGAATCTCACGCTGTATTCCGCGTGCAGTTGGAGGAATCGAGTGAGGCCCGTGGTATCAAGGTGGTTAGTTGTGTATGCATATGTATTGTGTCAGTACGTGGGTTGGGGTTGGGCCTGCCCCTGTGGCGTCTGGAAGTCATGGAGCCCGTTGTCAAGAGGCAAGGAAAGGGCCAGTCCGGACAGCTAAAGAACCATCAATGCGTGCAGGCAATACGATACGACAAAGGCAAGACGCGCGTCCCTTTAGGTTAGATAAGATAGGTTCCCTCCGGTGCCTGTGGGCGACACGGAACTTCCTAAGGCCAGGGAATCCTCTGCCCACCGATCGCAACACAGCCAGTCTAGGCCTTCTCGGCAGCCGATTCATAGGGACATCGCAGTTTAGAGTGAAATAAGGTGGTCATGAGCGTAGGATAAATGTAAGTTGCAACAAAACTTACATTCAGCATATGCTCTGGCTTGGAGGAACAGCTTTGATTTAGAACACCGACTGAAAGAGGAGAGGATTGGGAGTAATGCGCGGACGGGTGGGGACAGCCCATGCGCTTTCTTGACCGCCTTGAGCGTAGCAGTCGGATATGGTGGCTTGGAATTTCCCACTTGTACACAAACTGACGCGTACATTTGTAACTGCATCTGTTTAGTCAACCTTGCGTCATTTAATTATTCTCAATTGCTGTGCAGTAAAATAAGGCGCACTTTTAGCGAATTTCTGGAGCTGTACTGGCGGCTTTCGACGACAGCGGATGTGGGAAGGAGAAGGGATGTGTTCAGCGTCCCGAAGGCTGTGAGACTTCGAAGACCTGCACGATACAATTCAGTTTTAAGGTTTGACTTCAGCTGGAAACGTCGCATACTGTAGGATTCACTACTGTGGCAAAACGGTGAATTTTGAGCAAAGTGCTTCGAAATTGCTGTAGAGTGAGACTTGTTTCTTCATTCCACTGATAAACTATCGCCTGTCGATTTAGATTTTATACGTGACGCCTGAGGATACCAGGCAGGTGGAAATCTAAGAGAGAGGTAATACACCTGTTTGTTGCGATTAACGGTGCAACCGACAAAGGCGAGATCCGAGTACCAAGGCCCTTCTCGCCCTACGTGGCAAATGAGGGTCACCAAGAGAAACCAATTCCAACAGTGAAATGAGCCTTGGGTTCTAGTCTTGCAGATTCATAACTACTCGAACTTATCTGCATTTCGTACTACGGGCGCGTGTAGCGGAGTCGGAGGAGGCGCCGACGGTCGCGTGCACCCGATACCAGGTTTCTGGTTCGGATTTCCCGCCCAAACCAACCAAGTCTTCCATCCCTCCGGGGTCGGTGTATTGGTACCAGACGTGTCTGGGAAGGATAGAGCGCTGAATTGTTCATCGGCTGGCCACCGCAAGTCATTGTAAGGCCAAATACGCATTCATATCGCCTCCACAACATCCCGTAGAAGCAGAATGCGCTGGCGCATCCCAAAAGGGATTGAGTAACGCTGTCCTTAATCCCTTTATCCTTATCCTTATCCTTATCTGCATTTCGCCTCAAGTGGGCTTTCGCCCTATACCCTCGAGTTAAACCCTCACTCACCTCCTCATCTCATTGTAGTTGTCACCAGTTGTTAACTGTTGTAGTTGTCGACAGGCGTCCATGTTCAGACGACATGTCACCAATGTCGCGCAAAGGAGGTTTAGGTTGAGAAGAGATGTCACTGATGTCGAGCAAAGCAGGTCCGGCTTGAGAAGACGTTACCGACATCGTTCTTCAAGTGCCTGGGTTCAGAAGAGGTGTCACCGATGTCGTGTGAGGGTTCCGGATTCAGACGACGTGTTACCAGTGAAAGTGAGTCCAGTAATGGGGGACCTGTTAAGGATGGGGTTCCAGTAAGGCGCCTTTTATACTTGCGCCGCATCGCTTTTATACTCTGTGCCGTAAAACACCACACTTGACGGAATTTTGAGTACGGTATTCGGCGAATCGCGCCGCTGAGGGAGAGGGCGCGGCGCGTTGCGATCAGCCGCGGCAGACTCGGCGTGGGGTGGGAGATTTCACCTCTTCACCAAACTTCTCCTATTGGGAAGGAGGGGGGAGAGGTTTAGGGTGCTGGTCACGAATCTGACATCGTTTTTGAAGTTACGGGCGATTACGGTAGGTTCGGTTGATTAGGGAGTTTGGGCGAAATCGGTGACCATGACCTTAGCCAGTACCTTCTGTAACCTAGGAACAGAATAGAGATCTGTAGACATTCACGAAGCTTCATATATCGCGCTAAAGATATGCTTAGGGCACAGTGTAGAATGGCCATATGAGTGATTCTTTGAGTGATTCTTGACGATGGGTACGTTCCAGCAGCTTTACTTTTGGACCCGCACATGTCGCAAAATAAGGAGTGGTTTACATTGCATTGCCGTTTGCATTGCAGGGGATTCGACTCAATACCACACTCACCAGTTTCAACCGCAGGTTGAGCGAACGGCTTCTACTGCAGGATTAAGAGAGGATTCGTCGCTCCCCACAGGAATCCCACGACAAACATTGACAAGATGCATTAAACTGATCAGCCAAAAAATCCTACCTGTTTTGGTCCCTCAATGACTCGTGGACCGTTTCCGTAGCACGGGCCGTAGTGCACAGATGCTCGTGGCCGCGCGTCGCTGACGCTCCCCTTTCTAACTGCAATCACGCAGCGGCGCGTCAAAATCGTGGCGCGGCGCGACTGGCCGCGCCGCGCCGCGGCGGGAGTATAAAAGGCGCCTAAAGGAGACGGGGAAAGGGTTGACCAATGAAGGAGGGACCAGTGAAGGTGGGACCAGCAATGGGGACCGATGATGGGGGGGGGGGGATCTAGTGAAGGGGGACCGGTGAAGGAGGGGAGAGGGGTCCAGTGAAGGGGGACCCGTAAAGGAGGGGGGAGGGGTCCAGTGAAGATGGGACCGGTAGAATGTTGACCAGTGAAGAGGGGACTAGGTGATGGGGGGGGGGGACCGGTGAGGAAGGTACCAGTAATGGTGAGGGGGTGGGAGGAGGAGTAGTCCAGTGAAGGGTGGACCGGTGAAGGAGGGGGAGGGGTCCAGTGAAGATGGGACCGGTAGAAGGTTGACCAGTGAAAGAGGGAATCAGGTGAAGGGGGGAGTGGTGAGAAAGTTACCAGTAATGGGAACCGATGAATGGGGAAAGGGTTCCAGTGAAGGGAGGACCGGAAAATGGTTGACGAATAAAAGGGGACCAGAGAGGGTGAGACCAGTAATGGGGATCGGTGAAGGATAGGTTGACTAGTGAAAGAGGGAACCAGGTGAAGGGAGGTCCAGTGAAAGTGGGAGCAGTAGTAGGGATCGACGAAAGGGAGGGAGACCAGTGAAGGGTGAATCGGAAAAGGGCTGACAATAAAGGGGAACCGGTGATAAGGGACCAATTAAAGGACTCCAGTAAAGGTGATGGACCTGTTGTGCCCTATTCCATTATACCATTTTATATAGCAAAGCCAGTTTTTTAATGAGAGAAAGAAGGCCTAAAGAGGAGAAGAAGACGTTTGAAGGCGGCCGGCAGGCCGTTGAATGCCTGGTTCATTAGATGTGTTGGATTCTAGCAATGCTACGGCTCTGTGGTCGGGCAGTCATTTACTTCTAAGCACTGCAGCTTAGAAGTAAATGACTGCCATAATAATCATAATCATAATAATCAACAATACATGCTGTTCATGCTGCACAATGATCGGCACTATTCACATGCAGCTACTTATTTCTTGTAAAAATGGTCATGCAGAAAAATAATTAGTCACATTTCTTGTAAAAATTTTGAAAATAATCTAGACAAAAACATGTCATACACCTGCTACATCATGTGGTCACCTTATTTGCACCATTCGTGGCAAACGTGCGCCTTTTTCTTCGCAGACCTTACAGCAGCAAATACATCTTTTATGTGTTTCTTGAAACCTGTTCAGGCCTTCTCCAATATCCAATAGAGGGAGCTTTTGGGGAGGGAGCTTCATTCGGAATATCCTGAAGTAATGTTTCCACGAGATTAACATGCCACGTGTGCTCATCAACACCCTCTTCACACCTTAGCTGTCAAAGTGTGGGTGGTTCCATCTCCGTGAATCACTAGCAGGACCATCTTGATAAGCAAGAAGGGAGATGTGAACAGCATTGCCAACTGGTTTGACGGCAGGCAACATTGTATCTCAACCAATACAATGGCTGTGCGGGAGCTGTATTGTTGTAGCGATACGCACATTCGCAGAAATGCGTCTGCTTACAAAATGGCTTTAAACGCATTGCCTTAGTATCCACTGTGACAAATAGATATATTAGGTTGGTGAAAAAGCCTCGCACCAAAAAAAGGTGAAAACTTTTCAAGATTTAACAGGAACTTCCAAGAACTGTTTGGTGCCACGCAGTTGTAGCACAAACATTATACCATATATAAGCGAGAACGGTCGTTTGTCTGTGGATGAGTGAGTGCGTGTGTTTGTGTGTGTGTTTGTTTGCACAGAAGTGCTGGGGAGTGTGTTGGGAGGAAGTGTGGGGAAGGGGGGGGGGAGGGTTGTATATGTCACCAGTTGTCAACTGTTGTAGTTGTCGACAGGCGTCTGGGTTCAGAAGACATGTCACCAATGTCACACAAAGGACGTTCAGGTTGAGAAGAGAGAAGTGTCACCGATGTCGCGAAAGGCCTGTCCGGATTCAGTCGACGTGTCACTGATGTCGCGCAAAGCACGTTCGGGTTGAGAACACATGTCACCGACGTTGTTCAACAGGCGTCCGGGTCCGGAAGAGGTGTCAGCGATGTCGCGCGAGGATTCCGGATTCAGACGACGTGTCACCAGTGAATGTTGGACCAGTAATGGGAGAGCGGTGAAGGATGGGGTTCCAGTAAGGGGGACAGGCAAAGCGTTTACCAATAAAGGAAGGACCAGTGAAGGTAGGACCAGCAATGGGGACCTTGAGGGGGGGGGATCCAGTGAAGGGGAACCGGTGAAGGAGGGGACAGGGGTCCAGTGAAGGGGGACCCGTAAAGGAGGGGGGAGGGGTCCAGTGAAGATGGGACCGGTAGAATGTTGACCAGTGAAGAGGGGACCAGGTGAAGGGGGCCCGGTGAGGAAGGGACCAGTAGTGGGGACCGGTGAGGTGGGGGAGGGGTCCACTGAAGGGGGGGGGGGCCGATAGAAGGTTGACCAGTGAAAGAGCGAACCAGGTGAAAGGGGACCGGTGAGGAAGGTACCAGTAATGGGGATCGGTGAAGGATAGGATGATCAGCGAAGAGGGGACCAGTAAAGGGAGGTCCAGTGAAGGTGAGAGCAGTAGTAGGGACCGACGAAGGGGGAGGGAGACCAGTGAAGGATCAACCGGAGAAGGGCTGACAATAAAAGGAAACCAGCGATAAGGGGCCAGTTAAGGGTGTCCAGTGAAGGTGGTGGACCTGTTTTGCCCTATTCCGCTATACCATTCTATGTATATAGCAAAACCAGTTTTTTTAATGAATGAGAGAAGGCCTAAAAAGGAGAAGACGTTCGGGGTGCTCTATTCTCTATTCGAAGCCCCAACCAGACTTTGACGGCCGGCAGTACGTTGAACGTCTGGTTGTAGAATATTTCGCATACGTGGCAATTTGTTTCTGAGAGCATCTAAATACTACGATTGCAGTGAAGACTGACTGACTCTGTGACTCGGACAAGGCTTCGCGACTGACTTCGCTCAGTCTCTCCCTGTTCGTTTTCAAAATAAGGACTTTTTCGAGAATGTCGTCACGGGAGATGAATCCTGGGTGTTCCTCGTTAACTATACTCGGAACGCCAAGTAGCCCCCTCAAGGATAAGCACAACCTTAAGGCGGACATCCTCCAGAGGAAGGTAATGCTGTGCTGTTGATGGGATTCTCGAGGAACGCTCTATCGTGAGCTTCCTGGCGACGGCACCCCAGTAACAACGAACATCTAAGCTACACAGCTGCAGAAGCTGAGCGAGGCCATGTCGCGCAAGCGGCGGAGGCGGAGGGATGTTTACCTTCTTCACGACAATGCTCGCTTCCCCCCCCCCCCCCCCCCACATTGCAAGGTTGTCTCGCCAGAATTTGCAGGAACATAGATTGCTATTAGGGGGGGGGGCCAAAAGTAATGAGACACCCCACGCCGTGTCCATATATCTCGTGGCTGGAGTCTGGTTTCGTGCTTGTTGTATTTGTATGTTTGTATGCTACTTACTGAAGCCCATCTGAAAAGTTACCACTTCCGCTCTTTCCAGAAGCATGCCAAAAACCCCAGCCTGTCTCATGCCGAAACCCCAGTCTGGCGAGTCGACCTGTGTCACTCAAATCTCCCCCAATTCCCAACCCCGAGCAGCCTGGGCTCAATATTCACGCAAGATGAGAAGTACGTCTTCTACCTTAACCATGCCAAGCAGCGAGTCTGGGTGAGGCCTGGTGAATTGTTACCGACCTTCGTTCGGCGAGATGTTTACGGCGAGAAGCATCTTTGGAGCTTTTGGGTCTGCGCCCTGGATCGCTTTACCGGAAGCTGTTTCCCAAGAGCACCACGATGAACTCCAAGGCCATGGTGAACGAAATAGAGGAGATGGGCGGGCGACTCGCTCTTATTCATTCGCAGCGCTTCAAGAAGGTTCTCCTCTTCGACAACGCCGCACCCCATCGGGAACAAGTAAGCACGGATAAGCTTGGCCAGCTGGGCTACGTTCACATGCCTCACCCACCGTATTCGCCTGACATCTCTCCATGCGGCTACCACCACTTCTTGGTCCTATGGGACCTTCTGGTCGGAAGGGACACAGGAACCCAAGCAGTCCTTGACAACCATATCCAGCAGTTGATCAACACCAGGCCCAAGCAGTTCTGGAAGGATGGGATCAGGAGGTTGGCTGATCGATGGCAGCAGGGCCATTGACCTTAATGGCACACACATTCCTCAGCATCGTTGATTTGTAATTGAGTTATAAAGAGATAAAGAATTTTTTCAATTTGTCTCATTACTTTTGCTCCCCCCCCCCCTAACAGAGGGGTTTCCGCCATGCCTGTCTCACTTGCATGTCATCGGAACCTCCCTGTGGCTTGTCCGGCTCAGAAATTTGGAAATTTGGGCTTCGGTGCCGGCGAGGAAGCTCACATGAGAAAAAACCCGAAATGAGCCTAGCCACGAAGAAAACCATACAAGAAGAGCAACAATCATATGACAACAACACCAGACGTGTGTTGAAATCAGTGTGGAACGGTCACGAAAGGAGGAAGTGTCGAATTAAGTGAAGTGCATAGAATAGGGCACGACAAGTACTCCCCACTCGGCGACCATCGCTCGTCGCAGTGCAGTGCACTGCAACGCCCGTTGCACGGAAGTATGTTTCGCTCCCGCCACTCGGAAGTATAGCTCCCCTCTGCGACGCGTCGCGGGAGCGACGGCGCGACAACTGACAGCCGCGGCACATTGCGCCGTCTGCCACTGCACCGAAGGCGCATTGACAGTTGCCCCGCTCCCGTCGCTGGAGTGACGCGGGAGAATACCAAGGAATAGGTGCTTCAACGACCGAACCGAACTGGAATCCGAGGTGGAGTACTTCCTCGAGTCACAACTGATTTCATTCTGGAAGAAAGGATTTCATTATCTCTTCTTCAGATCGCAGAAGGTTGTAGATGTAAATGGTGACTACTTTGCAGTTTAAAGTCGTTCACAAAAAAAAACAATAAAATTTTTGAAAAAAATACGCTGAGGTGCAAGACTTTTTCGCCAACCTAATAGTGTATGTTCTAATTCGAAAGCTCTTCTACTTTCTGTACTACAATTTTTGAAACATTTCTTGGTAGCAGTTCAGAGCTGTGTTTTCATGTTTTCTTTAGATTAACCGGACGTTGCTTGCAATCTTACGCAATGTGTTTTCCTTTTTAGGCTGTTGGGGACGATGTCGAAATGGAGCTCTTCGGAAAACCACCAGATGGAGACGCATATATCGCTGCAGGCTTTTCAAAAGACCAGAAAATGGTAGGATGATGAAGGAGAGTTAGTCCTAATTTAGCAAATCGGTGCACGCCTTAAAATTTGCAGTTTATTGAACAATGGCTTGGTGCTGCTGAAAACAAAACAATTATTTACCTCGCACTAAACAGTAAATTCAAATCACGCTGGGCCCTAGTTAAGATCTGAGTTGCTGCCTTGCTCTGACATCTTGATGATCTAGCGCGTGTCGCTCTAGCATGGACTGCAACTATTTCACACCGCTCGTTTTCTGGCGCTCTCCATGAGACAGACCGCGTTCTCTACCCGACGGCGAGAATGAGTCAGTGGTCCTCCCATTGGGTTCTCCTTGTTTCTTTTTATAAAGTCATTTTGTAACTGGTAAACTCGTTCCGTTTTCTCGGCGAAATAAGTGTCTAGCGCAGCGATTCTTGAATCCTTAACCTACGGCAGCGAATCATTCGGATGCGATTTCTCCCTTATGTTTGGACCCAGAGTTGTTGTTGCTGCCAAATTGCCGGTTCATCTTCAAACGGCACGTGTGCAATGCACGAAAAGCCGACTGCAGAAAAAATAGAGCCCTATTGTGGCCGGATTTCTGATGCATGACATGTGATTCGTGATACAGATGCGTTGGGGATTGCGGCTTCGATGTTAATTTTCCTTGTCTGACCAGAAAATAACAATTAAAATAACAATAAAAAAGGCAAAAACGACATTTATAATCCGACGTCTATATTAATTTGATCCATCGCTAAAATATGCTTATCAATCTCACCAGGGAACTGTCTCAGGCGTAGGTCTGAAGGGTGAAAACAAATACCGCCGCGAGAATCTCCTCCCTTGAAGTAGTAGGAAAATTTCAGGTCCCCTAACTCCTTGGGTTCAAGGATTTTGCAAAAATGAAACAGATCAATCTCACCAGGGAACTGTCTCAGGCGAACTGTCCTACGCCTGAGACAGTTCCCTGGTGAGATTGATCTGTTTCATTTTTGCAAAATCCTTGAACCCAAGGAGTTAGGGGACCTGAAATTTTGAATTGGACTGTCACCACGCACCTAACACGTTTGTGTGTGCCCTACGTGGAGATGAATGAAGTGGTGAAAGATACCAGTGCAAGCAGCTCGGTGGGTTAGTGGGAAGTGTCGGTGGTGGTGGTGGCAGATGGTCAAGCGTTCGATCCACGTGCCTTGCCGAATTTTTGCATTTTAAATGTTCATTCCTTGCTTTGTATCTATCACCTTCTCAACTTTTCCTATGCATGTATTCCACTAAACTGCCAAGTGCATGTGCAGTAAGAGCTCTTCATCAGCTGCCCTCCCTGTATACGATGCTTTGTATTTGCTACAGATTTTTTATGGGATCCTTGACTACGTGAAGGGTGACCATAACTAGGCATAAACACAACAATTACGAGAGCACATGATGGCACCAGTCAACAAGTAGAGCATGGGTGGGCATTCAGTCTTACCTAGCGTGTCCCCAATTTTAATTATGAATAGATTTTATTATTTATTTATTATTTATTATTTATTATTTATTATTTATCGTATTTTAGGCGAACACCACGGTGGTGTACTGCGCAAGGGTTGGAGGCAACGTTAAGGGTGGTCTGGCTCGCACAGTTCCTGCTGAACCTCCCATTAAAATGCTAGTACGGCTTTATTTTTTGTTCTCAACCAAATTGCGCAATCTGTTATATAATATTTAAAAACATTAACAATCAAATCTTTTCCAAGATCTAAAATTCATTATAAAGTAAAATATTTCTAAGTAAAATATCCATTTCACTTTAGAATAACACTGGTATCCAAGATGTAAAAACCGCAGAGGAAGTCGACGGCGGTCTGCACTGTAAGATTAAGTGAGTTAAAGGGATTGGTAAAAAACTGAGTTAACCGAGAATAGTCTAAAAAGACTTCAAAGCTAACTTCGTTTCAATAACGAAGAAACAGCAAACAGGGAATTATGATGGATATCTTAAGTTCGTTTACGAATCATGATTTATCTTACACTCCTGTGCTGAGTACTACAAAAACAGTTATTTAGAAGACTGCGAGTTAAGTTTCAAAAGCAACAGAGGAGCAGCAGAAGCTGCTTGACTAACTGCACATCTATAGAAAACAAAACGGGTAACCTTCACCTTCAACGTTTACTTCCTGACTGGATCTCACACCAGAAATCACCCTCTCTTCTTGAGGTGCGACTGATTGTGTCGCGTTAGCCCAATTTCTGAAGAAGGCCAAGCACTCTGCACACATCAGTTGTACTATGTGACTAGCATTGGAGTATAGCTCTCTTTTTTAATGTGATGCCATCGTATTCCAGCCAACGCATCAAACCCGGAAACAGTGAAGTTTACGATCTGGATGAACAATATTATATTCTCTTGGCTATGGGTCCTTACAACGCAGAAGGTAAAGCGTCCATATCGTCTTTTCTCTTTTGCATATTCCTCAAATCCTCTTTATTTTAAACGCCCATGGTGACGCACAATTTAGTTTCCTCGTGAAACTTGTTATTTGGATCACGCAATGACTTTACGGTTCCATCTGCATGATATGAATGATCTGCGCATTGTTGTCTCATCATAAACAGAGGATCCGTGAAACTAGCTTTTGCGAGAGTCATCATGAGTGGGAAAAATTGGAATCAGCTGTCTAGCCGACCACTGAGGTTCAAGCTGATCCATCTGACAGATTTTTTGTTTTTTCAGTCTTTTATTTATGTATTTCATTTTTTATTTATGTTTCAGCCAATCGCCTAAGAAATCATGGACCAAACGGTCGTTGGATTGGTCCAAAAATGGACCCAAAGTTCGGAGTTCCCCCAGCTAGTGGTGATCATAAGCCGGGCACTACCGATAGTTCTGATGGTGGCAGTGAGTCCGGCACTACTGACAGTCCTAGCGGTCACAATGAGGCTGCCACTACTATCAATCCTGGCGGTCACAATGAGGCCGGCACTACTGGCAAATCTGCTACGAAGGAGACCGGCGGTAATTACACAATTTACCTACCTTTTTAAAAGCTTTTTCCGTTGCTTTAACGACAGTGGCACCGTGCAACGTGGTAAAATAACCGACTGCATTCAGATTAAAGCAAATATTTTCAAGTTGATGTGCGCTTTTGTAGGTGCCAAAGAAATAGTGCGTTTTGATCTTCAGCAATGGTTTCCACGAACACGCAATTAAAGCGCCCTAAACATGCCAAGATACTTTGCTTCGATCTAGTTCTGGTTTAAAATGAAGCTGCTGAAACTGAAAAAAGGAGAAGGAACTTCGCTCTACAGAACACTTTGTAGTAGATGTTCTGATGACAAATTACAGACAGCGACGCTCCTCAAAATGCTGGGCAATTATAAGTTTTAAGAACGGAGTTGAAAGGTAACATTAGAACACGACAGCTACCTGTTTTAAGCCAACTATATGTTAGTGAAACGACCATGTGTCCCCACATGTCTCTCCAAGTTTTGATTCCAAAAAGAGGACAAAAGCATTGATTCTAGTTTCTCGACTACTATACTCTTTCGACAACATTCTGTAGGTTTTCAGCAAGGAGTATGAAGTACAAAAGACTACTCGTTGAAAAGAGAAAAAGGATAGTTGTGCTAAAAGCTAAACAAAATAAATTCACGGGGCACTGTAGCCAAGCGTGAAATGTGATGGTCCATCTATCGGAAAGGTTCGCGTAGCAGTATTCTTTCTCTGGACTACACCTTTTGGCTGAGAACGACAATCACAAATGACATCTTCACCAGATGCTGCCCATTCTGACTAGTAATCACTTATCCATAGGCCTCATGAGATCTTTTCGAATTCCGCCTAGTATAGTAGAAGGTCGCTCGTGGCGTTTTCGAGATTCCTCACAAAATTTAACTTTGAAATTGTCTTCCAAATCAACTTGGTTCATCTCGACACAACCCTCAAGATCAGTTGAAAACAGTATTACTTAGAAAAGCTGCTGATTCGAGGCCTATGACTGGAAATAGTCCGTGCTTCTGTGAGGCGGCTCATCTGCGCCCATCCAAGGTCATGTAAAAGTTAAAGCACCCCTGTATGAATGATCTTCGGGTTCATGTCGCGAAGGTGAGCAGCATTGATAGGTGGGAGAGCGATAGCCAATAATAACTAAGAGGAGCCCAGAACGAACACATGCCAGCCGATCAGGGTACCGTTTGTACAAGACCGCACTGAATGGCGTGCCTATTCAACGCAGTCTGATTTTAGGGGCGTTCCCACCTTCCAATGCTGCTTGTTTTCGCGACATATAGCCTCCTGGCTGCCTGCTCACTCGGCAGCGGCAGCTGTGATTAAGCGTAGCGGCATCGATTTGGCGGGAATCCATGCTTCTATGCTTAACCACGGCTGCCGCTGCCGCCGCTGCCGAGTGTGCCTTTTTCAAACTTTGGATGCCTATTATAAATTGGAGTAATAACGTATGTGAAATATCATGACGTTAAATTCGCCTTTCACAAGGGCAGGGTCTTACGACTATGTCTGAACTGGGAAGATGTAGGAAGAAGTTCCATCCTTCATTTAGTGTAAACTGTGTTTCCTTTCCACTAAGTCCTCAAGCCAAACGACTAGAGGGACCCCAAGTTCACTACGGAGTCGCATCGGAGTCGGTAGTGCTCATTCGTATACCTGCGAAAACGACGCTGTCAGATGGCTCGGGGCGCAGTAGATAGAGGATCGTCGTGGGATAGCGGTCGAGGGTTGAATTCTCGTGTCTTACAGCATTTTTGCATTTCCACAGTCGATTGAGATTTGAGAGGTCCCGACGTCAAGTTCAGACATACCCTTCAGACTCTTTCCTTGCTGGAGTTCCAAGGGACGGCATTCATCCGGTTTTCAAGACACCTCAATTTCTAAATGCCTCTAGATGGCATATGACTCGCGTACACAATCGTTGTAAGGTAGTGTGAAAAGATGCTTTCTGAAGCAAACATATGTTACCGCCCTGCATCTGTCAGAATTTCTCTAACGTCATCACAGATTTGGGCACTCCTCCCAGCAGCACCTATTATCTCCAAATAATGATGTGTTCATAAGAATGATAATGTACGTAAAAATCTAAGTATATAGCCTAAAGATCCCATTCTCAGTAGCAAAAAAGGTCCACTTTGAAATCAATGGCACAAAAAATCGCTAACGATGGAAATGAATGTAGAGGTGCCTTAAATCGTGAAGTCGAAACTCGTATGCGCATACAATACTGGTGTGAATAGCTGAGCTCGCTATGTATTTCCAACGAAAGCAATGACTATTGAGAAACCACAAGTACCAGCTTTTGCCAACTGCAAATGGTCGTAATTAGTCAATTAGGATGCGCCCCCTCTACTATATAATACCGCTCATGTCACGCGGTCAAAAAGGAAGGATTAAAACGGTGTTTGTGAAGGAATAAACCGTCGCAAACTGTTTTTTTTTTTCGTGACGTGAGCGGTACTGGGTGTTGAAGAAGTCATAGAAGCTTCTCTATATTGCACCCCGGCACGACTCAAAGTTCAAATTGCCTCTATGGTAAAGCTACCAAACCTCTTACTCATCCGGTCTCAATAAATTGGAACATGTGTTGTCTGGGTCGCACTACCTTTCCATCTGCTGGCCAAAATAAGTCATCGAGTAGGCCACGAACACATTCATATTCCGTATCACGATGTACAGCATGCACAGCATGTCTATCGCCCTACCCCACCGCTAAACTGATTAGAGTCATTTTTTCATTTATGCATTACTGTAGCAAGTGTGATGCACTCTATAGTTTAACAACAAGCCTTTCAGCACCTCACAAGGCTGGGACAAAAGCGGCTCTAACGTTGTACCTAGCTGGTAATGAACAAAGCTTTTAGATACAGAGTTTTCCTTTGCACATTGCCATTTTAGTTCTACATATCGATATCTCTGCCACTAAATTTCAGGAGCAATCTGCTTGAACCATGCAATTTGCACATTTCTCTAGCCTGCGACAAAACGACAGCGACAGCGACAGTGAATGCCGCTGTCTGAGCACCATATATATCGAGCATTTTGTGTTTTAAGACTGTGTAGACAGCGAATAAAATGCAGATCACTCAAGGAATCTGAAACTTCGAATTTGTAATTGTGAACTTGGTTTTGTCAATGCTCTATTAACAAAGTGGTCTGTGCATCTTGTGGGGAATTTTACATTGGAGAAATTGGATTGGCACTTGGAAAGAGGATGAATGAGCATTTAACAGTTCGGTATAGACCTCAATGACACCCACATAATAAATTCTCTAAACGACGCATCCTGCACCCTAAGGCGCACATGTGATCCAAATTCCGAGCTGCGGATCGATTCTCCATAGAGATCTAACAGGTTTAGATGAAGATTAAGGAAATGCAGGAGATAAAGCAACCTTGAAACCACGAATCATTCGACGGAGGAAATGAAGTACGCTGCAAGACTTGTCAACCTGTAAACGAACGTGTGGTGGCACCGGCTCACAATGATCGCGATTTGGAGATATGAGATTGCAGTCACAGGTCGCCAATGCACTGGGTGTCCTAAAATTGTAAGCAGTGTTTGAAAAGTGATAATTTTCCTGACAGTGAAAGTGATCAACAAGCTAAGAGCTCATATGAAAGCGCAGGAAAATAGAAATTTTCTTACCTTTCCTTTCTTTCTGATGAGCCGAAAAGCTTGCCTCACGCAAGCTTCCTGGCAATTGCATTTTGCACTCGAATGATTGTGCTTGGTTTGAATACTCCATAAAGCGGCAGTATTGATGCCTTTGTGCTTTTTTTAGGTTTACAATTTAAAAACATTAAACCTGACGGCAACATGCAATGCGTCCTAAAAAATATAGGTGTTCTTAGAAAACTTCTAACATTGTTGCTAATAAAGTTTTTGAAGGCGTTTGAGGCTCTTGTGAAGGCAGGCCAAATTTTTGCAATGCAGAAATGATCAAAATGTGCCAAGCACTCGTTTGAGATCTTACATTGATTGGGAAAGAACCGCGTGCACGATTCAATTTTGCGGCAAAGTCTGAGACAGTCTGAGTCAGTCTGTCGGGGACATGTTGCCTTCGTGAACTAGTTTGCTTTTACTTTTGCCGCCGTGGTCAATGATTCGGAGTGCGGCGCATTTTGCCTTTAGGATAGAAACAAAGGCTGTTCTAGGAAACTATCGCACTCAGATGCTCATGTGCTAGTCGACAACAGAAATGCTCGGAAACGCTTGCGCCTCATTGAAATGTGTGAAGTGCAATCTTCTTAAACTACGGCATCGAATAGTTCATCATTATCTCGCTCTTGCTGCTGTTCACCTCCATCTTGTATAACTACGTAACCATTGCCTAATACAGGTGCCACATCCAGTTCACGTTCTACGTGACCTACTAGGATCCATCAATATCCTAGATCTACGTTTTCTCCAATATCTGTTCCTTTTCCCTTCCTACCCATTTCCATTACCGTTATCTTTTTCTTTACCACCCGTATCTCCGCTAATGGGATGACCATCTTAAGCTTTTCGACGACTGTTGATCTCGAAAACGAACCGGACTCGTCGACCAATGCAGGGAGGTTGATCGTTCAGAGTGAGACAATGGTCTGTTAGAGAAAGGATGAGGTCCCTCTCAGAGCTATAGCTCCGCATTTATTCACCACAATGTGGGCAGATTTGCGACTGGTTATCGTGGTCCACTAGGGTCGTGACAGAGTTGTTGTTTTTGTAGGTTAAGTAAAAACCTTCAGAAAGGTAGCCTCTGAGGTCAACCTGTTAAACCGCAAAATGCTATTGACCTTGTTACTGAATGGCAACGTAGTTAAGATCTTCACCTTTTTACCGAAAAGACTTGAATAAGCACTTTAATACTAATAATACCATGCACAAATGCATGTGTAACGTATAACATGTGCAATGTATGAAATGTATAACGCTAGTTTTGGCGATAGCAAAATCAGATCAGGGATTTAAGCTTTTTGTTACGAAGCGCCTAAGCCTCGACAGTATTTCTAAACACTTTGCAGCAAGAGCACAAGCAGTTATGCACAAATAAAAATTTCGTACTTTAACTTCAAAAAGTAATGATGTGCTTCCCCAAGTCTGCAAGTATTAAGGAACGGCTATTTTCAACCCATACAAATGTAGAGCAATTCAAAACTTGAAAAACTTCAGAACGATTTCAACGAAAAACATATTTCACCGATTTTCATAGAATAGGTACAGTGGGTAATCCTTATAAATGTCTCGCAAACGAACGGAATCAAGTTTCGGCCTTCAGTTGCTGTCCTGGAGAAGGAAAATGTTCCACCTTCCTCTGCCCTTCAATACAACTCATAACCGAACAGGCTCTCGCATAAATCAGTTTTGTATAAAGAGATCATCCACAAAGAGACGCGTTGAACGTTGTCATGCCTAAAACTACAAAAGTTGCAGGTTCCACTTTTTATCAGCAGGAATCAGGCACCTACGTCTTTGCTTCTACGAAGTCTTGCTTTCACGTCAAAGACGTCAGGGTAACGTCAGGGTGACGTCAGAGCGCTAGGGTAAAGTCTTCTGAAGTAGAGCGATAAAGAGCAGCGAACCAAACATTAAGTCGAACGGAGCTCCGACAGAAGACTGCCTCATCTTCTCCACTTAGCGAAATACTTGTGGTAGGTCCGATACGTTTTTCTCACGGCTGATCCAACTGACATTTTAGCTAGGAAAATCCAGCTGCCCGTCATTGTCACCAACGCTTGAATGGCAATAGGCTCCTGGATAACAGTGACGAGACAAAGATACGGATGAAGGGGATGATATGATCCGTGTGACAGGTACAGGGACAGATAAGGCGGGCTATCTAGAGAAAGCGCTAGGTTGGACAAACGGAGTCCTCCACGTTGACGGTGTTTTTCAGTTAACAAGCATTAAATAACACTCGTATTTTTCTAGTCCACAAGCCGAACCTCAGACGTTTTTCCCATCGCTTGCATTAGCTGGAAGGGAACACGCGGCTAACGCAAGAGAAGGGAAACAAATTAACCGATGATCTACACTTTTGCTTCAGCGTACTTTGTAGTCACATGACAGCTCCGTTCCTGGTAATCGGGCAGACGCACCGGCTATTTACCACAAAAGCGTACACATGGTAGAGTGAGTAAGCAAAGGAAAAAAATTGTAGTCGTTTTTCCTTGAACTCTAGGCAAAGCTGTTACCAGCGTCTATTAGGCTTACTTTTCGTTGGGATCGCGTTCATCAGAGCCTGAAAGGAAATAAACCTTACACTTAGTGTGACTGTTCGACTCCTCAGCCTTACTGGATTTTGTGACCAATTAGGCGCACACAGGATGAAAAGGAGACTGCAATTGACCTCACCTGGAAGCGGTTGCCAGGCGATTGGAACAGTACGGCTCGTGAGGGTACCAAAGGAGATCTTACTTTGACTGGAATGCAGGTCGGAGTACAGCTTGAGCTCGCGGTATAGGCACATGCTCTTCCGGTTGGTTTTTTGAGGGTCAGTACCCTGCAGGGAATTGCTAAGACCACTGGAACCAGATCGAAATAGATGCGTGGCATAGAAGAGTGCAATTGGGGCTGGAGCACACTTTTTCGACGCGCCGCACACGAGGGCTGCGTCGGCGTCCACGTGGAGATTCGATCGATGTGCATCGGTTTCTTGTACGCTCGCGGTGACGCCACTGGCAGGCAAATCGTGGCGCAGTGGCGCCACTGGCGGGCGGATCTTGGCGCAGTGGAGGTGGGGTTGCTGCATGCAAAGGGAGTCGGAGGATTGGTTCTCCTGCGTTGCAGGATATTCGCATTTCAACTAACTGGTTGAGATTTGAGGGGCTTTGACGACTAAACAATTTTCTGGTGTTTTGTGCGCATACAACTGGGAATGCGCAGAAACCAGCTGTGCACATTTCGGCGAAGCCATTTTGGTGCGCTCGGAGTCGTCAAATAGAGATATGCGTTCCTCAGTGTTAAGCGCTCGCGCAAGGGAACCATGCTCCATTCCATGTTTCGTGCTCTATTTCGATTTGGTTTTAGTGACCATAGATCCACTCGTAGCTTGTATCCCATATGCTCAGAGGCTTCCTACTCCATGGTTGTGACCCCAAGGACCTTTCCATGGTGGGCGTTGACCCTGTGGCCACCAACTGCAGTGGAAACCCGCGTCCTTTCCTTGCCCTCCAGTTTTTTAGCTGTCTTCAAAGACTGGTTCCCCCCCCCCACCCACCAACACACATACTCGCGCACCCGGATTCAACCACCTTGCTGTGAACATGCGTTAAAATCTTTCACCATCCTCTGCATCTGCAATCTCCTCTGCAATGATAACGCGATAAGCAGAAAGAGTCAGGGATGGTTCATTTTAGAAGCACCTCCCTCAACAGTCGTCTTGCTTTTCGGCGAAAATAAATTCGCAAACAGAGATGACATTCATAGCCGTTATCTTGGTTGTCTTGGTACGTTGGAGATTAGTAATTCATTAGCTCAATAGCTAAATCCGTTCGGACACCTCTTAAACAAGTAACTTTTCTGATACGTGCTCCACTTCAAGTACATCTCTTTACGCGCAGGGGCCCAACTGGTGTTATCTTCAACACCGCAACAGCCCAAAACTAGTTGTTTTGCTCCTGGTTCGGTTCCAGCTTCGGAACAACTCGTTCGCCTGAGTTTGCAGTAGGCCGGAGTGGGCGAGTTGTCGCGAGTCTGCAGTACCGATACGATTTAATGCTTGCTAGGAGCCTCGCTCTATCAGACCGGTGAGCCCATCAAGTGCAAGGCAAGGATGGCGGCTATTCTTCCTTCGCTGCGCCGCGAGCGGTCGCGTCGCGGACACGTGGCAAACGTGGAAAACGAGGTCAGCGCGGTCAGTCGATGTGGAAGGCGGCCGATGGTCGGTCGGTGGCTGCTCACTGCTCCGTGGACTCTCCCTGAGCGACGAAAGCAGTGGAAACTGCAGTGGAAATGTGGAAACATGGGTAGTTTGGATGGCACACACCCTGGAGTCCCTTCCCTAGCCTGATTCTGCGCTCGAAGAGCGCAGAATCCATTCGCGGACTCTCCCTGAGCGACGAAAGCAGTTCCCACATGGGCAGTTTGGATGGCACACACCCTGGAGTCCCTTCCCTAGCCTGATTCTGCGCTCGAAGAGCGCAGAATCCATCCGCGGACTCTCCCTGAGCGACGAAAGCAGTTCCCACAGGGGCAGTTTGGATGGCACACACCCTGGATGCTGCGAGAACCCCAGCTGCGCACTCCCCCTGAGCGCGCACAGCTATGAAGGAAAGATTTCGCGCTCTGTCGCAAAGATGCGTGAGAATATTGCGGCGGGTGCGTGCGTCCGATGAGCGCTCGCGGCGTAGCGAAGGAAGAATAACCGCGATCCAAGGCAAGAGCTCCTACAGAGGTTGCTGGGTGACCCTTTCCATTATTCTTTTTTATTCGATGTTCGACGAGAAGTATGTAATTTCGTGCTCGTCAGGTTTTGCAACATTGGTGAACGCAACTTTTTAGCTCATTCGTTGGTGCCGGGTTCGTTGATGAAATATGGAGCTGCTTAAGAAAATATTTAGGATGCGTAATTTTTTTCTACGACTTAATACACAATTATTATGAACAGAAAGCACAATATTCAATTTTATAATCAACATGAAACAATTCACAGTGTTCGAATTCATAGTTCATAAATAATATTTAACAGTTGAAATACGGTATCGAATTCAGAACAGAACAATTGACATCTAGATGAAGTTATAACCGAATAACAGAGAATTCAAAAAGTAGGACTAATCATTGAACAGCTACAAGCTGGCGGCTGGAGAGTTAACGAAAACATGCACTTCAGATAAACATAGCTGACCTTTTCGATGAAGCGTCTAAAAATGAAAAATTCTATGACGCCTAATTTTTTGAAATGACTAACTTAAATGATGAACTTACCACTTATTACGTTGTATAGATAAACGGCAACAGAACATGAAACACGTCGTAAAATTATCTCTGTAATAGTATAGTATAATCCTTATAATATAAAATAGCATTTCGTTAAAATAATTTCATATTTACACAAATTCAAAATAGATAAATAATATGAGAATATTCAGTACCGCTGTACTCAACTCTCTTTAGCAATAAGTTAATTACGCTGCTGCATAGTTATCAAACATCTGTTCTGGAACAACTTAAGAGGAGGGTCAGAGAGGCGACCATGAAGTTTCTCAAAGTGACCTAAATATGCTTGTAGGGCGTTGTCTGAGGAGCACCATAGTGGTTCCCAAATTTCCTGCGGAATTCTGGATAGGTTGAAAAATGCAAAAAACTGTGCTGCTCCAGTGCGGGCCGATAACGCAAAACTGACGCCTGGAATACCCTTGCTCGAAAATATTCCTGCAAAAGGTTTGGAGCCTCAACCATTGCTAAAATGCGGGATTTGTAAATTCCTAGTAGAAGCGAGAAGACACATTCGCGGGAAACATTCACCAGCAGCGTTTCGGAGACCAGATGGCCGAGTGGATAGCGCGGCGGACTTGCGGGAGGGTGGTCAAGGGATCGGTTCCGGAGGTGGAGTTTGTGCATTGTTAATGGTGTTTTTTTGCAAAATTATCCATTTAGAGTGCAGAGTGCCTCAGCAGGGTTCAGTGTTCACTCTTCAGCCTCCTTTTAACCTCTTGCGGGATGTGGGTCAAGCTAGCCTTCGTCAACTAGTTATGGCCATTGAACCATGCTTGTCTTGTTGGGTCCCTCGTTAGATGTTACTCATGTGTGACCCCTTTTTGATGTTTTTATTTTTTATTAGTTTTAGAAGTGTGTATTCTAGTAACCTTTATTAGTTTTAGAATTGTGTATTCTTGTAGTGAGCATGATCGACTATTAGTTTGATCCATCACCAAAATATGCTAATCGGCTTTCGGATTTTGGTGGAGAGCGCGTTTCTTGTGACTTTTACTAGTTCTACTAATTGTGTCGAAAATTTCGATTTTTTTATCCTTCTTGCGTTAGGCGCCTTTTATACTTGCGCCGCAGCGCGGCGCGGCGTGATGGTCGGCATGGCTATCGATTTTTCGCGCCGCGAGGCGGTGCCGCATCGCTTTTATACTCCGCCGCCGCAAAACACCACACTTGACGGAATTTTGGGTTACGGTATTCGGCGAATCGCGCCGATGAGGGGAAGGGCGCGGCGCGGCGCGATGAGCCGCGGCAGACTCGGCGTGGGGTGGGAGATTTTACCTCCTCGACCAAACTTCTATTGGGAAGGAGGGGGGGGGGGGGGGTCAGGGTGCTGGTCACGAATCTGACATCGTTTTTTGAAGTTACGGGCGATTGCGGTAGGTTCGGTTGATTAGGGAGCGGCGCGACTGGCCGCACCGCTCCCCAAATTGACGCGCCGCGCCGCGGCGGGAGTATAAAAGGCGCCTTATTGATCGCATTTCTGCATTTATGTCTGCTCTAAGCTGCTGTAATCTGCTGTTGTACCGAAAACAGATCCCAGATTTGTGACAAGCACCCCAAACAACTCCCCTCCCTTAACGAGGTTTGAGCAAAAGAAAATTTTAGCCTTCCCTTCTGAGTGAAGAGACCACGAGTGCCTGCATCGACAATGCCGCCCTTCTCCTTGCGTCCCCATATAGTAGAGAAGAGCCGTCAAGTGAGGCTATTACGAGACACACTTCCAAAACTAATGCAAACCACTATAAAGGGCTTGCACAATAGAATCACGGATAGAATCAAACGAAGGCTTTCCCCACAAAACAATGGCCAGCAGCGTATCTCTTATTGACGAAGGCTAGCTTGGCTCACTTTCGCAGGGGGTTAGAAAGAGGTTGAAACGCGAACACTGATTCTTGTTGAGATCAAAATGCACTCTACATTGGTGAAAATGCAAAGAACACCACTAACAATGCCCAGACCTACTCGGCCCTCCAGTCGCTGGGACGATGGTGGTGAATACCTCCCGTGAATACCTTCTCGCTTTTACTATGAATTTATCATATCCCGCGTTCCAGCAGCAATTGAAGCTCATAACCTTTTGCGGGATTATTTTTGAGCACGGCTAGGGTATTCCAGGCTCGGTTTTGCGTTATCGGCTCGCACTGAAGCGGTACAGTTTTTCTTTCAATTTTTAGGCTTGGAAACCACTATGGTGCTCCCCAGACATCGCCCTACAACCGTATTTAGGACGCTTTGAGAAACTGCGCGGTCACCTCTTTCTCCTTCTTTGTTAGATGTACTCATCAAAGTAAACGTAGATACGCTGCTGGTTGAAGCCTTAAAAATGCAAAAAAAATTATAAAATTTTACTTTTATTTTTATCAATCTTAATTAATTATTTAAATAACTTTTAATTTAATTTTTGTTTTCTCCAACTAACCCTCTCTTTTGAGAAATAAACTAACCACTTATTGAAGAGGTTACGCAAACAGTTGGATTCATCATGAAAACAGAATTTCCCGTCATGTTGCGGTGAAGGAGAGCTGGCTCGGAACAGTTCCGTGGTGGAAAGTATAAAATTTGTTTAAATTTACATAAGTTCAAAACAAATGCATAATATGAGAAAAGTGCTCGTCACTCACTAATAATAAGGTAATCACGCTGTTATACAGTTGAGGGAACACGTCCGGATATCCGGAACAACTTTGATAAATTCATTACCTATAAACGTAGATATGCATCAGGCTGACCCCTGAAAGAGGATAATTTCTTTTGAGCATATTTTTCTGGAATTAATTTTAGTTGAAACAATATATTTACCAATCACCACCTATATATAAAAGAGTTCGTCCGTCAAGTGATCTAAGTGAGATACGCCGCATCACCCACAGCGAGAGCGGTCGAATGATCTAATCTAAGTGAGGTACGCCGCATCGCCCACAGCGAGAGCGGTCGAATGATCTAACCTAAGTGCGGTACGCCGCATCACCCACAGCGAGAGCGGTCGAATGATCTAACCTAAGTTAGGTACGCCGCATCATCCACAGCGAGAGCGGTCGAATGATCTAATCTAATCGTAAGTGAGGTACGCTGTATCATCCACAGCGCGGTAAAATCTTCCCATTGAACGTAGGAATTGTTGCAGCATGGGGAGCGCATCCTTTTACTGTTTGACACAACAGCACCTACGCGCGTTCCTGAGCGTCCAGATTCAGAAGCTGTGCCGCCGACTTCGTGCCATTAGCATAAGAAGGCCACTAAAGGGGTAAGAGCATAAGGGAGACTTTGAGGGTGGGGAACTGACAGCGACCAGGAGGTAGCGACTTGGAGGAAGCATCGGGATGGGGGGGGGGGCGATAGGGGGATCAATGAAGTAGGCCAGAAGGTGACACCAAGAAGGGTTTAGGCATTAAGGAGGGACTAGTAGGGAGTTAACAATCAGGGGGGGGGGGGGTGGAGCAATTAAGAGGATCAGTAAGGGGATCCATTATCACTAAGACAGTACGGATTTAGAAGATGTGACATCGATGACACGCCATGGCGTTCGCTCGCCGTCGTCGTGTGTGAGCGTGGGAGAGCTACTTAATTGGGGAGAGTAGTAAGGGTTTACCAGGAGAGCGAGCAGGAACAAAAGGAACAACCTGGAGAAGGGGCCAGGACGGGAAAGCCAGCAAGAAGAGACCAGTAGGGGGTTCAAAGTGGAAACAAAGAAGTGGGCCAGGAGTTGGGACCAGGAGGGTGGGGGAACTAAAGAGGGAAGGGTAGACCAGTAAAGGCGGACCTGCAGTTAGATCCAGTAAAAAGAACCGAGTGAGGAGGAACCTGGCTTTGGAAGAGATGTCAACGATACCCGGAAACGCTAGATGTTGAGCATGAGAACAGTTGCGGAAGAGCAACCTGTGAGACAGATGTACTGCGCAGAGCAAACCAATGGACGGTCCGGAGAGAATGTCTATGATGAAGCTACCGAAATGGCGAACGGCTTGATGCTGATAAAGCGCGCAGCAGGTCCTAGATGTTAGCGAATTTTAAGTTTTACAAAAACTACTATCCATAGGTCAATGATGCTGCAAAGTCGCGCGAAGCGCGCAAGTGCGAGACACGCCTTCAGGCGTGTCGGAGCACTTGTTATTACAAAGTCTACAGAAAGAGCGGTTGGAAAACATCATGAAAATCCTCATGAAAACAAAATTTTCCGTCATGTTTGGAAGAGAAAAAGGTAAACGAGAACTGGCTCGTACGGTTGCATCCATGAAATTGCTCTATAATAGTGTGATTTAAGTTCGAATTTGAATGAGATAAAATTTCAGGCTTCATTTACAAAAAAGTCACTGTCCCTTTCCCTATAAGTTAATTACACTGTTTTATAGTTATGCATCGTCTGATTCTGAAGAAGTTAGATATGTTCGTGGCCCGCAAACACAATTGTGGTGCTGAGTGATGCGTGTATCAATGAGAAATTCTGTTAACCGTATTTCCATTGAGTTAACTGTGAAAATGGAGTGGCAACAATTAAACTAATTACGAAGCCAAAAGTCTTAACCTTCTTGAAGAAAGGACAGCTGCTTAAGGCACACTGCGTCACAGATAGAGATCTTCAATACTCTGATATAAGTTCAGGTATACACGACCTTGAATTTTAAACTTATTTTGCCGAAAAAAGTTCACCACTCACTAATTACAACAACTTCATTTTTTAAAATTACAATTACATTACAATGACACGTCTGCAAAAACAAACTTTGACGCCTTCTTGCAGTCAACGAAGGCTGGTACAGAACAACTGCTTTGCAGACGTAGCTCTGTAATTGTATGGCATAAGTCTGGAGAAGAACAGTTTCGCGGAACATGCTACAGCAGGGTGTAGGCGGCGTTGGTGTCCTCACCAACCGCACTTGGCCGTGATCATCGATTCATACGAGTCCTTGACAAGCCGAATCCAACGATGTCGCTTTGTGCCAGCTTTAAATGTGTTTATATCGCGTTGGCCCCAATATCCGACTATGACGGCGAAGGGGATAAAGCTTTACGAGGAGCTGGAGGGCTCTATAAGGGAGATCACACATTCAACAAGGTGACTGTCGGCGCCTTCAACGCCAAGATCGGGCCACGAAAGTCAGAAAAACTTCACATCGGAACCCACGGTTTGGAGTGGAACAAGCAAAGTGAAAGGCTGTCTGTAGCGACCAAGATCAACCACGAAACCTCGCAGCTTCAGAAGCCTTTCTCTCTGCGGTGGTACTGGAAATTCCTCGGTGGCCAGTTCCACAACGAGATCGACCACATCATCTTCAACCGCAAGTACTGCCTGACCGACGTTTCCGTTGTCCCTAAGTTCTACACGGGATCGGACCACCGTCTCCTTTGCGCAAGGTTCCGCTTTTCGCGTCAAGGAGAGAAGGCCGTGAAGTTTAAGAAGAGGAGTC
The DNA here is from genome assembly GCA_947396885.1 of Heligmosomoides polygyrus polygyrus. Lineage (NCBI taxonomy): Eukaryota > Metazoa > Nematoda > Chromadorea > Rhabditida > Heligmosomidae > Heligmosomoides > Heligmosomoides polygyrus. The sequence goes on from OX377202.1 coordinate 26,075,862, forward strand.
CCAGAACGACCATCAACTGGGACCTTTACACCTCTCTTGCCGGCCTTTTCTGAAGATACTGTCATGAAGAACATCGACAAGGAATACATCCGCTTCGTGCACCTTTCACGGTAGAGAAAAGGGAGCCGGGAGCTTGAAGATCACCGAAAGACGTCTATCTCCGGAAACTCTCGAGCTCATACGCCAGCGTAGAGCACCACGGGCATCAGGCAACTACCAACTGACGCCCGAGCTTGCGAAGCTATGCAAAGAGACGACAAAGGAAGATCTTAAGGAGAAAATGGCTGAAGTGTTGCCTGAACCTGCAGAGGGAGGTTTGAGCATCCTCAATGCCCGCCGGAACTTCGCCAACATCAAGACCACGATGACCGCTCTCCAACGTCCTGACGGAACCGACACCTCTTCCTGAAGGACCATGGAGAAGGTCATCCACGACTTCTACTCCGATCTCTTCGATAGCCACGCCCATCTGCCCCCACGCCATCTTCCGCAGGATGGATACGTCGTCCCCTCTGTTCTCCCTTCCGAGATCCGACACGCCATCTCGTCGGTGAAGAAACGTACAGCACCTGGTCCCGACAGGATCATACCCGAACACCTGAAGAATCTCCCGCCAGCGCTCATCAACACCCTGCGCGGCTCTTCACGCGCTATCTGTCGGAGTGCAAGGTTCCATCTCAGTGGAAGACCAGCAGGACCATCCTGCTGTACAAGAAGGAAGACGTTCACAACATTGACAATTATTGCCCGATCTGCCCTCTGCCCGTAGTTTACTAGCTGTTTACTCCTGTGATCCTGAATAGGATTAGCAAAACGCTGGACGAAGGACAGTCATGCGAACAAGCAGGATTTCGGAGAAGAATCATCGCGATCTACCACATAAATACCAAAACGAAGCTCACCGAAGTATAGTGAGAGTACAATCTGCCGCTGTGCCTTACGTTCATCGACCTGAAGAAGGCGTTACTCCATCAAAACTGAAGCGATCTTCAAAGCCCTGCTCACTCATGGCTTTCCTACTCAGTACATCAGAGTCCTTCGAAAGCTGTACAGTGGATTCAAGATCTCACCGTTCTACAACGACGTCGTCATCGACGTAAAGAGAGGGGTTCGGCAGGGGGATACCATATCCCCGAAGCTCTTCAGCGCCACTCTCAAAAATGTCATGCGCGAATTAGAATGGAAAGACATGGGAGTGAAAGGCGAAGCGAAAGCTCGCCGACTTCGATCGTGTATATGAAAACGTTGGACTGCAACTAAATCTTACGTAGACGATGTTCATGAGGAACGAACGAGTTTCTAATGCCCAATTCTCGCTCAACGGAACGAACATCTCCGAATGCCCTAGTTAGTGTATCTGCGTCGAAAAGTCATTATTGCCAACGACCTAGCGTTAGAGCTGAGTAGGAGGAAACGCGCAACATGGAGCGCTTTCAATAGCGTCGGAGAAGTCGCGAAGAAGACGAAGAACGTCCGACTCCGTGATCACCTCTTCGTCTCCACGTTTTTCCTGCTCTAACATACGCCTCAGAGACCTTGGCACGAAAACAGGCGATCATCTTCACGCAGCGTGGAATCGAGAGGACGATGCGGAGTGATACGACTCACGCAATTTGTCCGAAATTAGGTGGGCCGCCCGTAATGCGCTTCACAGACACCAGCTGGACGAGAGCTGTTACCGACTGGATTCCGCTGGATGTTAAAGGACATCAGGATGCCCATCAACGCGTTGGTCGGACCTCTTCGCGAAATCCCTGAACGATCGATGTGACGCTATCTTCGTGTCCCTCGAGCGAGGAGGATCCATTGGAGCACGCGACAGGATGAGTGGAGACGGTGCTGGCGCCCGCTCAAGCAAGTCGATTATCAACGGAAAGACAGATGACATAGGTGATACAGGTGAGAAAGGTATCAACAATAACTGTAACTCATTACGCAGTTTGACAGCTATAGAACGTTTGTTGCGGAAGAATTATTGGACTTGATCAGAAAAAGATACCGCTCTGCAACTTCTCTCCAGAATAAGTAGAATTTTGGCTGTTTATTGCATTTCCATTTCCGCAAAGAAGGTAGTGGTCGTCCCGCAGTTCCCCTTTAGGTTTCTTCTTGACTAATCTCTTTATATGTGACCAAACGGATTCCACGCGTTGACTACGTACGCCTGCTTTAGGATCAACGAAGTTCTCCTTCTGATTCACAGTGCTATGATCATATCCGAGATTTTTCAAATTGGAATAACCTTTCCATGATTCTGTGTATATGGTTGTGCCTGATAGTACATGTTGCAACACTATATTATCTAGTATAATCGATTCGCGAGTGGATGAAACTTAAACAAACATTTTTTTGGAATTTTTCTTAATGCCACCAACTAGCCAGCTGCATCGGACTATTCTCGCTTCGTAGTTCTTCCTTTTTATAATGAGTGTTTCGTCTATTTAGGCCATTTTGTTTTGTCCTCTGCTTTTTCGTGGTTGATCTTCATCAAGAAATGATTCAACGAGTATATCTCGAAACCACTGGCCCCGGTTACGTCTGTGACCTAACATTGCTTTGCTCTATGAGATGATACTCCCACATCATGAATGAATAGAAATGATGCTGGAAAAATCTCTCTTCGAGAACATTTTAGCTTTTCAGAGAAGATGTATTTTAAATGTCAGATTTTTTAACTTTTCCACTTCTCTCACACTCCCTGCGATAACATTCACATTTCTTACGGTCTACATGATTTTCTGCTCCAAGCTAACTTGAAAGTTTAAGGGAATAGTGGCATCGCGGGCAGTTTCTATTCTTCCACATTTAGCCTCTATCGGCCGAAAAAATCGTCAAAGCCGTCCTCGGTCTTTGTGTTCAAGCTGCTCCATGTATTGATCAAATCGAATGCCTTCAGAGTTTTTAATTTGAGCATTCAAAAAGCGATCTCCAATCGAGAAGTCTCGAAGCACGAAACCGCCAAAACCTCAGCCACGGCAGATCATGCCCTATAGCCGATCAAAGGATATCGTGATACGGCTCGACCGCACACAAATTCTGTAAAGAAATGACGCTGAGGTGACGCAACTGGCGAACCGGTCAAGCGTATCTACTGCGTTCTATGTGGCGGCGTAGATATTCACACGTTTAATTCCCGCCCGATGTTGAGTTTGCCAGGGTCCTGTACCTTAACACTAGATAACAGTTCCCTCTCATTGCAACGTGTATTACACGTTCATACGCATCAGGCCCTGTGCGACGTGGTAGATGCCACGTCAGTTTATTCGAAACCTACATTGAAGAAAATGGAGAAGGGAAATCCTGCCCCGCGTGCTATCATTGCGTTCCCTTCCATTATTATTTTTCACTCGGTGCTTATCTCGGATCTGGTATATTGGTCAAAATTTCTGCACCACCGATTTGCGCCGTCTTCGTCATATTAGTGCATCCTGTAGCAGGTATCGCGTCATTTTCTTACTTTAGTGGAATCCTAGAACTCAGGTGGGCAACACCAAGAAAAGCGCAACATGTTGTGTCATCGTGATTTAATCATCGAAGAAATTCATTCATACCTGGCAAGGAGTGCCCCTAACCGTACCCCTAGAGATCACCTTGAGCTGGTGATTTCTTTTGGCATGTTAGTTCCACCTCTAATACATGTTTCTACGCAAACACTCTACAACGTCGCGCGTGGAGCGTGAAGTACCCCATGTTTTCTATACGATACACGCGTGTTTAAAGTGGCCAGACGAGAAATGGGTGCAATCTATACATTCGCTTACTGAACTGATCAAGCTGAAGCAAAGAATCCTACTTCTATTAAGGTGATGGCATGACTAATACGATAATGAGGATAAGTATGGATTCTCTAACTCTGAGTCAGAACAATATGACAACGATCTACATAACATTCTTGGCTGAAACAATGCTTTCTTTCCATTGTCTTCTTGGTCTCAATCATCGACAACGGGAGTAATTGCCAGTGATGCCTATTGATGACAGCGAGCACGGTTTTTCAGTTTTCTTTTGGTAGTAAGAAGTCCAACACTACGCTTAGCGTGTAATCATGAGCTTGAAGCTTTGCATGAATAGAAATATCGAAACCTGGTAGAGACCGCTAATAGGGATAGTAGCTGCTTCCTATATACGCACAGAGACGGCCTCTCCTCTCCAAATGGTTGACATTTGCCACTACCTTATACGCTTCTCCCTTCATGTTCACTCCCCTTGCCCTGCAGCTAATCCTCAAGCAGCTAGCGGTGGCGGTAGTTGTACCAGGTGGTTAACATGGTCGTGACCCGGGTCATGAACCTTCGCATTTTTGCAGCACCAGATTTGAGCATTCCCTATAATCAAGTATGTTGGTTTGCGCTCATGTGATATGTACTGCATTGACAATTATCTAAAAATGTTGGTTCACTTATCGGTTGATACCCAAAGACCTTGGATATAACACTATGAATAATACCATATTGCGCGGCATCATAAGCTCAAGAAGTTGAATTCGTTCTTCAGAAATGGAGCAGCAGTTCTCACCTCCTAGAACTATCCTAGCCATAATAGTCAAACTTGTAAAAAAAATTTACCGAGGGCTTTCGACCTATCTAGCCTTTCTCGGCGGCCGATTCATAGAGGCGTTGCAGTTTTGAGTAAAATAAGGTCGACACGAGCATATGCTGAATGTCAGTAAAACAAAACTTATATCCAGCATATGCTCCGGCTTGGAGGAACAGCCTTGATCCTTAAAGGACACGAAATGAACGAAGAGAGGATTGCACCGGTACAGTATGAATGGTCGATTTTTATATAGATGTTTATAGGAGTGTGTAAACTCCTAACAAAACGTCAGAAGCCATCTAGTCTTAAAGGATCTAAACGGATTTAGTCATCATTTCTAACTATTCGTTCATTCAACCTTGCATTCTTGCATTCCTGTTGTGATTGCTGTGCAGAGAAATAATACGCACTTTCAGCAAATTTCTGGCACCGCACTGGCCGCCTTCGACGACAGTGGTTGTGGGAAGGAAAAGGGATGTCTTCAACGTCCCGAAGGCTGCGAGACTTCGAAGACCTGCACGATACAATTCAGTTTTAAGGTATGACTTCAGCTGGAAACGTCTAACACTGTAGGAGTAACTGCTGTTACAAAACGGTAAATTTTGAGCAAAATGCTTCAAAATTGCCATAAGGTGAGACCTATTTCTGCGTTCCTTTGTAACTATTGCTCTGTCGATTTAGATTTGACATGTGACTCAAATGAACTTTCGCCCTCTCCCTCAAGGTCAACCTTCACCCACCTCCTCCTTGATATAGTGCACTTAACACATTACCAGATATTTTGTTATATTATGCATATTATATATCCATCGATCTTTCTCCCTTAAAAATCCCGTCTCTCTTTTTATTGAAAACCAATGCGAAAATGTAGTGCTGAAAGAGGCAGGTGGGTTGCAGAAGAAGCACTCATTGCTCCTTTATTACGAACCAGCCTGCTCTTTCTGTGTGAGCTTGGCATGTTCACACGCACAGTGCGTTGGTATAGCCACAGCTGCGAAGGTAGCATCCTTTTCAAAACGACCAAAAAATCGAACTCGGTGAACTGCGAGCACAGCAAAAGGCGATTCGAGGCCGCCTAAAATCTCGCAGCACCCTTTTCGGCGGTCTCAGCTGGGTGCAAAGCTTGACTAGCTAGCCAAGTTGTACTTCAGTGAAAAAGAGCAGCGCTGCAAGACTTCATTCCCCTGGTGACGAGAGATTCCCATCTCTGCAGCATCTGATACAGTGAAAGGCAGCTAAAATCTCAGAACCTAACGAGTCTGTGGAAACTAAAAAGAATGAGGACGACGATTTGTACTTACCACCGTGCATTACTGCACAAAATGCATCCGTTGAGAAACCGATGATGCAAGACAAGAGGATCGAATGCGACATCATGGAGATCGGGACAAAAATACTACACTTCCTACACGCCCCTCACGATTACAAAAAAGGATTCTCTCGGAAAATACGACATCAGCGAAATAGTCGGCGTTGGTGTCCTCGTCAACACGCACATGGCCGTGAACTTCGATTCGTACGAGTCTGACAAGCCGAATCAGACGGCTGCGACCCAATCGATGCGCACCTTGTACCTGGAGCTGGAGATGTCCTATAAGGAGCATCACACCTTTCACAAAGTGATCGTCAGCGACTTCAACGCCGCGAATGTCGCCTGAAGAATTTCACATCGGAACCCACGGCTTGGAGTGAAACGAGCAATGTGAGAGACTGTCTAAGCTCCTTATGTTAACCAAGATTACCCAAAAACTCGGAGCTTCAGAAGACTCATGCTCAACAACGAACCAGTCGATTGCACCCTCTGCACCCTCCCGCCTTGGGGTCCTGACTGTCTGCGTTGTATATTTCCTGTGCTATCTTCTCTTTACTCATCCTCCACCCCTCTACGCACATTCTCGCTTGGTAACTCTCGACGTCGCGATGCACAATGCACGACTGGCATTGGCTGCAAAGTTGCTGCCGCATGCGACTCGCCAACACGGCGCCATCATGAGCCGGTGCCCTATAGGCCCGTTTATATTTCCATCATCGTATAACGCTGCTTTAGATGACAGAGTGCAGTCGGAACAGCCGGCAACGCGATCATTCGATTACGCACGATTGCGTACTGTGGACAAGTGCGAGTCCACACTGCGAAGATCAAGAATATGAAGAGCAGCTATACTGCCCCCAATGCACTGCGATTAATGGCATCACGCCCACTCCGAAAGCGACGCGATCCGACGTTGAGGCTCACACGATTCATCCGGCGTGTCGAAGCTGGGCGACGCGGTCAATCAGTTCGGCCTCAGTGTGCAACCATGACGTCGCTTGGTGTCAAAGTATAAACGAGGTCTTAAGTGCCAAAAAGTTTTTCCTGATTGACGCCTCAGTTGCTACATAGTTTTTCGCAGGATCGGACCACCACCTTTGCAAAACGTTTCTATTTTGCGAATATGGAGGAATTCCGCACGATTCAAGAAAAGGAGTACTAGTACGACCGTCCCATTCATGTGCCACCTCATTGCGGCGAAGGGGTGAACCACTTGTGATGGCCAACGGCACAAATGGTCACGTAGAACGCGATGACTTGTCGTGTATGAGCGGCTCTCATGTATCCCTGGCCAGGAACATGTGAGTAACCAGACTACCGCCATGGCTCACACAAATGCAGCCGAACTCCAGTCCTCCGCGAACCGGAGGTGGACTTCTACGACGTCTTTTGCATCCACCTCCGGCGAGTCGCCATCTAATCTCGGAGTTAAACTGTGAGGACGTCATTGGAATCGGACTACCGGAAACCCCTCCTACCACACCACATGGAAACTGCCTGTTCATCTGCACTTATAATTGTCGTACGATAGCATCTGAGAAGGATCTTCGGACACTGCTTTATAGAAGCCGAAACATCAAATACGACGTTATCGCCCTGCAGGAAACGAAAGGCAGAACGGAAACCATAAGAAGGACCTACCACAATGAGCTTCTCATTATCGGAGCAAAGGTGGACAGAAAGAATATTGGCGGAGTTGGATTTCTCGTCAATTCGACAGTGCACCACCTAGTAGACTCTTACAAGATCATCAGTCCGCGAGTAGCTGTTCTTCGTCTGGAAACCAAAGATCAAGGAACCATCATAAGTGGATATGCTCCAACATCTGCGGCCACAGATGAAGAAAAGGAGGAATTCTACAAGCTGTTCGAAAGGACGAGAAGAGCTACTACAAAGTTGTTGTTGGTGACTTTAACGCCATCGTCGGTACGAATGATCACGACGAATGGAGGCTAGGACCACATGGAACTTCCTCAAGGAACGAAAACGGAGAGCGCCTGATAGACTTCCTTTCCGCATGCCGTCTCTTCCATGGAAATCCTATGATCAAAAAGCCTTCAAACTGGCGATTGACTTGGGAAAGCCGGAATGGAGAAATACGTTCGGAGATCGACCATGGTCTTACAAAGAGAAGCTGGAGTCTGTTCGACGTTTCCGTGCTGCCTTCACCTCGGCACCGTCTTGTCCGCGCGAGGCTGACTCTCAAAAAGAGGATGTTCAAGCGTGACACTCATAAACCGGCACCGGTGAGAATCCCCACATTCAAGTCTGAGGAGTTGGAATATGCAATAAAGTCGTATGATTGGAATCTTCTTGAAGATCCATTGGAAGACTACGACCTTCTCTCCAAAGGACTGTTGAAATGTGCTAGCAACTCTTGCGGAGCCACATCACCGTCTGTTTCAAGACTAAACGCACCTGCGATTAAACTCTTGGAGCAAAGAAGAGCTGATAAACTGGATCCTAATGCTTCCCATCTGGAAAAAGTCACCATCTCGAAGGCCTGTCGAATTGCAGTGAAGGAGTCCATTCAAGCCTACAGAAGATTGAAGCTATTAGAAGCCGCTGGGAAAGATTCAAGCATAAAGCGCTGCAATCGAGATCTCTGTTATCAGAAGGCAATAATGTCAGCCCTTGTGGATAAGGATGGAACAATGCAAACGTCTCGAAGAGCGATGGAAGCCATCGTTCAAGAATTCTATACAGATCTGTTTCGTTCTTCCATCACTGTCCCAAAATGCTTGATACTGAGAAAGCACTTCCCATTTTGGAATCAAAAGTTGCTCATGTCTTCAGAAGGATGAAACCAGGCACTGCTCCCGGGTTCGATGGCATTTCTGCTGATCTCCTTCGTGCGGGTAGTATCCTCTGCTTCCTTCTTGCCAAGCACTTCAACCATTATCTTCGACTTGGTAGGATTCCGGACTCATGGAAGGAATCGAAGACAGTTCTTATCATCAAAAAAGGTCAGCAGCAGGATATCAACAACTATCGACCCACCAGTCTTCTGTCGGTTCTGAACAAGATGATCACCAAGATATTGCGTAACCGCATGGAGCGTTGCTTGGATGACTATCAGCCAGTGGAGCAAGCAGGGTTTCACAAGAATTCCTCCTGCATGGGCCATACTCAAACTGTCTCACAACTTACCGAAAGGAGCCGCGAATACCACCTCCACTTGTTCTTGTCTTCGTGGATTATCGGAAAGCGTTCGACTCTGTGGAAATTAACGCCATTCTGAACGCGCTTGGCATGCTGGTATAACATCGCCCTACATCCGACTTCTCGACGAATGCTTCTCGAACACATCAAGTACCATCCAGTTGTTCGATTGAAAACTTAAAAACTCAGGAAAGGAGCACGGAAGGGGGACACGATTTCTCTTAAGCTATTCACAGCGGCACTTCAGGATGTCATGAAAGACTTGAACTGGGACGATAAAGGCTACCTGTGGACGGTAACAGCACGACAGAAGTCGAGGAGATGTTGAACGAGCTCAATGCGGCAGGTATGAAAATCGCATTGGACGATTATGTCCAAAACGCAATTTATGTTCAACCACTGTTGTGACACGGAACTCGTAAGGTTAAATGGAGTCGCTCTACAGCATTTAGACTCCTATGTCAATCTGGGAAGAGAGCTGAAACGACCTTGCTCCTGAAATCGCCCGCAGGAGACGCGCTGCATGGGAAGCTTTCAGTGCGATTCGCGAAGTCACCGATCAGGTCAAAGATGTTCCTCTCAGGGCCTCAATATTCAACGCCTCTGTACTGACTGCGATGTCAGTACAGAAGCATTGAAGAAACCTGGTTCGACAACTACACAATCCCCTGAGCAAACCACGCATCGTGCACTGGAGAGATGTTTCCTGATGACGAGCCTTCGTAGGCAACGGCAAGTAGGCCTACGAAACTCGGAGCTCAGGGAGAAGTCGCAATTAGCAGATCCGCTGCAGTACATGAAGAAGTCCAAATGTCGCTGGGCCGACATCTGCTTCGACAAAAGGACGACAGATCTCCGCTTAGAAGACCTCCAGCCGACAAAAGGACCAGAAGGGCAACGGAGAAGGGTTATCACATTTTCTACTGCAATTCTTCTTCTGATTTTACAATCTCTTCGATAGCCACCCCTATGCTCACACACGCTATCTTCAACAGGATAGATGCACCATTCGCCCTGCCGTTCCTTCCGAGATCCGACACCATCTCGTTAGTGGAGAACTGCAGCGCATCCGTTACCGGCAGAACCAGGCCTAAACATCTGATGAACCCCCACTAGTGCTTATCAACACCCTGGCGCGGCCCTTCACACCTTAGCAGTGCAAGTGTGGGCTTCCATCTTCGTGGAGCACCAGAACGACTATCTTGCTGAGCAAAAAGGGAGATGTGCGCGACATTGCTAACTGGAATGACGGGAGCCAACATAGTATCTCTACCAATACAATGCTGTGTGTGAACTGTACTGTTGTGTTGCTTCTGCCTACAAAATGGCTCCAAGCGCTCTCTGCCTTGATACCCGCTACGGTGGCGAATCTAAACGGTATATGATGAGATTCGAAAACTCTTCTAGTTTCTGAGCTACGATTTCTTGAAAGATTTCTTGGTCACATAGAACTGTATTTTTATGCCTTAGGGTAACAGAACATTGGGCGCAATCCAACGCAGGGTTGATCGCTTTTAGGCTGCTGGGAACGATGTCGAAATGGAGCTCTTCGGAAAACCACCAGATGGAGACGCATATATCTCTGCAGGCTTTTCAAAAGACCAGAAAATGGTAGGATGATGAAGGAGAATTAGCCCTTAATTTAGAAAATTGGTGCACGCCTTAAAATTTGCAGTTTATTAAACAATGGCTTAGTACTGCTGAAAAAACAATTATTTATTTCCCACTAAACGGTAAATTCAAATCACGCTGAGGAGAAGAGACTGCTGCCTTACTTTGACACCTTGATTATCTATCAGCGCGTGTCGCTCTAGCATAAACTGCAATTATTCTACACAGCTCGATTTCTGGCTCTCCCCATGACAAAGACCGACGTCGAGAATGAATCAGTGGTCCTCCCATAGGGTTCTCCATGTTTCTTTTTATAAAGTTATTTTGTAGCTAGTAAACTCGATCCGTTTTTCGGCGAAATAAGAGTCTAGCGCAGCGATTCCTGGATCCTTAACCTATGGAAGCGAATCCTTCGGATACGACTTCCCCTTATGTTTTTAACTCGTAGACGGAGTTGTCGTTGCTGACAAATCGCCGGTTTCTCATCAAATGGCATGTCTGCAATGCACGATAAGCGGCCTGTAGAAGATAGAACCTTGTAGTGGCCAGATGTCTGTTGCATGACACGTGATTCGTGATACAGTTGCGTTCGGGATTGCGGCTACGATGTTAGTTTCTCTTGTCTGACGGGCCATTTTTGGATTTGCTTTTCCGTTACGCCATTTTTGAGAAAACAAAGAAATTTTTGTGATCATCATGAATTAGTAGCCGCCGTAAATCGAGCTTGTTGCAAGTTTAGAGAAGGCGGAATAGCTCACAGCTTGCATCGGAAGCAAGGGTTATTTGAAAATAACAATTAAAATAACAATAACAAATAATAACAAAAACAACAGTAATATTTTGCAAATAACAAACAACAACAAAAATTAGCTCTGGAAGACTCGTGAGAATTGGCCGGATAGTGCTGGGAGTACGTCAATGTTCCGCTTCCTTGTTTGAAATGTCGTCTGAAGCTATGTGATGCCTTACATTAGTAGCCGACTCACAACAAGTGAGGAATAACAGACATATGTACTTGTAGCTATGAACAGTCACGCACTTGCAGGAAGAGGGCAAATGATAGACAGTTAGCTCACTATTAACTTGTACTACCGGTAGCCTATGTATGCTGCAATATGTGCATTAAACGCATGTAGAAAAGTTACTCTTCAAACAACGATAAAGTGTAAAACGCAAAAGTTATACGTTTCTGGGAAGCAAGAACATACGCCACAGTTTTCCAGAGGACGCTTCTCCGAGACAAATGGCAAAACAGTTTTCGCCAGCGTTCTCATCCCCCTCAGGACAGGCAGGCTATGCGTGTTGTCGCTGCCATTAATAAGCCTTGAGATCCAGCAACTCGTCTGGTTCATCGAGTCGGCTAAAATGAAACATGATTACTCTGCATGCAAGAATGGAGACTCTCGGCTTCGTCGCTCAGAGATGCGCTTTTTTCCACAATGTCCGAACAATGTTCTTGCTTATTTTTACCGCTTACACGGCTCTACACTCTGTCAAAATAGCATCGGAAAAGCTCACCTAGAGTTGGGAACCTTTCCTTGTAAGGCACCCTTATCGCTAATTATAATAAGATACGCCGAGCTAAATATTGCTTTGATTATTCATCGGGGTTGATTTTTCTTGAGTCGTCGAACAGTCCGACTAACGAAAAAAGGTCTTCCCGTAGAGTTTTCCAAAGTGACATGCTGGTTCTTGTAGGTATCGTCTAGGAAGCTCCGCAGTAAATTCCTATATAATGGGGATCTGTCACGCCAAAATGACAAAAACCGCAACACTTTAGTCATTTTAGCTGAGACGGCTAAACTGACGCCTGTAATGGCCTTTCCGTGCTTAGAAATTGCGGCACCGTAAGTGGAGTTTACGGATTATTGAGTTGAGGCTCTGTGTTTTTGTAAATGATAAAGCATTCACAATTGAAAAAAAAAACAGAAATCCAGTTGTCAGTTGTAGAAGGTCTAGTTTTCCGCGCGCAGAGTCCCATTAAACCATACTTGTCTCGCCGTTGAAACCCTCGCTAGGTGCTATTCTTATATGACCTCCTTCCAATGTTTTCGATAGGTTTTGTAAGCGTTTGTTGTGACCTCATTTTTTGAGACGATCGACAATTATTAGGCTGTTGGACTACAAATGTCGCCTGCTTTCGATCTCTCATTTCTCTTCATTTGTTTTTTGGATCGTGTAATTTTACGTGTTTAGCATGCGCTTCCGTAGGCATCTTTTACCAAAGTTTCGTTCCCATTCGTTTACCTTTTAAACATATTTTCAACGACGACCGAGCAAAAGTACCGAGTGCGGTACTTTTCTGTACTACTTCAAGCAAAGATGAACTGCTGCAGAATCCCATCGTTTCTTGTCTGAAGTATTTGGTAACGAAACTCCATCATTCCATCAATGCAAGCGATGGTTTCAACGTTTTCGAGACGGTAGTAAGAGCTTTGAAGACGAAAAACATCAATGGCGTCCTGATATTGTGGATTGTCAGCAATTAAAGGAAGCTCTCGGGTCGGATCCAACAAAAACAACGCATGGACTCGCACAGATGTTTGGTTGTTACCATTCTACCGTTGCCGATCGTCTGCGCAGTCGCAAAGGCAAGTCGCTGTGTAAAATTGATGCTACATCCGCTCAGCGACACAAAAAAGCAGCACGAGTGCCATCGGTGGAATTCTCATCCACAAAACCAATAACAGCGCTTTTCATGACTCCATCGTGACGTCCTATGAGAACTAAATCTACTGGGAAAATATCGGACTGTTGGGTTGGGCTCACTTCCCTACCGTAATCCATGCTGTTGACGGTGCCCATCGTTTCTTGTCTGAAGTAGTCTGCGCAGTCGCAAAGGCAAGTCGCTGTGTAAAATTGATGCTACATCCGCTCAGCGACACAAAAAAGCAGCACGAGTGCCATCGGTGGAATTCTCATCCACAAAACCAATAACAGCGCTTTTCATGACTCCATCGTGACGTCCTATGAGAACTAAATCTACTGGGAAAATATCGGACTGTTGGGTTGGGCTCACTTCCCTACCGTAATCCATGCTGTTGACGGTGCCCACGGTGGAATGACCGGCGGATACACCACCGTCGGGAGAGGTCATCGCCTGTCCCACCGTCTTCCACTCTTCTATTTTGAATTTAGCCACGCCCTGATGAACGGATGTGCATATAAGGAGCAGATTCGAGCGACAAGGATCTCAGACACGGCTCCAGCAGCTCCACTGTTTGCCTTACCATTGATTTTGTGTTCACCATAAACTTGCTATCTAAGTTGTGTTCCTCGTACCGCGGAATAGCCAACGGCCAGTCTCCACTTCGAAGAGACACTGGGAATGGCAGTAGCTAATTGGGCGTCAATGGAACCATTGAACAACCACAAGACGAAAGCGCCAGTGGTTGAGCTTCGGTAAGTTTCAGAAGACCACGACGAAGCCTGAAATTCACGGAAAAAGTCATGCTCCGTGCTTGGTGGAACAGTAGAGGTCTGGTGCATTTTAATGTGCTGGATCCGCACCAAACAGTTACGGTGGACCTTCACAAAGAACAACAGCCCCGTGGGCCAAGCACTGTGTCAACAAGGGGTAACCTGTGAAAATCCTCCATGACAACGCTTGACCGCACGCCGCAAATACCACATTGCAAAAAATTGAGTTGTGCTGGGGAATTCTGCCTTACTCACCGTATAGCACAGACCTTACGCCAGCAGACTACCATATTCTCTAGTCGATGCAGCTCGAAATGGCAGAGAAAAACTCAGGAACTGGCGAAGTCGAAATTTGGGTGTCCAATTTCTTCGAGTCGCAGCCATCGGAGTTCTTCAAGAAAGGCATTCTTTCTTTGCCAGGACGTTGGCGAGATGATATAATGACGCCATCGTCATAATAACGGAGATTACCTCTTAAACTAAGGTATGGTCTCTCTCTTCTTGTAGCGAAATTTCTTTTTGAGCAAAAACGACATCTTTAATCCGACAATCTAATATTAATTTGATCCATCTAAACTCATCAGTTTTATCAGTTCCCATAGAGAGCGCTCTTTCCGTCCTGATGATAGTCGCGTTGCTGACAATTATTCACTCACAAGTGCTCCGACACGCCTAACGGCGTGTCTCGCACTTGCGCGCTTCGCGCGACTTTGTTGCATCACTGACCTCTGGAACTAGTTTTTGCAAAACATAAAATTCGCTAGCAGCTGTCGCTCTCCTGGTCCGCCATAGAGGTCCCCTTACCGCCCTTCTCCACCACCGCCTTAGTGGTCCTCCCAGGCTCACGGCACGGTCGGTGACACGCATTCAGAATCAGGATGCTTGCTGCGCAACGTGGGGAGCCCGTTTTCTGGATCAAGAAGCCCGGAAGCGCGCGCAGTCGCCGCTGTGTCGAGCATGAAGAGGCTATGCATATGGCAGATTCGTTGTTCTCCGTATGAATTCCTTTACGGCTCCCTTCTTGTTGACTCCCCGTCCTGGTCCCGCCTCCAGGTTCCTTCTCCCAGGTAAATTCCTCCCCCTCCTCCCTCTCGGGATCCTCCCTACTACTCTACCCCAATTAAGTAGGCCTCCCACGCTCACGACACGACGACGGCGAGCGAACGCCCATAGTGTGGCATCGGTGTCACATTCTCTAAATCCGTTCTCTCTTAATGGTAATGGAGCCCCTTGCTGATCTTCCTTACTGTCCCACTTCCCCTGATTGGTAACTCCCTAATGATCCCTACATATTGCCTAAACTCTTCTTGGTGCCACCTCCTCGCCTGCTTCATTGCTCTCCCCATCGAATATCAAAATGAGGTACATCAGCATGAAAGCATTAGATGAGGGTCTCGATAGGAATGATTCAACACATTCAAGTCGAATCGCTATAACAGTTAAAGACCTCTGTACCAGCCACTTGAGTGTTAAAGGAAAATACAGCAAATAGTGAAAGAATTCCGGTATTGTAATAGTGTAGAGCGTCCTGCCGCCTAAACAGGGGGTGCTTGATGAAAGAATGTAAATCGCAACAAAACATCGTCACAACACCTTCCACCCCCAGCAACAGCCACTTGAGGCTCAAAAAACGTGTCTCAAATCAATCTTGCAACAACTTTTTTTTCGCCGTTGTGGGAAACTTACACTTAGGGCGCATGAGGGTGGAGGGCGGTAATATTTGTTTGGAATGGGTGATGTGAAGAGATTGCCTCCAGTGTAGCCGTTTGCTTCATCTGTTCCGACTTAATTTCAAAGATTCGGATTAAGCTTAAAAAACCAGCTTTCAAAAATCATGTGCCATAATAAAAGCGTATGTCAGCTTTGTGATCAGCGCCCAAATAGGACCACTAGACGAAAGTTTGACGAAATTGATTAATCTTAGTCTACACGTCCTTCCTACATATTCACTGTAATCCTCTGAACTCTGTACCCTAACACAAAAACCGGTCGTCAGCTTCGTGATCATCACACCATGCAACTCTATAGACGAACTTTGGGCATATTTTTGTCTACCTCTGGAGTCGTTGTAATACAGGTGCGCCTGTTTATCTTCACTATTATTTATTTAAGCAGTCATGTAAACGCAAAATTGCAAAAACTCGCAGTGCAGTGTGCTTGCATCTTCTCCCATTTCTTGGCTACCATTCTCATGGACAAATGCATGGTTTTATTTAACGCCACTACGTACATATATCCGATGTGTACCGATCACGAAGTTCAGCACCAAATTCAGAATTTATTATTAGGCTGCGTTTGTAATAAACGTCTTTGCAGAATTGTGGCACCGAGCTTTAGTGGTTTTTGTTCGGGCGTCTCTCAGCATTAAATCTATACTATAAATACTATACTATTTCAACTAATGGACAACGAAGAATATTTTCACGAGTATATAGACCAAGAATATATCATATAATTACCCCATATCATATTTATTTCGAACAAGAAACAAATTGAAGTCTTCTTATACGTATATTTCGCAAAAAAAAATTCTGTAGCTAATCATCATTATATATGCTCTCAAAAAACGCGAGTGCTCCCAATGGATATATAGGCGGTTAAGCATTTTTAGGTGACCGAGGTGCGGTATTCTTCAGAATACGCGGACCGTATGTTTTCCTTGATCTCAAAATATAACACGAAGTTGAAGAGTTTAAACCTGCCCAATACCAGTATTTTGTTCAAAAAAACGGGAACTGTGCGCTCATTTGACCACTCCCCACTTAATTTATTTTTTTTAAATTAATTTTAAATAGATATAATCGTAATTTAGGCGGACACTATGGTGGTATACTGCGCAAGGGTTGGAGGCAATGTTAAGGGTGGTCTGGCTCGCACAGTTCATAATGCTAAACCTCCAGTTAAAATGCTGGTACGGCTTTATTTTTTGTTCCCAACCAAATTGCACAATCCGTTACATAATATTCGAAATCATTAACAATCACATCTTTTCCAGGATCTAAAATCCACTACAAAACGAAACAATTCTTAGCATCCATTTCACTTTAGGATAACACTGGTATTCAAGATGTCAAAACAGCAGAGGAAGTCGACGGCGGTTTGCACTGTAAGATTAAGTGAGTTAAAGGGATTTGTAAAAATAATAATCTGGGAAGAGTCTGAAAAAAACTTCAAAGCCAGTTTCATTACAATAGCAAAGAAACAGCAAACAGAGAATGCTGGATATCGTAAACTTGTTTACGAAACACAATTCATCTTACACGTCTATACTGAGCACTGCAAAAAAAATTGTTCAGAGGACTGCGAGTTAAGCTAAAAAAGCAGCAAAAGTCTGCATTGACTAATTTCACAAATGTAGAAAACAAAATGGGTAACATTCACCGTTTACTTTCTGAGTGGAGAGTTTCACACCAGAAAACGCCCTCTCTTCCAAAGCTGCGACTGATTGTGTCGCAGCGAGCCAAGTACTAAAGAAGATCGAGCATTATGCACACATCAGCTACACTATATGACTAGCTTTGGAGTACAATTTACTTTTTTAATGTGATACCATCGTATTCCAGCCAACGCATCAAACCCGGAAACAGTGAAGTTTACGATTTGGATGAGCAATATTATATTTTCTTGGTTATGGGTCCATACAACAAAGAAGGTAAAGCGTCCACATTGTGTCCATATTTTTTCTTTTTGCATATTCTACAAATCCTTTCTACTTTAAACGCCCTTGCTGATGAACAATTTAGTTGATTTCCTCGTGAGACAGCATGACTTTAAGAGTCATCCGAATAGCTGGGTTTCCCAGATTCCTCACAAATTCATGGTGTCTTATAAATCATGCTCCTAGTGGGTCGATACAGAACGTTCGTAAGTGAATTCACAAGTGCTCTCTAATTCAGACCGCTCATCATACTAGTCTTAATTCGATTGCATGGATTTAGATCCGGTGTGTGAGTAATGAGGCAAGTACCGAGTGCCAGGTGTAGAATATTTTAACGGACGTTGAATAGATGTATCAGGTTGTAGTACATAAAGTTTATGTGCAACTTTATTATTCTTATCAACAGATGATTTTTGTATAATTTCCTCCAGGAAGAGAACTTTTGGTGCTTTCTTGACCTACTGCTATGTGTCGGGTATATCGAAAAGTCTTGAAATACTAGCACAACAACACTACAATACAATAAGATATGATACAATATACAAAAATTCTGTCCACTGTATATTCCCCATCCAATGCTAAGATCCTGCCCCAACTTTCAGGCACCCTTTCAATTCCTTTCCGCAAGCATCCCGAGAGCTGTGAGGAAAAGAATTCAGAAACTTCCTTTTTCAACTGACATCGATCATCGAACTCTCTTCCTCGAAGATGCTGCTTCAGAGCTCTGACCAGGTGATAGTCAGAACGAGCGAGTACGGTGGATGGGGAAGAACTTTCCAGCCTAACTTGGATTTTCTTACGACTCACTTTTGCGACATGAGGACGCGCGTTGTCGTGCAGCAGTAGACATTTTTTTGTTCTGGACATTTTTTAGCGCACGGCGTCGGCCAATCTCTGGAGCTGAATAGCGCAGACAGATGCTGTGGCTGTGGTCTCACTATCCACTAACTCCCAGTAAAGCGTGCTTTCTGAGTCCCACCAGCAACACAGAAGAACCTTCTTTTCGTGCTGTCCACGTTTCCGTTGTCTTGGAGCCGTTCTCCGTGCGGGAGCCATTTCCTCTTGCGGGTGTGGCCAACATAAAGAATCCAGCTTTTATGACCAGTAACAATATCCTTCAGAAAGTTCCTTCTGTGCGGGCGAAGAAGCAGCATCTCAGCAACACTAATTCGGCATGCTTTGTTAACGTCTCGCAGCTCATGTGGCACCCAAGACGACAACACTTTGCGGTACTCAAGGATCTCTAGCAGGGCTGAGCGGATAATAGAATTTTGAAACCCGGATAATTGATAACGGATGACTTTGCCCAAAAATGGCCGGATAACGGAAAAACGGATAAAGAACTAACAACAAAAATTAAAACTACTTTTGAACCATTCTTTCTCCAATGGTAGATCGGTAGTTGTAACACTGTTCATGTCACATGTCAAGTAAGCCACTTTAACATTCTTATTAGTGTTTTTCTTCATGGCACGGGGTAGTGCAGTCGGAAGAGTCGCCTGTCGCATGTTTTCTGACTCAAGTTCTTGGTTCGGATTTCCCCTCCAGGTCAACCAAGCCTTTCATCCTTTCGGGCTCGATGTATTGGCACAAGGCTTGTCCGGGCAGGATAATGCACTAAATTGTCCATCGGCTGACCAGCGCAAGTCATTGTACTGGCCAAATACGCATTCAAAATTCCTCCAGCATATCACGTAAGAGTACAATGCGCATCGCATCTGGCACTACCGTCGTCTCATATTCTTTATTCATGTTTTTCAGCTGCAATGAAGTCACTATGGATAGATCCCATGGAAATTTCTGGGCTTGGGTGGGGCAGTCGTTAAAAAGAGTCGCTGTTTGTTTACTCTCCAATTAGATTTAACGCTAATTTTTGCCCAGACCGGATAAATCCCTCTCTGTTGAAAGGTAAATTGTAAAATGCTGCTAGTGCCAAACATAGTTTCAAATAGCGATCAAAGGTCGTGTAGATGCGGGGTATCTGGCACATCCTTAAAACCTACCATACCATCCTTATGAACGTTTGTCCTTTTCTCCACTGATCGACTGATTTTTTGCAAATCGTACGTTATGCTAGAAGGAATTTTGGGGAAAACCCCACAAATAGCAATGAGCAAGGCAGTGTTCAGCATTTCAAAACGCGCTATGAGCAATTAGATAGTCTAGTATAATTATAGCATTGAGAACTCTGAGAAGGCACCGACCTGGCATTGCAAGCGTATCTCGACTGCCAGTGGAAAAAACACAAGGCGATTTTTGAAAAATTGTTCTTATATTCAACTAAGTAATCACAAACTTGACACATTTTGTTGTTCGTTATGCGGCGAAAGAAACCCCGGATAACGAACAGCAAAACGGATAGGCAAAACGCACCGGAAACCGGATAGCGGATAACGGTTAATCCGCTTATCGCTGATCTCCACCTGCCTCTCGATGGTGCTTTGCGTACATCCAAGTGTCGCCGCGAATTCGCGAGTGGTTGAATTTGGCTTCACCTTGAAGGCTTCGCGCAAGCTGTCTTCTGTGTGGGGCGTCCGGAACAAGGTCGATCTTCGTGAGAGATATCTCCAGCCTTGAAGCACTCATACCAACAGGCCACTGTGGAACTTGAATGCAGCGCAGATGTTGGAGGTTGCAGTCCTTGCGGAATAGCCGAGCAGAAATTCGTAGTAGACGATAGGTCGTAGGATACTGCTGCTTATCACTGACATTGTTGCTTTGCTGCTGTATTCGCACTCGATGAGGCCTTATATAGTATGCTTGAGAAAGACTCGAAAATGTACTGCAACGACGTCACCACACAAGATCGGTACTGTAAGAGCTTTAACAAATTTTACAGGCAGTCGCGTAAAGTGTTGCAAGACCTCTCGATCAACACAATAGATGTCTTCAAACCTGGCTCATTTAGCTGTCCAATCATCGCTGTGCTGTTGGTCAGAAAATTGCTCGTTCAGGCACACAAATAGTTGACTGACGTTCATCGTCACTGTAGATGTGGTGTGGGCTCTAGATATCACGATGATGCGCAACTATACACTAGCTTGGCAAGCGTGAGCTTTGATATTGAGCAGCCTGAGTAGCATCGAAAAACAGACATCCGCTTTCTGAAGGTTACTGTTTGCGTTTGATGGGATTGTAAAGGTGTCATTCATTTGGAGCTGTCAAAGACGATAAGAACCGCTGGTTGAACAACTTCCTTCAGTCAAGGTCATGGCGTCCAACACTGCTGGCAGCGGTCCTCTCAAAAAGGGTAGAAGAACGATAGAAAATTATAGTCATTCTTTGTGTCCTAATGTGTTTTTCATTTCCAGAAAAATATGTAAAATTTTATGCAATGAAAACGACGAGATATTTCCCTAAAACCTTCTAGAAAAGCCGTGCAATATGACTATAGGTCATCAACGAGACTAGAGACACCTGGAAGATCTTGTTACTGGAGAGTTTCCTTAAATAGAGGTTTAAAAACGATCCATTAAGTTTAAGTTAACGCCGATGATCATTAGTGATTTGACGAACACCCCCCCCCCAATAGTCACCGAATCATTTACGTATCAGGAAAGCGGGTTCCCGCAATTACATTCGCTGCCGGTGCTCTAAATTTGACGGCGAAATGTCGAGGAATGTTTTTCGGGGATGGATGTAATGTAGATATATGTAGACTTAAAAAGATATTTACGGACATTCATGGGCACATTGTTATTAGGAGGAATTTCTAGCGATAAAGCATCACAATCGTCCTGAGCTCTTGGTCATGACGCGTTTAATAGTTTCGTCCACGATAAGCTCCACTCACTGTGTACTTAAAAAGTAGCGTGGGAAGCATCACAATCGTAGGTGGGAAGCATCACAATCGTTCTGAACTCTTGGTCATGACGCGTTTAGTAGTTTCGTCGACGATAAGCTCCACTCACTGTGTACTTAAAAAGTAGCGTATGCGTTTCCAGAAATGTAGCTTTTAACCGATGTGAGCGAAGCAATTGATGCGCATCCAGATAAGCCAGCGAGTAAAAGCCCTGAATGTGCACTAGCGAAACAAGGAAGGCAGCTGCATCTGCACTCATTCAACGTTTATTTCTACGAGGGGATAACGCTTAATCAGCCCCTCATTCATTGTCAGTAAAGCGTCTTTTATACTCGACCGCCTCGAAACTCCACATTTGACATAGTACTATATTCGGCGAATCGCGCACCTGGAGGGAAGGGCGCGGAGGGGCGCGATCAGCTGCGGCAGACTCGGTGAGGAGTGGAAGATCTCACGCCGAGATAAATCATTTTGCCCTTTTTGTATTGGTTCCCCAACCAACAGAACAAAAAGGATGACACTATTGTACTTTCACGTCTTCAAAGGTCGAGGAGGGGTCGGAAAGAAAATTTTGACCAAACTTCTCCTAAGGGGAGGGGGGGGTATTTAGGGTGCTGACCACGCATCTGACATCCGTTTTTTGAAATTTCGGCCGGTTATAGCGGACTACGGTAGCTCCTGGTGAGTAAGGCTGCGAGGTCATAATCATCAATTTCGCCCAAACCTCGCGTAGTGTGGTTATTTCGGGTGCTGATACCGGATCTAACATCTATTTTTCATACTACGCTGGAGTTTGGACGGAATCGGTGACTATGACCTTAGTAACCCGTCAATAAAGGGTCGCTTAGCGCCATTTGCATCTGCATTTCGACTCACGATCAGTGCCGCATTCATCTGTTCCAGCCGTAGGTTGAGCAGACGTCTTCGAATTCAGGCTTAAGATAGTGGTCGTCGCTCCATACAGGAAACCCACCACTACCATTAATACGATGCATTCCGCTGATCAGCAGGACGTTTCCCTTCTGATTTAGCTCTCCATTTACTAATGGACTGTGTCCTTCGCCATCGTTGGCGAACGGACAGTAGTAATCATAGGCTTGTGGCCGCGCGTCGCTGACGCGTCCTTTTCTAACTGCAATCGCACAGCGGCGCGTCAAATACGGGGTGCGGCGCGACTTGCTGCACCCCGTACAACGGATGTGTGTAACACACGCGCTTTTCTGACACCTAAAAGATAAGCTAACCATTCGAGGGTGTGTATTACACTGATCTACAGTGTAGGTTTATTGTGAGGGAACAGAACCGCAACTACGCAATATCCCTCTGTATTGTGTCATGTACCATGGTCCGTAAATATAACTGGCATTTAAATTCTTATGGAAAACGTTTCATATACCATGGTCCGTAAATATAACTGGCATTTAAATTCTTATGGAAAACGACAGCCATTGCAACACTGTCCACACACCGGGGTACCACTGAAGTTCGTAGTATACGGTATGTGGATGCATAATGTTGGTTGTTATTTGGATAAGGCAATGACTTGGCGGTTCATCTGCATGATATGTATTATCTGCACAGTGTTTAACACCTCATATACAGAGAATCTGTGAAACTAACATTTGCGAAAAACGTCAGCATGAGTGCGAAAATTGGAATAAGTTATATAGCGTCACTGAGGTTCAAATTGAACCACCCGTCGTTTATGTCGATCTTTTATTCATTTTTTATTCATGTTTCAGGCAATTACCTAGGATATCACACACCAAAAGGTCGTTGGATTGGTCCAAAAATGAACCCAAACATCGGAGTCCCCTCAGCTAGTGGTGATCATGAACCGGGCACTACTGATAGTTCTGGTGATCACAGTGAGGCGGGCGCTACTGACAATCCTGGCGGTCACAATGAGGCCGGCAATACTGGCAATCCTGCTGTGAAGAAGGAGGCCGGCGCAGGCGGTAATTACACAATTTACATACCTTTTTATGTAAAAAGTTTCTTTCCTGATTTAACAACAGTGGCGTGGTGCAGCCTGGTAAAATAACAGGCTATGACCAACTTCGACTGCGTTAAGTTTAATGCAAATATTTTCGAGTTCGTGTGCGCTTCTGTGGCTGTACACAGTCGTAGTAGGCCAGGGTGAAAAGGTGCTTTCTGGACCGAGTCACTGCCCTGAAATCTGAAGAAGTTCTATAAGGTCCTCATAGATATGAATGATCCTCCCAGCAGCGCCTATTTTCTCCAAATTGTCCATAACACATGATAAGGTAAGTAAAATGCTACGTATGTGACTTAAAGGTCTTATTCTTGGTGGCATCAGAGATCCATTTTCCAATCTAAAGTAAATAAAAAATCATAAATCGCTAATTGTGGAAATCAGTCTAGAGTTGCCTCAAGCCGTGAAGTCGTAAATCGTGTGCGCATACAACACTGATGTGGATAACTGAGCTCGCTATGTAATTCCAACGACAGGGATGACTATTGTGAAACCATAAACCAGCTTTTGCCAACTGCAAATGGTCTAATTCAAATGTGGTGGCATAGTATGCGCCCCTGCTCCGCTGCAGAATTCAGAAAAGCTTCTCTAATTTGTACCGACTCCATGTTCAAATTGCCTATTTAGTAAAGCTACCAAACCTTTTACTCATCGCTTTCAATAAATTAGAACATGATTTGCCTGGGTCGCACCACCTTCTCCATCTGCTGGCCAAAGGAAGTCATAGGCCACGAACACATTCCAGTTCCGTATTACGATATTGTGCATGCCCAGCACATCTATCGCCCCCCCCCCCGCCGCTAAACTGATTAAAGCCAATCTTTTTTCACTTATCCATTACTGCTACACGTGTGAGATAAACTCTATAGTTTAACAGCAAGCCTTTCAGCACCTCACAAGGCTGGGACGAAAGCGGCTCTAACGTTGTACCTAGCTGGTAATGAACAAAGCTTTTCGATACAGAGTTTTCCTTTACATGTTGTCATTTTACTTTACATGGATAGGTCTATCACTAAATTTTAGGAGCAATCTGCCTACTTTACGCAATTTGGACACTTCTCTAGCCATCGACAAAACGACAGCTATGGATGTGAACGTCGCTGTCTGTGCACCATATATAACAAGTACCTTGTGTTTTAAGACTGTGTAGACAGCGAATAAAATGCAGATCGCTCAAGGAATCTGAAACTTCGGCTTTGTTATTGTGAAGCTCGATTTAGTCATGGATCTATTAACAAAGTGCATCTTGCGGGAAATTTTACCTTGGAGAAATTGGAAGTGGCACTTGGAAAGATGATGGATGGACATTTAAGAGTTCGGTGTAGACCTCAATGATGTCCACACCATCCATTCTATAAACGCCGCACCCTAAGGCGCACACGTGATCCGAATTCCGTGCCGCGAATCGAATCTCCACAGGGATCTGACAGGTTTAAATGAAGATTAATTAAACCCTGAAGAAAAATCAACCTTGAAACCACGAATCATTCGGGGAGGAAATGAAGCACGCAGCAATCAACCTGTAAGGGAACGTGGGGTGGATAATAACTCCGAGCGCCCAGTGTGTTGGGCAGTGTAGCGGTTGAGCGTTCGGTGTTAGTACTCATTAATCTGTCTATTTTATACAGTACAACTTTACACTACAGAGCGCGCAGTTCTCACATTAATTTATTACAGGATATTTGCAAGCATAAATATTATATACGACGACCGCACGGGTATTTTTAATGGGGACCAATGGCGTCGGGTAAGACAAGGTAAGGCGTTATTGGGTGGCCTAACCAATCTCCCATGGATTGGTTATCCTTCTCTGCTACCGTAGTCTATATCCTATCTCCCTACAGACTTCGTCCCCTTACAATTTCCTTACATCCACGGCGGCGAAAGAGACTCGGTCTCCGGGTCCTATGTTAGTGTTGTTGTTAGTGTTGTTGATCAGTGTTGTTTCGATGTGTAGAAGGTCATCGCAGTTGTGGTGAAGGTAAAAAGGTGTTGAGTCGTCCTGAGTGGCTGTAAGTACAAGTGAGAGCTGGTGCAAAGAACAAAAATACAAAAACTAAAAAAATCACATACAGCTGTGTTATGTGTGATACGGTAAATAAGAAAGGGAATGAAAATGTCGAATTGTCGATAAAACATATACGGAATAGGTTATTTATTTGGTAATTATTGAGGTTATTTATTGGGTAATTATTGACTGAAACATACGTTACCGCGTGTTCGTGCCTATTTAAAGCGGACTGTATGTCATTCAAATTTAGTGGATTTTGGTACTTTTGCTACTACATGATACCCGAAACGTACTGAATACAAATCTCTTGAAGAAACTAGAGAATTACTGCATTTTAGAAGCCTTGTTTACGAAATGTCACAGTACGAACAGGCCGACACTTTAAACTCGGTAAATTTCGCGGTGTCTGCTATTAAAATGATAGCCACGCTCTACAAAGCACAGATCTGATAAAGATATTTTGTGTTGGGATACTTTTCTAAACTCTTTAGCTTCAAAGGTAAACCAGTGGCGCTCGCGGAGGAGTCCAAAATCAGTTAGCGAACGTTTGGTAGGTGGTAGGTGAATCTAATGGTGCAATTTAATTTTTATATAAGTGAATTTGAACGAAGTTATGGCACTACGACGGTTTGCGACGAAAAATCTGTCGCAAAGCGTCGATTGTTCAGGAATTAAGAGAGCCACAACCTTTTTTCATCGTTTGGGCAGGGAGACAAATGGGTCTCTAAAAAGAAGCAGGGCGTGACGCTGCCCATTCGCAGACTGCGCAGGCGATGTCGGAGTTGTTGTGAAACTGCAGTGCTCGAGACTGCGGAAAGCATGGAAATCACATGGAGAGAGATCCGGGTAGTAAGGTGGATGTGGTAGCCACACGATGTTCAGCTTCTCGAGCTGGCTGTGGCTGGCCCTTGCGAAGTGAGTGCTTGCATTATCCCTCAGAAGATGAATCTTGCCGTTGGGCATGTGCTCGGCGGGTAACCTTCACTCCAACTCTTCCAGTTGTGAGGAGGCGAGGTTGGCGTCAATCGACTGATCAGCTGAGAGAACCTCGTAGTAAACGACACCCTTGCTACAGTAGTACAAAGAGATCAGTCGCTTCTTGCCTCGGGTATCTCTCTTTGGGATGGGCTGTGGGTCTTTATCGTAATACAGCCACTGTAGCTTCCAGTCCGGGTTGCTGTACCTTATCAACTTCTCATCCATGGCCACTATCGTCTCAGTCCATGCCGTCATTCGGTAGTGGAAGAGTAGAGAAGAGCAGACCTCACTGTGTTTTGATCGGCGGCTGTCAGATCGTGGGGTACGGTATGAGGGCGCCTCGCCGCAAGACCGGTTAGGAGTGTCCGCCTCCCTCTCTGTACATCGTACAAACTTAGCCGTATCAGCTTGAACAGACGCGAGGACGACCGTTGTACTTTTCGACTGAGGACATCCGGATCGAGTAGCATCGCCAAGAAAATTATGCGGCAGTAAGTTCCGCTGGACATGACAAGACTGACGGATTTTCGTAGTCTAGGGGACAAGGCGGTTGTATTGATTGGTGTTCAGATCAGAACGCTGTGTTCAACAAGTCAGGCGGAATACCGGAATTTGATGTTCAATGCCAAGTGTACGCTAACGACATTAGAATATACAAGACTATTTTAACATCAGTTGACAATGAAGCGCATCAAAACGCCAAAGAATCCGTTGTGGAGTGGTCCAATAAGACGGAACCGCCCCTTTCAGCTAAGAATTGTCAGGGCACGGATGGATATGATTTATATGTTAGACGATTTTCCCTTCAATTGAATCGCAGAAGTGAAGGATCTAGGATTCTTGATTAATCCTAACTTTGCTTTGATAACCATTGCAAAGCTCTGGTTTCAAAGGCAAATCATGGAGTACACAACCTATTCAAAGCGCTCCGAACAAAAAATCCTCAGATCTTGGTCAAGCCTGCAAAATCTATGTACATCCAATTTTGGAGTTGGTACTACTGTTTTCCCACCTAGAATAGAGGAGCAAATGCTAAGCTGAGGGATCCAGCTACTAGGTCGCAGGTTCGTAATAAAATCCTTCCCGTAAGAGTGCTTCCGTCATTCAACAAATTGATAACATTCCCTCTCTACCGCTTTTTCTTTTAAAAAGTGATCTCGTCGCCAGGACAATTTTGGGTTTCCTCGCAAATACTGTTCGATTCCTTACTGTTCGATTTGCAACTTTTCCTGCACGATTACGTGTATTTCTGCTAGTGTTTTTTAGTGCTTCCTGTACCATGTTGTAATTCTTTTGATGTTCACTAGTGTTTGTTATCCCATGTTCTGGGAGCTTTTAGTGTCTTGTTTCACGTGCAGTTTTTAATTCACGTGGGCATGACCTACGCCTCCAAATCACCTGTATCACCTGTCGTCCCGTTGATCATCGACTTGCTCGAGCGGGCGCCAGCAGCGTCTCCCTTCGTCCCTGTCGCGTGCCAGAGTGCACCAATGGATCCGCTCGCGGGACACGAAGAGCGTCATAGCGGTCGTTCAGGGCTTTCACGAAGAAGTCTGACCAGCGCGTTGGTGGGCGCCCTGGTGTTCTCTTGACATGTGGAGGAATCCAGTCGGTGACGGCTCTCGTCCAGCGGGTTTCTTCGAAGCGCATTGCGTGGCCGGTCCACCTAATTTTCGACAACTTGGCCCACGCGACAGCGTCTCTGATCTTCGAACGTTGGCGAAGCTCGGAACTCCGGAGGCCTTCTCTCACTTTCGTGAGTCGTGTCACTCCGAGCATCGTCCTCTCGATTCCACGCTGCGTGACGCTGATCGCGTGTTCATCCTGCTTTCGTATAGCAGGAAGAACGGTGGAGTCGAATAGGTGGTCACGGAGTCGGACGTTCTTCGTCTTCTTCGCGACTTCTTCGACGCTCTTGAAAGCTCCCCAAGCCGCTCGTTTCCTCCTGCTCAGCTCCGGCGCTAGGTCGTTGGCCATATTAACTTCGCGACCCAGATACACGTAGCTGGAGCATACGGAGATGCTCGTTCCGTTAAGCGAGAATGGGGCATCAGAAACCTATCCGTTCCTCATGAACATCGTCTTCGTAAGATTCAGCTGCAGTCCAACGTTCCCACATACACGATCGAAGTCGGCCTGTATTCGCTCCGCCTGGCTGATGCTCGGTGTTATAGCACGATGTCGTCAGCGAAGCGAAGATGATGTAGTTGCCGGCAGTCGACTTTCACTCCCAGGTCTTCCCATTTTAGTTCGTGCATGACGTTTTCAAGGGTGAGCTTTGGGGATATGGTATCCCATTGCCGAACCCTCTCTTCACGTGGATGACGACGTCGTTGTAGAATGGAGAGATCTTGGTTGTGAATCCACTGTACACCTCTCGAAGGACTCTGATGTACTGAGTAGGAACGCCCTGAGTGAGCAGGGACCGCTTCAGTCTCGACGGAGTCGAATGCCTTCTTCAGGTCGATGAACGTAAGGCACAGCGGCAGCTTGTACTCTCGCGACACTTCGATGAGCTTGGTAATGGTGTGTATGTGGTCGATCGTGCTGAATCCTCTCCGAAATCCTGCTTGCTCGCATGGCTGTCCTTCGTCCAGCGTTATGCTAATCCTACTCAGGATGACTCGAGTGAACAGCTTGTAGACTACGGACAGCAGGCAGATCGGGCAATAGTTGCAAATGTCGTGCACGTCTCCCTTCTTGTACAACAAGACGGTCCTGCTGGTCTTCCACTGAGATGGAACCTTGCACTCCGACAGATAGCGCGTGAAGAGCCGCGCCAGGGTGTTGATAATCGCTGGCGGGAGATTCCTCAGGTGTTCGGGTCTGATCCTGTCGGGTCCGGGTGCTGAACGT
The DNA here is from genome assembly GCA_947396885.1 of Heligmosomoides polygyrus polygyrus. Lineage (NCBI taxonomy): Eukaryota > Metazoa > Nematoda > Chromadorea > Rhabditida > Heligmosomidae > Heligmosomoides > Heligmosomoides polygyrus. The sequence continues at coordinate 26,105,201 of OX377202.1, forward strand.
TTCTTCACCGACGAGATGACGTGTCGGATCTCATAAGGGAGAACAGAGGGGACGACGTATCCATCCTGCGGAAGATGGCGTAGGGGCAGGTGGACGTGGCTATCGAAGAGATCGGAGTAGAAGTCGTGGATGACCTTCTCCATGGTCCTTCTGGAAGAGGTGACGGTTCCGTCAGGACGTCGGAGAGCGGTCATCTTAGTGTTGAAATTGGCAAAGTTCCGGCGGATGCTCAACCCAGCCTCTGCTGCTTCAGCCAACACTTCCGCCCTTCTCTCCTTAAGATCCTCCTTTATCGCCGCTCTGCAAGGCTTCGCAAGCTCGGACGTCAGTTGGTAGTTGCCTGACGCTCGTGCTGCTCCACGCTGGTGTATCAGTTTCAGAGTTTCCGGAGACACGCGTCTCTTGGTGGTCTTCAAGCTTTCGGCTCCCTTAGCACTATCGCGGAGATGGTGCACGAAGTGGTCGTATTCCTCGTCGATGTTGTTCATAACGGTATCTTCCCAATGACCAGCAAGAGAGGTGTAAAGGTCCCAGTTGGTGGTCGTTTTGGGACTCCTCTTCTTAAACTTCACGGCCTTCTCTCCTTGACGCGAAAAGCGGAACCTTGCGCAAAGGAGGCGGTGGTCCGATCCCGTTTAGAACTTAGGGACAACGGAAACGTCGGTCAGGCAACACTTGCGGTTGAAGATGATGTGGTCGATCTCGTTGTGGAACTGGCCACCGGGGGATTCCCAAGCCCATCGTAGAGAGGGAGGCTTCTGGAACTGTGAGTTTCCATGGATGGTCTTGGTCGACATGATAAACTCAGACAGCACCTTTCACCTTGCTCGTTCCACTCCAAACCGTGGGTTCCGATGTGAAGTTCTTCCGGCGACCTTCGCGGTCCGATCTTGGCGTTAAAGTCGCCGACGATCACCTTGTAGAAGGTGTGATCTTCCTTATAGAACTTCTCCAGCTCCACGTAGAAGGCTTCGACCTCTTCGTCGTCGTAGTCGGATGTTGGGGCATACGTGGCGAATACAGTCAAAGCTGGCACAGAGCCACATAGCTTCAGTCGCAGACGTCCGATTCGGGTTGTCAGAGACTCGTACGAATCGTGTTTATGGCCAAGTGCGTGTTGATGAGGTTACCAACGCCGCCCCCCTCCCCTGCTGTCGCACGTTCTTCTCCGGAGTCGTAGGAGGCGTATAGGGGGTGGGTTTTCTCGCCTCGGTCAGTCCGATGATGTTGTATTTGATCTTCCTGGCTTGCATCATCAGGATGCTTCCGATGCGAGCGTGCGGGCGTTGTAAGTACAGGTCGTGATCCTAGTCCTTCTCAATTTGCACAGCCTGGTTAGGCCCTAAGATTTTAGCAGCCTCTTCGTACTCGTCCTTCCCATCGCTCCAGAAATGGGTGCTCTTTCGGGGTGAGGGGAATGAGGCCCTTTAGTGCAGCTGTGTTTGACTCCAATACACATGGTAGCTTGTCAGGCTCTGTCGTGCGGGCGAAGAACTCCGGGCAGCCAGACCGAGGGTTAAAGCGGCCTCGAATCGGCTTACATATACTTCCAGTCTACCGAGTGCAAGCTTTTCGCCGAGCCGACAGAGTTACAGTCCGCACAGTCACGGACACATCCACGCACACTGTGCATGAACATGCCGCTCCCACGCACAAAGAACGCGTCAACCCGACACAGCAGGAGCAAGGAGTCCATCCCCTGCATCCCACCTGCGTCTCTCGGCAGTGCAGCATTTGGTTCGCGTTTAATTCCCCTATCCACCACCCGGCGGCGCGCCACGTGGCCCTGCGACAAGCGGCCCGAGATCCATCTTAACAAGAGAGCACGAAGGTTCTCTATCGAGGGAGATCCTTGGCGCCTCCAAATATATTAGATTACCAGTCGTTCGGGGTCCCAGCGGCCGCCTACGACTGGTTGGAGGCTTCGCCCCCAAACCCCGAGAATAGGACGCCATGGCCGCTACGGGTTTCCTATTCTTCCCTAGGCCTGACCATTATGTTAATCGAGATGGATCGGCTGATCTTCCTCAACGTGATCCTCTAAAAATCGATAATATCGATCGATATCGATTGGTCGACTTCAGATTCGTGTTCAGCGACCTCGATTACCCCCAGGGCCGAAGTTTCGCGCCACTTAAGCGCCATCCTCAAAAAATCGATATTATCGATCGGTATCGATTGGTCGACTTCAGATTCGTGTTTAACGACCTCGATTACCCCAGGGCTGAAGTTCTGTACCGCCGACGTGTTCGGCACGTCTGCGGCTCGCCATGCACGGTCGCCGACGTGTTCGGCACGTCTACGGCTCGCCCTGCACGGTTGCCGACGTGTTCGGCACGTCTGCGGCTCGCCATGCACGGTTGCCGATGTGTTCGGCACGTCTGCGGCTCGCCATGCACGGTCGCCGACGTGTTCGGCACGTCTACGGCTCGCCATGCACGGTTACCGACGTGTTCGGCACGTCTGCGGCTCGCCATGCACGGTCGCCGACGTGTTCATTCTTACCCTGACGCGTTGTTCGGTGAATACATCCGGCTGGCATACGCCGCACTGTCCTAGGCATATCTTGGTTTCAGTCCCCCCTCCCCGTGACTGACAACGTGACCGACGGATTAAGCGAATTATATATAGTAAGATTATGAAGAAGCAGGAAATCAAACTTTGTGGTTCGTTTCGCCACCTAAAGATGAAGATAGAGAACCCTGAGAGGACTATGCGACTCTGTAACGCGAGTTCTAGCATTTTAGCGCGTAAGCAGCATGGCAGCTCAGCTTAAAGTGTACCCATTAAATTGCTGCAGAGAAGCAGACCGAGCGGATGGAAAATTGAATGAGCCGCTCCAGAAAATGTGGATAAAATATGATGAGAATAACCTGGGTAAACGAGGCTTTTCCTTAGGGTGTGCAGAAGAAATGGCTCTTTGCAGTTTGAAATGGCGGAACATTGTTCATGACTTTTGCTACTCCATGGCACCCACAGCGACGTACTGGCGCGAGCCACCCTCAAACCTGACGCCTGTGGGGAGTAAGCAAGTAGGTGTATGTAAAGAACCTCTGCTAATCCTAACTCTACCGCTTTCCTTCTTATCTAAAAGCTAGAATGAGGCTAGAAAAGAAAAGTTTGTGTACTTCATCCTTATCCAAAGGTTTTATCACAACAATAATACAAGAATTAGGTGAAGTGGGGTGGCTCATTGTGCCTATAGTTTCTACTAAAACATCCGCTCCAAGAGCACTTTTTCACTGACTTGCTGTCAACGCAGTCTGCTACAGATATGAGAAGATTTTCGACATGGACAGCAGCTGCTTTACTTTTGGTGAGTATTTTTGCTACTAATCTACTAATGTTTCAATTGCATTCTCTTATTTGTTTTAAAGATTGAGCAAGAATTCCACTAATTTCTTGCTTCAGATACATTTGCAACTAACGCATACGCAATTTAACGCAGCATTATGTGGAGCAACGAAAGGATGCTACCATTTACCACGCGGTTGTGAGAAGAAAAATGCGTGTATAGTTGAGTTTAGTTATCAGGTTGGTTATGCCACATGCTATTATTTTTGTGCAACCAAGTAGAAGCCATCATTTCTTGTGCATCCAAGTAGAGGTCAATCAACCAATGAAGGCTGTGCTAACGCAAAAGAGGCGGCAGGGTAGTGTTCTTCCCTCAGCACGCAGGGGGCGGCGCTAATTGCGCGAGGAGTGCCCATCGAGGATGAGTTCACGCGGCGAACTCCAAGGAACGGCGATCACGTTCCCTGGCGTAGCGCCCCAGCGCAACGCCAGGGAACGTGATCGCCGTTCCTTGGAGTTCTATTTGAAGGCTTCAGCGTTGTTATAAATCACGCTGAAGCCATCCAACAGAAGATCACGAAGCGGATGATGAAAGTAGGAGAAACAGGTGGAATACAGCGCAGAATATTCTATCGATCTCATCGGTGGTAACAGCTGATCGCTGGGAGGAGGCCCGTTCTTCCCCCCCCCCCCGTCCGCCGAGCGCGTGAACTCCTCCGCGATGGGCGCTCCTCGCGCAATTAGCCCTGCCCCTCCGCAGGCTGGGAGGAAGAACGGGCCCCCTCCCCTTCACATAGGTTATTGCGCTTTGCGGGTTAAGGTGTAGGAAGGCTCTCCTCCATAGGAGCGGGTTTCTTTGGTACACATTTCACATTAGGACAGCTTGTTCCTTAGCTAACGTGGCTCAGTTGTACGATTCCGTGGGAAAGTGAAGCTGTGAGAGAGAAAGGAGTGAGAAAAGTCTTGATCACTACAGTGTACCCCTCCCTTCTCTTCTTACATGCGTTACTACGTGACGGGGATATCTTGTTTGCAATGGATATATCCACCTATGTAAGAAAAGAGTGAAAGCGAATAAATTGCGATATGAGTGTCCTAGTGTGACACTGCATAAGGGTAAACCACGAAAGCGTAGCATAAAGTTTCTAATTTGTCATAAGTGGCAGATTTGCTTATTTTTCTGTAATACACTAACAATACTTTAAAGTGTCTTTAAAGTCGTCAAAAAAGTAATGCAAAACGAATGAAGCTTACTTAGGTTTGCTCGTAGAAGAAATGGACAACCATACTAATGCAACGGAGAATCGCTAGGAAGTCTAAGGCCGGGGCCACACTTCCATCGCCGTGATGCCATCGCAGCGCTCAGTTAATGGCCATTCCGCCGCAAGTCAAAGTAATAGTCAAAGGAAAGTTCGCCGCGACCACCACAACAGTGGTGGTCGGCATGCGTGATGCCTTCCCGCGCCCATCGCGGGCATGGCATCCTTTTTTTGCGCCGCGCGCGGTGTTTAGGTTAAGTCCTGGACGGATAGCTATAGCGCTCCCTTGCAGAGCGATGAGCGATGCGACGAGCATTGAAAAGTTCAAATTCTTTCGCGTCGCTCTGCAAAACTCATAACGGCGACGGGAAGTATGCAGGAGACCTAAGGCCGATACGGACTTCATTTTCGCATTAGAGCGCGAAATTCAAGTCGTAGCACGCTTCTCTGCAGTCGGCGCGCCGCACATGTGGATTGCGTCGGCGTCTACGTGGCAAATCGACTGAGTATATCACACAGACGCCGTTTGCTTAGTTTCCACTATTAGTAAAGGTGAAAGGAGACCATCTACTCGTCACATCCACCATTTAGGCTCTACTTCACATTTGACAAAATATGCATTTTTAAGATAATAGGAGAGTCTGTTCGAATGGAGCTGGTAGGGAAGCCTGCTTACGAAGATGGATACGTTGCTGTCGCCTTCTCCAAGGATAACAAAATAGTGAGTCACAAATTTCGTATTTTTTTCTAGCGTAAATTGCTTCTGTAACAGCTTCAGTTTTTTCATAAATCAATGCTCCGACACGCCTAACCGACCCTTGTCATGTGACCACAGGACCCATCTTAATAGCGTATGTTCTTCTTACACGACGTATGGGACACTTCCACTGAATCCAGAGGCTCAGAAACGCACATTTGCCGCTGTGTCAAGCAGGAAGAGGCTACACAGATTGTGTATTTCTTGTTCTCTGTATTAATTCCCCTTACAGCTTCCTTCTTGCTGATTCCCGTCCTGGGACCGGATTCATTAACGGCTTACAGCAATTTAACAGAGAACATTTCAGCCGAAACCCTTGATAGCGCGTCTTATCAAGCGATATGGTGAGCGATAGGCCGCGTTATCTTTAATTTTTCCGCAGTGAATTCTTGTTAACATTATGTAAGTCGTTGATGAATCCAACCCCTGGTTCCACCTGCAGGTCCCTCCTTCCTGGTAGCTCTCCGGGTCCTCCCCTGTCGTGGTCCCCCTTCCTTCTCTATCTCATAAAGTTCACGCTCATGGCACGACGACGGTGAGCGGACGCCCATAGCGCAACATCTGTCACATTTCCTAAACCACGCTTTGTCTCTCTTACTGCTCCACTCGGAATGTATCCCCAAGCTGTCTTCCTTACTGCTCCCTTTTATTTATAACTCCCTAATGGCCCTTCCTTATTGCCTCCACCCTTCTTGTTGTCACCTTCTAATCTGATTCATTGTTGTATGTGTCTCTCTTTTTGACTAATGTGTCCCATCCTGATCCCACCTTCATTGCTTGTCGCTCCTCTGGTCCCCACCATCGAAGTCCCCTTACTACTCTTGCCCGTTTAGTGATCCTCCCATGTTAATGGCACGAAGTCGGCGACACGGGTTTTGAATCAAGACGCTTAGAAACGCGCACAGTAGTACGAACACTTATTCTGAATCCAGAAGCTAATAAACGCGAGCAGTTGCCGCTGTGTCAAGCATATGAGGCTGCTCTTCCTCTATTGCAAAAGATCCCACGTTGAATTCTGAAACCGGCTGCTCGTCGCATGATGCCGGTGATACATATTCTTAATCCAGATGCTTCTAGCAAGGCATAGAGAAGCCGTCTTCTGAACCCAGACGCTCAGAAAGGCGTGCAGTTGCTGCTGTGTGAAGCAAGAGGAGGCTGCACCTCCTCTGCAGCACCAGCATCCTGTGTTGAATTCTGAATTCTACGCTCGCCGCACGGTACCGGAAACACATTTTCATTACCTAAATGCTTCTAGCAAGACGCAAAGAACCTGCCTTCTGAAACCAGAAGCTCAGAAGATCGGTCGCTTCCTTCTTGCTGATTCCATGTCCTGGTCCCTTCTTCCTGTTGATCCCTCCTTTCCCCCCCCCCTTCATGGTCCTCATTACCACTCTACCCCAGTTAAGTAGCCTCGCACGCTCATGGCACGACGACGGCAAGCAAACGCCAACTGCGCGACGTCGGTGTCAGGTCTTCTAAAAAAAAAGTCCCCCTTACTGTCCTCCTTGTAATGAATCCCCTTGCTGGTACTCCTTCTCCCTCCCCCCCCCCTTGTTGATAACTCCGTACTGGTCCCTCCTTGTTGCCTAAACCCTTCTTAGTACCACCTACGGGCCTGCTTCATTGTTCCTCTATCGACCCCTATCCCGATGCCTCCTCCAGCTCGCTCCTTCCTGATTGCTGTCGTAGTCCCCTTCTACTCCTACCCTTCTAGTGCTCCTCTTTTGCCAAAAGCACGAAATCGGCGGCACTGCTTTTGAATCTGGATGCTCAAAAACGCACATAGGTGCTGTTGTGTTAAGCTGTAAAAGGCTACGCTTCACCTGCTGCAGAAATATCCCACGTTCAATAACTCGACGGCCCCCGCTGTGGATGATGCGGCGTATCTCACTTAGGTTAGATCGATCGACCGCTCTCGCTGTGGATAATGCGGCGTACCTCACTTAGGTTAGATCACTCGAAGGACAAACTTTTATATATAGGTGGTGATGGTGATGGTGATAGGTGGTGATATCTCACATGGGTTAGATCGTTCGACCGCCCTAGCCGTGGATGATGCGACGTATCTCACTTATGTTAGTTCTCTCGACGGACAAACTCTTTTATATATAGGTGGTGATAAAAATCTACCAACATGTACTTATCTATAAATCTTTTTAAATTATAGAGCTCTTAGAAGTTGTTTAGAAAAGCGAATTCAATTTTTAATTACCTGCTCAAAATCGAAATTTCAGTTGCAGTTGTGGAAACTACAGTTATGGCCGTATCTTTTGATCAAATCCCGAAAAGCCGCGTTTTCCCGGCTTTTGCGTCTTTTGTATATACCTCGCCTTCAATTCGTTAAGTTCAAAAACAAAGCTCATCAAGTTCATTTGAGCTCAGGTGCTCGAGCTCTATCGTTGTTGTACATTGTTCACATGGAGCCATGAAAATTTTCGAAATTGAAAACTGCGCTCCATTGCGAAGGGCGGTCGCAGACAAGTTGTCAGTCGCAAGTCGTCGGAAACTGTTGCACGCTTATAATTCCTCAAATTTGAGGTTTTTTGAGAAACGGTTGGAACCTTCGATTCGTCTCTTCGAGGTCTACATAAACATGTGTACAGCTTGACCAGACCACCGCATTTTCGCAGTGGGTGGCCAACAATGACTGGAGCGAGCTCTTTGCGATTGGAAAGCTTATTTTTCAGAACTTGCGTGTTCTCGGAGTACCACAAACATGATGTAAAGTGTTCTGTAGTACCAGGAATCTCCTGAGAGTGCGCTGTGCACAATGTGTATAGGATCGAACCTATCAATCGAGGGTCCGGCCCGACAGCTTGTAGAGTGGGGTTTGGGAGTTTTACAAGAAATTCTCAGCCGTCCTAATCAGAAATTGCTCTAGGGTTGTACACTTAGCCTTTGGAGTACGGCGGGAACAATGCATATAGAATCGAACCTATCAATCGAGGGGGACAGCTTGTAGAGTGAGCGTTTGGGGAGTTTTATCACAAATTTACTGCCGGCCTACTCAGGAATCGCTGTACTCCGTTCCTGCGAGAATTAGGAGTGTGCCGTGATCAACGTATATAGGATCGAGCCTATCAATCGCGTAGGGTGACTGCTCGCAAATTGCACGCGCGGTTTCGGCTGCAACTCGTGGGTCTTGTAAGCAGTGAAACGATCTAGTAGCGCATTGAAGTAGAATCGTGTAGCTTAGGAAGGGCAAGAGTTGCGAAAATGCAGGTGAGGTTTGGATGAGGCTTTTTTTCCGATTTCTGTGGAGCACTGCGGGAAGACGCAGCGAGCTAACGACCTTAAAATGCGTAGGCGAACAGAACGCTTAAGTTGCTTGACGATGACGTGCTCAGAGTTTTTCAGCTGCCTAAACTGCCTTAGCCTCAGCTCCCAGTTTAAAGTGGCGGAAGATAACGGTTAGAGTTTCTTGTGCTCTTACTCGCCCAGATTTGAGTTTTCGACACTCGCAATAGAACCGTTCTATTCAGCATAAAAAGCGTTATCGAATGGCATAAAGTTCGACCCATTCTGGAAATATTGATTTTTCGACAGTTTCGCATCGGGGACGAGCCCGCAGCAGACGGATGATGATGTCATCGAAATCGATATCTTCGAATTGGGCCATGCTTGGTACCATTCGATAGAGCTTTTTGTGCTGAATTGAACAAACTTATTTAAGGTAGGGAAAACTGTAAACTGGGCGAGTAAGAGCAAGGAGAACATCGGCCGTTGTTGTGCCTAATTGCACGTGCGGGCGTGTTCTGAACGCTATAACTCTGTCACGTTTGAACCTTTCCGGTCGCAGCTTGGGGGTTTTGTAGGTAGTAAAATGCTCTAGTAGTGCGCTGAAACACAGCTTATAATACTACAAAGTTATAACGGTGTAAAAATGCAGGTTAACTTGAGTGACCCGATATATTTCAGTTTTCAACACTAGCAATGAAACCATTCTGTTCAGCTCGGAAAGCTCTATCGAGCGGTGTCACCATCGACCACTTTCAGAAAAATCGATTCTACCTACATAACCCTGAGTCATTCATCACCATGATATGATCCAGCTAGGTGTCACATTGCTAATCCTGGATCTGTGCAGTTACAGTACTGCTCCTCCGTGGATTCCAGACGCTGGTCTATTTTGTGCTCTCCTTCACGGCAGACCAGCTTTACCAATAGTTGGAATCAACCAAATGGCGTCGATGTGGTATCACCTATCTAATTTCCACGTGGACGCCAACTCAATCGACGTTCGCGGCGCGTCGATTGTGGAGATGCGTGCTTCAACGTCAATTTCCCGCTCTAATGCAAACCTCTAGTCCACCTCCGTTTCCCTAGCAATTTAGATTGGGGACATGGTTAGCGGGAAAAATGAGTATTGAGAATTCTATTTCTCTACACAACTGCTGTGTTATCTACCGCACTTGCCAGGAAACTACCTGAAGTGTGGGTCTGAACAGCGACGCGATCTACACGGGCAGAACTGCCTCCCTCTCAGAAGTAACAATATGCAAGTATCTCGACCTGAGTACAACTTTTAGCGAAGTTACGGCCCGTGAAAACTGCACCATTGAAGCCTAATGGTGAAGCAAGCAAGAAGGCTGGTATATTATCACTCTCGAGTTCACTGTTTCCTCAAAGTCGTGTGTCGACCAGACGGCCCGGTGTATAGGGTAGCAGACTAATGAGCGGAAGGGGAAGGGTTTGGATCCTGTGTGGGGCATGTCTTTTGCATTCTCGCCAACCTCATGTTTATATGAGAGATTCGTGTGCTGACAATAGAGCAGGCAAGCAACGGGCTTACGTGTCATTCAATCTCGGCCTATACTGCCTTCGTCCGTTGGTCATCAAGTTGCTCGAGCGGGCGCGAGCAAAATTCGGTACATGTCGCGTAGGTGAGCAGCACTGGTAGGTAGGAGCGCACCAGTCAGTAGTAACCAAACAGAACAAGGCCGAACACATGCCAGCCCATTCGGGTACAAACTGCACATTTCCTCTCTGAATGGCATGCCCATTCAATGTGGTCTGATTTGTTTAGGCGTTCCCATGTACCAATGCTGCTCACCTACGCGACATATACCCAAAATTCCTACGAAGAATTTCGAACGTCCTGGTGTTCCTTTGAGAAATCCCTCTCCCCAAGACCCCAAAATCCAGTCGGTGACGACCCTCGTCCAACGGGTGTCTATGAAATGTATTTCGTAGCCGTCCCACGTAATTTTCGACGACTAGCTCATTCAACAGCGTTTCTAGTCCTCGAACGTCGACAAAGCTCGGAACTCCGGAAGTCTTCTCCCACTTGCTGGAATTGTGTAACTGCGAGCACCATCCTTTCGTTATGCGGTGACGATCACGTATTCATCTTGCATTTGTATGGTACGTTAGAGCAGGAAGAGCAGTGAAGTCGAATGGGAGGGCATGGAGCCGAACGTCCTTCGACTTCTTCACGACTTCTTCGACGCTCTTGATGCATCCTATTTTCTCCTTTTTCCTGGAGATTGTCTATGTGAGATTCACCTGGAGCCTACAGGAACCTTAAATTTGGGTGGTCCTAGAAGCCGCTCTCTCTCCGCTACACCTACATAAACTTGAAACGCTTTTTCATCAAAAAAGGTTCTCCGTGCCGGTTTCACATGTTATCTAGGGTCCAGATTCATCAACCGCTTACCGGCCGGTAACGATATAACAGTTGTCGTGTCTGCATCTCTGTATCTCTTTGTATCACATGCTATGTAGGCCGGTATGTTGAATCTGCCGTGAGATGATAGCACGGTATCATTGATAAATCTTGCCCCAGAATTCAAAATTTTTGGTTCTGGTCGTTCTGGTTGCAAAAACTATATTCGCATCAAAACTGCCTTAACGGTATCCCGCAAGAGCAGAATACACAACGCATCCCAAACTGGCTTCAATAAAGCCAAACTTCATCTTTAATAAGGGTTAACAATACGTGAGCCCTTGCCGGCCTGCTCTACTGTCAGCACACGCATCCCTTATATAAACATGAGGTTGGCGGGAATACAAAAGGCATGCCCCACACAGGATCCAAACCCTTGACCTTTCGCTCGTTAGTCTGCTACCATATGCACCGGGCCGTCTGCTCTACACATGACTATGAGTGAGCAATGAACTCGAGAGTGTTGAGATACCAGCCTTCATGCATTCTTCACCACTAGGCTTTAATGGGCAGCTTTCACGGGACGTAACTCCGCTAAAAGTTGTACTTGCACGGTCGAGATACTTGCATATTGTTACTTCTGAAAGGGAGGCGGTTCTGCCTACGTAGATCGTTTCGCTGGTTCGGACCTGCAGATCAAGTAGTTATCTGGTTAGATTGTCTTCGAAGCTTCCTTCATATAAAAAAGTAAACACTTTTGTGGACAGCCTGATGTGAAAAGTGAGCTCATTGAATCGTTTCTTCAAGGCTAGCCAAAATCACTTTTATTATTATTATTGCAGGACTGCACAAAAAACGGACTATAGACCTTTGCTCTTAAAATTATCGGCACCATTTTTTATGGAAGGAGATTAATTACCTTTCATTGCTAACACATCTTCATTATTGGAGCAAGCTCTTCATAAATGCTGTTATAAGTTTACACATGTAAAAAGTAGCCCAACCTAGATTTCTGCAGGAGTTCGATGCTCTTCATTAGTCTGGGCCAAAATTTTTATTTTTGCTTATAATTCCAGCTGAACTTTGCTACTTCACTTAACTTTGATTTTTGCGATTCCATCACTTGATTGCAGCGAGTGCAAATAGTTATTGGAATACAAATACTATGCGCGCAAATCTCCAGTAAATCAATCCCCTTCAGAACAGGAAAAGAGTCTAGTTGAGCGCGTGCAACCAGAAATTGTCATGGTCGTTGTATATTGACTATACCGTGCCACACCACTGTCACCCCTTAATTAGCGGCGCTCAAGCCATGACGACTGAATCGTTTGTACAAATGAAGTGAAGGTTATAACAAGACAAAACAAGCTATTTCCCTCTCGATGAGGATAGATCCAGAGAGCTCTCCTCTCTTTATTCGCCAGAATGCATATAGGGAACCAAAAGAAAACGACGAATATAAGGTGATGCAAGCATTGCTTTATACTGAATTAACACACTTATCATGTAACAATTGTAAAATTAGAACGAACGAGGAAACGAGCAAACAGCGGTACTCCAATTCTGTGGTGGCATGTTAAATACGTTGAGTGAAGCGCTGTATATCGTGCCGTGTCTGTTCATCGTGCGGCGCGATTCGCAAACACACTATCACAGTGTATCAGCACTCCGATACACAAAATGTACTGCTGCTGCGAAATACCATGCGATCAGGCGGCGCTGGCTGGCGACTCGAAAACTCGATGCGCATACAGAACTTAACGCTGCGCCGTGTGGCGGCGCAAGTGTGAACTACACCTAAAACTAATTACTCCTGCGCTCTAAAAAGGTAACCGATTTAAGGGCGACGATATGGTTGTTTACTGCGCACGAATTGATGAAGCGATAAAAAGTGGTCTGGCCTACAGTAAAGTATTGCCTAATGGAAAGCCGTCGTTCGAAGTAATGGTAAGTTGTCTTGCACTCCATGCACAGAACAGCATGAACAGCTAACCGAGTGGCGATGTAAGGTGACGAGAAGAGCAGAGTATAAATATCTACAGTCTACTGCGACATTTGTCCTCAAATATAGAGAGAACTATGAACGTTAGACCGCAGTCAGCTCAAGATGAGATGATGTAGTTTGACCCGAGAATAGTTCCTGCTTTGAGCAGTGATATCCTTTCTGGGATGAATTCGAAAACTAATGTTGGTGCATTCTGCACCGCGTCGTCTGTAAAAGAATTAGCATAGCCATGCTTATTCTATTAGGGCAAGAAATTTTGGAAATAAGCAGCCTTGAAGTGGAGTAGAAAACAAGTTTACAGCATTCTGAAAATAAAACATTTCCTCGTTTTTCCTTCAGAAGGCACGCAAAGTTCAACTTCCTCTGATCACCGACGAGATCGATGGAACCATATACTGTAGAATAGCGTAAGTTATATAACATGATTTCCCTACTTTTTACATAGTCGACCCCAGCAATGGGCGCAAAGAATTAGTACTCAAAGTACTCTGTAATCACCTTTACTGCCGAGAAACACAAAAACTGTAGTTTTTGCTTGCAACACTTTCATTCCTGCATCGAAAGCAGGCTCTACGACCCACTGGTGTATGTCAACAACGTCAGGCAGGATGTCGTATTTGGCTAGCTATGACGAAGAGACAGCAACATTTGTAGATGCCGCCTCTTGAAAATGGCTTCTTAAGACGTGATACAGCTGATTTGTTGGTCTCCTCGTCAGTGTTCATATTGCCACAAATATCGATTTATACGTATAATCACTCGCAACCTGCAACGGGCATTTTACCCAATTTCTCTACGCTCCAACCAAGTGTGTGCGTTGATTTTTTTCGGTAAATTTTTAACGACCATTTTTAACGAAAAATTTTACGTTGAAATCGGTTATTTCCAAAGTTGACCGTCAGTTTGACTTATTTTAGTATGTAAGAGGCCAGATCTTTTTCTTTGTTCTTTTTTTGGCTCCATGGCAATTATATGACTATGTCTTCGCCTTTACAACAAATAAAAACAGTCCACCAATAAAATTGGTAAACGAAACAAATCATTAGGATTCCAAAAACAACCAGTAACAGCAATATATCTAAAATAACATTTTTTACTATGCCTAGTTCCTTCAGCTTGTGGAAAGTCGTCCAGCTTCTGAGAAGGTCCAAAATCCTATACACCATAATGCAGTTCAACGTTCTCGCGCTCAACAAGTAGACTTTTAAAGCCCAACATTCTTCTCTAGTGCCATAATTGTTTTGGAGAACTATAGAATGAAGAAATCAGATCAGGCAGTGATCACAGCAAATCCTTTGCCACAGTTCGTCTTTGGAAGATATTTACGATGTCCGCAGGTCTGTCTGTTTCTCAGCGTTGTCCATCTTGTCAGAAAAAACACTGAATCAAAAAGCCACGGACCCTTGACAATTTTTTAATCGAATCGAATTTTTCCGGATTGAGTAATTTTGTCTTTGTCTTTTTCGTAGATTTAAATTATTAACCTCTTTTTGCTCTGTACTCCAAGGAATCTTATAAGGGACGCGCGCAGGTGTATATAGACTGTGCTCCTCTCAAGGGTAAGGAGAGACCTCGAAAAGGACGAAAAGGACAAGCAAATCGTTGACATGCACGGCAGTACCAACAGCCGTGCACAGTTAGAGAAACGGCCTAGGAAATCAAAAACGCGAAACTACGACAGAGAAAAGTAGGAGCGCATGGCAATAAATTGGTCAAGAAGCGAGAAAAATGCCAGCGATTCTTGAAATATGAGGACAATATTGAATGCCAATCTCCACTTACTCCAGTAAGTAGGAGGTTTCCCCGATATAGCAACGATATTCGAAAGCTCATCCACAAAATTCGTCCAGAATGCATTTCCATGAAGAAGAAGTAAAATTTCGAAAATGGTGCTAAAATGTCGTCAATGCAATTTAACGGAAATTTTCGTCGTTAAATGTCGCTAAAAATTTTAACGAAAAATCCGGTAAATCCGGTAAATTGTTAATCGTTAAACGCACACCCCTGGCTCCAACATATGAGCATGTCGACCTAGCAGTTATGAGGTCCTTGTTTGAAATAGAGGCAATCAGGGGCACACCCACGGCTCAACGCGAAGCACTTCAAAACCGGGGTTGGATTATGAACACAATTTGAAGGATTGCCTATAGAATTCTATCTCCAATTTCAACGCTCAGAAAGTCGACACGGTTATGGATTTGCCGGCTAACCTGCGCTTTGCCCATGGTCCACCAAGTTCACAGGAATTGTCCCAAATAGGCTAGATAAGCGAACCGAACAAGCAGGACACTTATGCGTCTCCTAGTAAAGCACTGCACCTCTACCATAGAAACTCTCGAGCCTACCCCGGATTTTTCAACGGGACATATCCTGTCGGGTATTCTTCAGGGTTCTGAATTCTAATATCTGCAGTCACTCAACATTTGGTGTGGGTTTCTTTGAACACAGATAAATATAGATAACAGTTCACTAAGACAAGCAAAGTTGCGGAATCAATTATTCGCTTGGAGATGCAGCTATATTCATGTGGTCGTTTGCCTATACTCATGCCAGTATGAACAAAGGCTCAGATTTCGAGCTGTATGTAGTAGCAGTTTGCAATCGTTTGTCTCTTTCAACCAAATTTTACGTTTATTAAAACTAATACGAGTACTTCATCAACATTTGAAACATGAAGAAGTGTGTGAAGCAGATGTGGAGTACCACACCGCACATCGAATACTGGCACATCATCAAGCAAGTCTGCAAGAGAACCCACTGAATTCAGAGTAAAAATACACCTTGCAGGGGTTATAAACGATCTTTGACTCTCAGCCTCATTTCCAGCTTCGCAAAAAAAATTGGAACGCATAAGGAAGTTAGGTATCCAACTGTAAAGATAAAACACCTGATACACACGGAAAATGACTTTGAGACGTTTTTTGTCATACGTTAACGAAATGTGAATTCGCTGATTTTCTTTTCAGCAATGGGCTTACTTCGTTTAATGGAACATCGTATTACTGAAATAAATTACGCCTGCAACATTCGGACCCACTGCTCTCCACCCATCTCCTCCATCGTTGTAAGGCCGCTCTTGATCGTCGACTTTGTCAGGATGGAGGTGATCTTCCAGGTGGACACTGAACTCCGCTGCATCTTATTCACGAAGGAGGCAAACATTTGTCGATACTCTTCTCTGGGAGTAGCTATTTTTATTGACCACACAGTTTCTTTCAAAAACAGAAAGGCTACCATTTCGTGAGAAAATGCTATGATTGAAAGGTGTAAACAGCAAAGAAAGCTAGCTATATCACAATAATTGAGTTTTCATTTCAATAGGATGTATTAGGTTGTCACATAAGTTCTGTCCGATCCCGATAGGCGTTACTTTGTGATTGTTTTTTTTTTCATGTATAGAGAAAGTAATTGTATATATGTATATATGTATACTATTTTGTAGCGCTTGTTTCGCTCTATAAAACTTGGTGTGTTGCTTTTAAAAAGTCGTGAGCATTGCTTCGTTTTAGGTGCTGGGCGAAACCATGGAAAAAAACGCACTTGCGGGTAATAATGCTTCATGAGTTCAAGCTTCGCCACAGCGTTAGCGAGGCAACTCAAAACATCAAGATGGCATGGAGAGAGGACTCCGCTAACGAACGCACTGTGCGCAGATGGTACCAGAAGTTCCGGGTTCGAGACGTGGATCTTGAAGACAAGGACCGCTCAGGACGACCAGCCAAATGTGATGACGGACGTTTGGAAGAAAGAGTGGAAGCCGATTCACGAGGAACTGTGCGTGAGATGGGGAGAGAACTTCAGGTCAGTCGTACAACCATTTCGAGGCACCTAGAGGCGAAAGGAAAGGTGAAAAAGCTGGATAAGTGGGTGCCCCACGAACTCACTGAGGAGCAGCAGAGGTGTCGCCTGGAGATCTGTTCTTCCCTTACTATAAGGAACGAAAACGATACATTTCTTGACCGAATAATTACCTGTGACGAAAATAGGATTGCGTACGACAATAGAAGAAGATCAGCGCAATGGCTGGATAAGGAAGAACCGCCGAAACACTTTTCCAAACCTAACCTCCATCCGAGGAAAGTCATGCTCACTATCTGGTGTGCTGCAACTGCAACTACGACTTCTTGAAGCCTGGTGAAACCATCACGGCAGAGAGGTACTATCGTGAATTAGACGTGGTTCACCAAAAGTTGCTTGAAATGCGTCCTGCACTGGTGAATCGAAGAGGACCGATCCTTCTTCACGACAACGCCCGTCCACATGTCTCGCATCTGACCACCCAAAAATTAAACCAGTTGAGATATGAAGCTCTCCCGCATCCCGCTTATTCACCAGACCTAGCTCCAACGGACAAGCAAGCATCTCGATGGTTTCCTCAAGGATAAAAACCTTACTAATGTAGCAGAAATCGAAATTGCCTTCGAGTGTTTCACTGCTTCTAGAAATTCAGATTTCTTCCGAAATGGAATTATCTCTCTTGTGTATCGTTGGCAGAAGTGCATTGATTGTAACTTTTCTTACTTTTATTAATAAACTTTATTTTCTGGTGAGATACCACACCGCAAATTTGCCGTTGAAAATCGGACAGAACTTATGTGACAACCTAATATATCAAGGATCGTATATTACGCTGTTTGGAAGTAGGCACGTGAAGGTTCATCAAAAGCAAAGCAGGTAGAAACAACTTAGTTTAACGGAGATTGAAACAAATTACTCTTGAAAGAAAATCTACAACTTTACCATTGAATCGCCGATAATTCGCAATTAAGTATGGACTTCTGACTTTCTGTACACACCCACACCTGCCTATAAACTTTCATTTCTAGTTTTACTTCTGTCGGAAGCTTTTGTTTGCCCTTCCTGTGTTCAAACTGGCATGCAGTAAATTTCGATTCTATGTTTGGATTCAGAACGCTAAGAACGATTACTTTCAAATGCATGGGGTAAAATAACACCAGCGACGGAGGTTAGCTTCACGAGACCGCATAAACTCTGGTTGGCTCAAGTGAATAGGCACCATCGGATTACTCTGTGGAAAATCAGCTATACGTTGAAGTCGAAGGTATATCGCATTCGGTTAGTATCTACTGGTATATGGATATAAATGCTGGCCGTTGACAAAGTAAGCGAGGCGTCAACTAACCAGGCGTATGTCTGAACGGCAAAAATGAATACGTTCGATTTCATGTGCTCCCGGGTAAGAAGGCATTCCGATGAGATGAATCTGTATCGGAATGCCTCTTACCTATGACTACATGACTTTGTATATTTTATTATTATTATTATTATATTATATTATATTATTATTTGTACTATGAGAGCCTCCACCCTTCAATAGTAGAAAAGCAGGTCCCATTTCTGCAAAGTCCTTGTACCCAAGGAGCTATGAATGCTCAAAGTTTACTATGGGATCGCATGCACACGCACGTAGGCCTGAGCGGCGAAAAAAAATACCACTATAAGAGTTTCCATCCTTCACATAGTAGAAAAGTGGGTAGCATTTTTGCAAGGTCCTTGAACCCAAAGAGTAATGGGCCCTCAAAATTTACTAAGGGACCGCGTTCAAACGTTTTAAACTACCGTAAACGACCGAAAATCCAAAAAAAATATCATATTCGTGATCAGTGTCCCGATTACTCCTTAGACAAAATTTTTGGGTGAAATTTTTTTCTACCCCTTCTCGACCTCGACTAAGGTCGGCTCACCAGTTAAAGTTTCAAGACCAACGTGCCGACATCTACCGATACGCTAGAAGATGACGATGACTTATACTCGTTAACCTGCTGGGACTGCAGTAGCTGCTACCTTCCCATCATCATCAGTTTGTCTAGCTGTATAGCTTCAACGGGCAAGTGAACAACAACAGGGTACAACTGAACTTCTGCAACAATGGCTGTCCTGTTTAGAACATGTGGGGCACTTGCTGGGTGAGAACGACTGGACACCAGGAATGAGCGGATTAACCGTTATCCGCTATCCGCTATCCGGTTTCCGGCGGGTTTTGGCCTATCCATTTTGTTGTTCGTTAAACGGGGATTTTTCGCCGGGTAACGAACAACTAAATGTGGCAAGCTTATGATTACTTAATTGAATTTAAGGACAATTTTCAAAAAATCGTTTTGTGTTTTTTCCACTGGTAGTCGAGATACGCTTGCAATGCAAGGTCGGTGCCTTCTCAGAGTTCTCAATGCTATAATTAGACTGAACTATCTAATTGCTCATAGCGCGTTTTGAAATGCTGAATACTGCCTTGCTCATTTCTATTTGTGGGGTTTTCCCAAAATTCCTTCTAGCATAATGTACGATCTGCAATAAAAAAAACAGTCCGTCAGTGGAAAAAAGGACAAACGTCCGTACGAATCACTTCGTTTTAAGGATGTGCCGGATACCCCGGACCTTTGATCGTCGCTATTTGAAACTATGTTTGGCACTAGCAACAATTTACAATTTACCCTTTTGCAAGCAATAGAGAGGGTTTTATCCGGTCTGGGCAAAAATTAGCGGTAAATTTAATTGGAGAGTAAACAAACAGCGACTCTTTTTAACGACTGCCCTACCCAAGCCCAGAAATTTCAATGGGATCTATCCATAGTGAGCCCATTGCAGCTGAAAAACATGAATAAAGAATATAAGACGACGGTAGTGCCAGATGCGACGCGCATTGTACTCTTACGTGATACGCTGGAGGAATTGTGACCTGGAGGGGAAATCCGAACCAAGAACTTGAGTCAGAAAGCATGCGACAGACGACACTTCCGACTGCACTACCCCGTGCCTTGAAAAAAAACACTAATAAGAATGTTAAAGTGGCTTACTTGGCATGTGACATGAGCAGTGTTACAACTACCGATCTACCATTGGAGAAAGTATGGTTTTAAAAGTAGTTTTAATTTTTGCTGTTTGTTCGTTATCCGTCTTTCCGTTATCCGGCCATTTTGGGCAAAATTATCCGTTATCCGTTATCCAGGTTTCAAAATTTATTCTTCGCTCGTCCCTGCTGGACACCCGTTCTCGATTTGTGGACTGATGCTATCATATGCTTTCGTAATTGCTTCATTTATGTCTGGTTGGGAAGGTTCATTCCGCATGTAGTCAAGGATCCAATCAAAAATCTGCAGTAAATACAAAGTGTCGTATATAGTAAACAACGTCGCCCAGCGGAAGCTGCTCTTCCTGCTTCTGCTTTATGCACGTGATCCTATTAGGTTTATTAATTACACAGCAAGGCACATGTTAGGCAGGCAAAGATCTGGCATAGGTGACACAGTTGCGCCGACTGGGAGAGCTTCGCCGTCTCGTGGTCGATCGGTGACGGCTCACGCAGGAGAGAAGAGGAAGGCGGCAGTGGGGGAGGGAGACAAGGAAGATCTCTTTGCTCCTTGATCAGAACCGTAGCTTTTATCCTCTGAAAGAGTCAGACAAGAATTCGTGTCAAACATAACACATCGAGGCTTAACATCTCATGCACATCGCTTACACCTCACCCCTTTACCGAGAGTCCGTCCCGGACTCCTGCAAAAATAATGTAAGACTTACATAGAGGATGTGGGGGTTACGGGGCCAAATAGTTGCAAAGTCGTTCAGGGGTGACGATTGCGTCGATTGATTCTGCCCAGTTCAGGACACGGGACCAGAACGGTATTGTGCGAAGCGATGGCGCGTGACCCAGGATGAATTGCCTGTGTCGGCAGCGTGAAATGGCCACGTTCATGTGCCTGTAGTCGTCGAGAAAGTCGGCTGAAATAGGACTAAAATCAGTCCTAGTTGCTAGGAGAATTACGACCTCTTTCTCGCGTCCTTGAACAGAGTCGACTGTCGTCAACTCTACTCCTAACGAATCTAGCCGCGCCTGGAGGCGTCGCGTTTGTTCCTTGTAAAAGGAGATCACGCTGATGTTGTAGGCTTGGATGCCGTTACGCTGCAATTGTCGAATAAGGTTTACACAAATTCGAGTTTCCTCGGGATTGTGGTGCGAGTGGCTTGCAGCCTTCTCGGACTGTCCAATAATGCTGAGGAACAAGAAGGGCACTGCATTAGGGGGAAACCTCATATGCGAAAGCAGCAGCTCCCGCGACTCGGGAGCCGTGCCGCTTACCAGCTCTCCGTTATAGGCCACTACATTTGGAAGGGCAACTAGTCCAGGGTGCGAGCGAAAGGTGGTGACAAGTGTCGCGACGGGAATCGTAGGGGAATCTAGAAGGACGGTTATGACCCCACGCGCGCCAAACTGCGCTATGTTAAAGGACCGGTGGCACCGGGCGTGTGGTTCTAGCTGGTGGCGGTCGCCTATGTAGATCTGCCGAGCGCCGCAAAAACGGCTGGCGACAGCTGCCAGAGCGGGCTCCGGAATTTGCGAAGCCTCGTCACCGATAACGGTGGAGAAAAGCGGGACGAACGCTCGAAATATGTCGTCTCTCGGGTGAGTGGTATTCGGTAGGGAAGCCGTGGTCATGCAGATAGCCGTGGGGCTGTGAAATCGGAAACGTAAGTTCACTATTTTCGCCACGGACCGCGATGTTTCCTTTTCGGCAATCTCGTATTCTTCCTGCTCTTCAGGGCCCATGTTGAGATGGAGATCAGGTGTCCGTAGGTACCACTCCAGAAGCCGTCGATGGGTGTTGAAACGGCTGCAGAGATCACGTTCTGCCTGTGATGCCTCTTTGGTTAAAAACCTTTCCATGTCCATGAGGACGGTGTTGAGGTCTACGGATGTTGGGCTGCGGTTCTCTGAAATCGCTGTCCGATCACTGACAACTGCGGGAAATCCCGGAAAGATAGCAGAGTCTCCGTAAACTGAGCCACGGCCGCGTTTGTAGTTGCGGTAACTACTATTAGGGCGCCCGGTTGGGCTGCCAGTAGGGCGGCTATAATTGCTCCGACCATGGTTTTTCCTGTCCCGTACGCGGCCTGAATGGCTAAGATGGGGTGGCTACTGACACCGAGCTGAACGGCTGCCCGCTATTCCTCCGTGAGGCGCGTGCGCGAGGTAAGACGGTAACTCAGGGCCACCTCGTCTCCGGGCTGCGGAGGGGGTAACGGCTGGCGTCCGTAAGTGGCATCTAAGATGTCGGATGCCGTTGACCCGAGAGGGACATCTGAGCAGACTTTCGTGCAAGAGAGGATGTCATAAATGGGTCTGCTCGCGATGATTGCTTAGATAGCCTTACGCACATACCTACGCAGAAATCTCTGCCAGCCCATCTGCCTTTTTCCTCGACCGCCGTGAAAATGGTATTATGGGACCATATGAAGGCCTCGATGGTAATATTGAGCTGTCCCTGAAGAGGAACCGGCTCTACCCCAGCGACGAACGCTCTAGCTAGCACATTGGAGCCAGATATCCATAGAGCAACTGGCCGTTGCGTGGGTCACCCCGACTCGGAGGTCATATTGGGGAGTGAAAATGATGGTTGGATGGGGTAATGTTGCGGAACTGGACGGGTAGCTGTCACCCAATGAGACCTTCGGTCGTCACCTACAGAGTAGATCGCAGCCGGCGCTGAACAAGAAGCGCTAAACAGTGGCGACATCAATTCTTTGGCGAGGTGCTGGGCCGCACTTATCTCGTAAACTCACCTGCTCTGTCGGCGAGAAGCTCCCGCTGGAATTGGTCCAGCTTGTATACCATGATTGGCGTGAGACCTTCGTTTGGATGCATAGGAAGGAACTGGCGCACCATCATGCAAAGTGCAGAACGAGCTTCCTCCGATGCGGGAGGTTCTGAAAATCGCATCGCGCAGGATACATTTACACGTGACCTGGCGACGACCATTTTATCTGCAGCTACATTAGCGATGTTGAACTGGCAAATCGAGGGAGTAAGCGTTACAGGTTCATGTGCGCCTTCAAAAGCGGCTCGCAACAGCTTCATGCGATTGTTTCTTTGCACAGTGGATAAAATGTTCCCGTAAATGAGGTTGCTCAGGAGCTGCTCGGGAACGCAAACGAAATGAGCTACCCTAAAGAAGAATTTAGTGGTAGTTTCTATTGCCTCGCAATGCGAGACGCATTTAAGGTGCCTTGTTGGTCGGCTAGAGCCTGCGCTGTCGGCTTCACGTCGTGACCCCATACGAAATCTTTTACAGATACGCGTTTCTTTGCGCTTACCTGTCAGCAAGTCGATTGCGAATCCGTAGAAGGGGATACTGCGCAGATCGCGACGATCTGGTCCCACAGTGAAGAAGCCCTTTGCCTCTAAGACTGCTCCTGCTCCGTAACCTGTTTCGACAACCTGGTAAAGAACGGGTCGGCGGCCCTCATGGAGCGGAGGGTCGAACGAGCAGAACAGCTCGTTGTCAGCTGTGCACGGCAAATTACTGACGTCGATGTTGATATAGGTACCGCCGAGGAGCTCAGTGATGATTGTCTCAGTCCGCTCACGAAATCCAATCGTATCCTCCAGGTGTTGCAGTTCGATAAATGGGATGTCAAGCGGAGGACGGTAAGGACGAAGCGAAAGTCCGGGAAACAACGATCTCACAAGCTTCATGCTTATATATCCTGGATCTGGAAGATGGCGATATGTGTCCGTACATAAGTGGCGGCTGATGGGCGCGAAATCCTTGTTGAGAAGCTCGCGTGGCCGAGGATTGACAAATTTTGCCCCTGGATGACGGTCGATAAAGTAGTGTGTGAAGTCGTCAGGAGCGCGTTCCGGTAGCGGAGGATCTGCCACGAAGCAACGAATCGGTTGCTGAGGACGGGAGTTGCCGCGCATGCGATTAGGCATACGACGACCCCTGTTGGAGCGACCACCTCGACGGATAGCGGACCGGCCACGGTTAGGTGGCGGTGCGGGAGGAAGTGGGATTTCCTCGAGAGCAACAGGGTGAGACGAGGAGTCTTCTGACGCAGGGGCTTTATCCCCGGAAGCGGTAGGAAACCCTATGGCGTGGAAAGGTGATTGCGAACGCTGGAGGGTTGCTGGGTGACGGTGAGATTTTCCATGGACTGCGACAACTGGGGATCAATGGACTTAGAAGAAGTCGCCTGCTGCGATGTTTCATCTACATCAGAAGCGAGAAGCGCCTCTTCGGATAGATCTAAATGGGAGGTGGAACAAGTCTCTGGAACGGCCGCGTCTGTGGTATCGCCGTTGCGCGACGGAAACGTATTTGGATCTGACATACCTGTGTCGGACGGTGGCGAATTCGACTCCATCGCGAAATTAGTTGAGAGAACAATCTTCGGTCGAACGATCAGAACGCAGGGGCTTTGCTCCAAGTACTGAAATATAAAGTAGTTGGAAAGAGATGTGCGAAGCGTTGCGAAGAAAAACAGGACGAATGAGGTTCGAAAATGAAATGGGAAAGACTACGAGTAAATTAGAGCAAAAAACACAGAGTAACAGAGATAGTCGGAAAGGATAAGTGTTAGAGGGGCAGGAATTATAGGCAGACAAGAGCGGATGCTACTATGAGGGAAGTTGAGGGAATAAAATGGGGTGAAAACGAGTCTGGAGAAGAAGGGACGGCGTCCCTGACCCGGGGAAGATGGCAAGTAAGGGCTCGCTAGGCTCGACCGCGAATCAGGCTGCGGTGTAAAGTCAAAACATTGCAGCCACGGCGTCGACGATGAGGCGATAAGAGCTTACAGAGAGGCGAGGAATCCAAACATCGTGTTCACGGCAGATAAGCAACTGACGGTTTAAATGGTACAAATGGGAGGAGCACTACATAGGGTTACGGTAGAAGCCTGATATGATCGCCTTGGCATGGGAGCTTAATGGAGAAGCCACAAAGAGACAAAGGAGCGTCAAAATGCCGCGCGAGGAAAGCGTGAAAATGCTATGGGAGGAGGAGGAACAATTTTTGAAAATGGACCGGCTGGTCAGAGTGAAGTGTGACGGGACTTGGAACGCGTGTTATACGCCCTTTTCCTTCAATATATTACGTACGTTTACTCTCCTCACTTCGATGCTGCCGCTCCACCTGATCAGGGCTTTGGTACGGACCCAGCTGGTCCCAAAAAACTATTTCTAAACCTACTAGTCTTAGCCTTCTCACAGTCGTCCTTCCGCCGACGAATGCCGGTGGTACCGGCCGGCATCCGGCCTTGCCTTCCATCCTCAGCGAGGGGCGAACCACTCGCTGCTACCAGTAAACAACGCCGCCCAGCGGAAGCTGCTCTTCCTGCTTCTGCTTTATTTCACGTGATCCTATTAGGTTTATTAACAACACATCAAGGCACATGTTAGGCAGGCAAAGATCTGGCATAGGTGACACAGTCGCGCCGACTTTGAGAGCTTCGCCGTCTCGTGGTCGATCGGTGATGGCTCGACGCAGAAGAGGAGAGGAAGGCGACAGTGGGGGAGGACGACGAGGAAGATCTCCTTGCTCCTCGATCAGAACCGTGGCTTTTATCCTCGAGTAGACCGCGCTCTGAAAGCCTATGAGTCAGACAAGAATTCCAAGATTCTCAAACATAACACATCGAGGCTTAACATCTCATGCACATCGCTTACAATATAAAGGGGAGAAGCAATTGATGAAAAGTTCTTATGGAGCACGTACTTAGCAGCCTGTAGTGGAATATACGCGTGGAAAAGTTGGGAATATCATAGATACCATGACAAGGAATGAACATTTAAAAAAACGCAAAAATTCGGCAAGGCGGGTGGATCGAACACATAGCCCTGTGCCTTTGACTCACCGCCACTTTCCACTGCTCCACTGAGCTGCTTGCACCGGTATCTTGTACCATCCCTCTTATCTCAAAGGAGGTCACGCACGAACGTGCCAGGTGCGTGGTGATAGTTCAATTCAATAATGGACTTTCAGAGGCCGAGTTTGCAAAAATGAAACATTCCTTCCTATTATTTCAAGAGGCGGAGATTCTCGTGGTGGTATTCATTTTCGCCATTCAGACATACGCATGACACAGTTTCCTGGTAAGTGTCATAGCGATAAAGATGCTGCCTTGGAGTGCAGGCGTCACGCGATTGGATCGCATCCGTAATGACGATATACGGTAACGCCTTAGTATCGCTACCATACAACTCAAGAAGCACGAGGACCGCCTAATATGGCTCGATGGTGTCCTAGCGATGCGTCCGTTGCAAGGATAGCAATGTAGGTGGAGGTTGAGGTAGGAGAGGTCGTGGAAGACTAAGGCACTGACGGTTAGACACGAAATATATCGGACCTGAAGGCGGTCGGTCTCCACCCCGATCAAGCAGATGGCAACCACAATCTTGAAAAGCGAACCCTGCCTCGATGTAAAGCAAACGCTGAGGGATATGTTAGTAAATATTTGGATTCAGCACTCTCGAAGGTATAAAGCAGGACATGTCCATCGAAAGAGTCTGAGTCTAATTGACAATTTATAAGTTAGCGAGCTTAGTTGATTCCGGTTAGGGATTGACATCTACTTCATCTTTATTTGTAGGCAACACGAGTGGTGCCCAGAACTACTCATATGCTAGAAATTGAATTATGTGTGTGAATAATAGGGACATGATGTTACCTCACATTTAACGTATGTTATAGGCAGGTGCTCAACCCGACAGGTGATCCCAGACTCTACAATCTTGATGAAAAGCACAGCTTATATTTCTATTCTGGATCATTCTCGGTAGAAAGTAAGTTACACTAGAGGCGGAGCCTCTCATCGGTTTGTAATGTTTTAGTTCAAGAGATCTTTTTGACGTATGAGCTAACACAAGGCTAAGTGCCCAGTGTACACGAAACCCTTCTACATATTGGGTTGTTCGATAATTAATGTCGCTTTTTCTCATAGGTGGCGTGAACTGCATATTTTTATGCAATGTGATTGCTTGGCTTACAATACTGTATAGTATCTCAAAGGCAACAGCTCTTTTATTTCAAAAACTGACTGTCATTATTAAAAACAAATTGATAGAAAATTACGTTCAGCATGGACAATCAAAGAGAGCACTATCGACACTTTACTGTACTGTTTTACTTCCAAAAGGGCACAAATGCAGTACAAGCTCGGAGGAAATCATGTGAAGTCTACTGCGAGGACCGCGTTACTGGGCGCCAGTGTTAGCGTTGGTCTGGTGGCTTTTACTCTGGAAATCGTATTCTGCAAGATGCACCTACTGGTCGGTCAATCGCTGCTCTACATTTACTGTACTGATGACGACAAAATGAGGGCGTTACTCGAAAGTAACCGGCGTACGACAACTCGAGAGATGGCAGAGAAGCTTGGCATATCGAACTCAACCGCTTGATACAACAACGTGGTTGCGTAAAGAAGCTGGATGCTTGGGTTCCTCACGGATTAGAGGAAATCCATCTCAGCAAACGTATTAACATATGCGATGCATTATCTACTTTGAGTTGCTTCCAAGAAACCATACTATTGAATCGAATGATGACCTTCATTAACAATCAAAGATGAACGAGGAAATCAAGAAAAACTCCCTGAACTGCCCAATCGCAACGACATGGTGTTCCATGATGATGACGCCAGATCCACGCCTTTGATAACCCGTCAGGAATTAGCAGAGCTTAATTGAGAGCAGAGCTCAATTGGGAACTAATGCCACCCTTTAGTACTGACTTAGCACCATCAGACTGCTATTTGTTTCGCTCTCTTCAAAAGTATTCAAACTGTCAAACCTTTGATTCCCATCGTGCTGTTAAAAAATTAGTTGCGCCAGTTCCTTGCTTCTAAAAACCAAGGCTTCTTCAAACTTAGAATTTTTCAACTTAGCGAAAGATGGCAGAAAGTCGTCGTCCATCAAAATTGTCATATATCGCCGATTAGTGTTTGTTGCTAATAGAAATAAATTCACTCTGAAATTACGAACATACGACATTAATTACTGAACTGCCTAACACACATATCTCCCAAAATTTTTTTTTCGAATACAGATAGCAAGACTGATTGCATAGAAAATAATGACATATGGATCAGTCAGGATTAATGCTGCCTGCAAGGCGTCCTTTGTGCTTTCCCCGTTAATTACTATTATATACCACTTCTCATCAAATTAGACACTTTCCAAATCAAACTGCACACCTTTCACGTCGAACTGGACACTGTTCTAAACAGGCCTAAGAAGCTCCTTCTGATCTGAAAGGCGTTCTATTTCGGAAGCATTGCATGGTGCCCATTATAGCAAATTCAAAAATTCTTCACGGAAAAAATAATAAAAAAAAACAATACGCTCCACTGCATTGACATCAGTTTTTTTTGCTTATTACGAAAAAGCCTTTAATTTTGAATACGGAAGTGACCTGCAACCACAGAAGAAAATTTGACCAGGATTATTTTAGCGCGGCTATTTGAAGAAGGATCTTATGGTGGTGCACGTTTGCAACTAAAGTAATTTTAAAATTTCGATGTATTGAGGAACAAAAACGCTATGATTTTGCTGTGTTTTTGATCGCAAATAATCGCATAAATAAATGTTGGCCCGAGGCGTAAAACAACCAGGGTACTTCTACGGATATTATAACATAATTGTTGCTGCTGTGCATGCATTTCGTTTTGATAACTCACATTGAGAATTTTATTTTCTAACGCTCCAATCTAGTCTCTCTAATCGTAGTTTTTTTCTATTTCAGATGGCAAATTCGTGCTTGACAGTCCTCATCATCAATACATGTTTTATGTGCCATCACTTTCACTGAAAAGCATCACGGGACCAGATGCGATTTCGTTTCGCAAAACCAAAAAGCTTTCCGGTATCATTCGACTTCGGACCTTTTTTCTTCATGTTTTTAAATTTTCGAATATAAGCAGTAGTCCTAGAGGGTACTTTTCCTTCACAGTCAGTCAGTATTTCCGTAATTCTATCATGAGAAAGGGTTAAGACGCCCATATATATATATATATATTTTTTTTTTTGCTCCCATGCGGCTATGCTTCGCTCACAATATCGAAAATTTGAAATTAAAATTTCAGTGGAAAGTGAGCAGCCCATCATTTCCTATTATCGACCACGCTATGGAACAGTCCGTGTAGGATCCGGTAGCGATATACCAACTTGTTAAGGGGCTCTCCACCACAAGTCATTGGATAGGCCAAATACGCATTCACATCGTCTCCACAACATCCCTAAAAGCATAATGCGTGGTGCATCCCAAACGGAGATTGAATAGCGTCGTCGTTTACCTTTACCACGTACGTTTAGAAAAACTACTACTGCTTTTCATCTACATATTGCAGGAACAAAAACGGAGGAAACTAATTTCAAACCTAGCATAATGAATGGTGAGATATTATTTGTATACACTATTTGTATACAACTAGATGCTCTTTGTTTAATTCAGATACTTTTAAACCAAAACAGACATTTTATAACAATGGCTAAATAATCTCCTGTTTTAAGAAAGTTTGTGTGAAAAAAACTTACAGTACGTGTATTAAGAAAAAATGTCAACACTTTTTGAACAAGATGCGTTTTCGTTCATTTTCCGAGGCAGTATTTAATACAATTTCTGAAGTCCTCGCACACAAGTAATCGTTCTTGTGAAGAGGTTGTGCCGTGCACTTGTCCAGTGTGTTGCAATCTTTATTTGTTTCATAATGTAATTGCTGTTCACCGAAAGTACGCAATAGGAAATGGTGTCACCTTTCTATTGTGGTTGCCTCTGATGTTTCTAAACTTACTTGGTTGTTAACAGCAATTGCATATCATCCTACAATTCAATACATGGAACTGTTGCGTTGCGCAATCTCTCCCTGTAGCACGCCGTCATGCTTCCAGCATACCATGATAAGCTTACATACCTATCTTGCTTGAGGTTAAATGATACTGGTTTCGTGTTTAATCAAGCAGTGTAGTTGTTTTTTTGAGACACTCTGGAAAGATGACGTTTTAATAAAAATTTTCTTCGAAAGGAGATAAAAGATATTTATTATTATTTACCTTAATATATAATTGAGTTAGCATTCGATCAGTGATCAAACCTGCGTGAGATACGCTTCATCGAACCCCGCGCGGACAAAATGTGCCTTTCAACATGGGATGCTGCTGCAGCAGCAGAAGCCTAGCCTCCTGCTTGACAGAGCGGCATACTCGCACGCTTCTGAATGTCTGGATCCAGAAGACGGCTCCCTTACGTCGCGAAACAAGCGTTTGGAGTCAGAAGAGGTGACACCGTCGTCGTACTACGAGCGGCCGCATTCAGAATTCAACATAGGATGCTGCTGCAGCCGTGAAAGCGCAGCCTCCTCCTGCTTGACACAGTGGCAATTCCGCCCGTTTCTGACGTCCTGATTCCGAATACGTGTCGCCGAGGTCTGCCGTGAGCATGGAAGGACCACCAAGGGGGTAGTGGAGAAGGAAAGTAAGGGGGATTTCTAGGGTGGACCACGAGAGCTACCAGGAAGGAAAGGAACAACCTGGAGGATGGACCAGGACGGAGAAACCAGCAAGAAGGCACCAGTAGGGGGTCAATAGTGGAAGAAAGGAAGTGGGCCAGGAGTTGGGACCAGGAAGATGGGGGAGTGAAGGGGAGAGACCAATAAAGGCGGACCAACAAGACGAAAAGAGTGAGGGAAACCTGGCGTCCGAATTCGGAAGGCGTGTTAACGATATCCGAAAATACAAGCTGTTGGGCATGAGAACGGTTGCGATGGAGCTACCTGAGGACAGGAGTACTGCGCAGCACAAACCAATGGCGTAACTTGACGATGCGGAGAGAATTTCTATGATGAACGCACGGAAGTGGCGAACGGCTTGATGCCCCTAAAGTACGCAGCAGATCCCAGATGTTAGCGAATTTTGTTTTACAAAGGCAACTTTCCGTAGGTCAGTGATGTTTCGAGGCCGCGCGAAGCGCGCAAGTGCGAGATACGACGTTAGGCGTGTCGGAGCACTTATTTACTTTAATATTTGACATCATTTTATCTTTAAATATAGAGAAAGAGCAAAAAGATAGTATTTTAACCTTTTAAATTTTTGACAGATGGCTTTTTCTTTTCTTTTCTCTTCTTTTTGTTAAAAAGTACCAATTAGCTTAAAAATATGATGCAGACCGTGATATGTCCATACAACACTTGCATCTAACCGCACCACCTTCCTCAACAACCGCCGCTGCCTTTTTAGTTATAACAGCAAGGGCAGCTCAGGCGGGAGTAGTGCTTGCTCTTGCTCGAACCGCAAATTGATCTTATGTTCGATTCACATGCATGGAAATCAAAACGTCAACCTCCGTGGTGAATTTTCAGCAGACTTGCTCACAGAAGGATGAGCTGACTTCGCTTGTTCATAGGGTCGTTGTCCGAAGATTTCCATAGAAGTGAAATGCATGGCGCACTCTAATTGCATTTCTTAGGCATCCACCGCAAGACCTCAAACAGTAAATTTTCCTTTCAGATAAGATTGTCGGTAGGGAATTGTGAAATCCATTTGATCGGCGTTCCATTCTGTCCAACACCGTAACCTTGCGTGCAGCTTAGGAACTCAGTTCTACTCATTTTCTTTTAAAAGCGATCCGATTGTTCTGGAAAAATTCTAGCCTCCTACAACCAGGAATAATCAGCTTGAGTAGCATCCACCGGTTTTGATAGATTACCGAATTTTAAATTTCTGAAATCATGTGTTTCAATTCATTCATACCAATACGGAGAAACGTTTTCAATTTTTTAATACTCCCATTCCATACTGCTGATGGAAAACGCGTCAAAATGTGTACGAAGACTATCCGTGAAAGTCATCCAAACTTTCAGGGTTTGCCGCAGTCATGATGGGTGCTCTCTGGTGGCTCTACTAACGTGATAACCCAGCTCTTGAAGGAGTACGCGAGTCGTTCAAACGAAAATGCTTGTGATTCATTCCTTACCTCTATTGTTCGCATTATCAAAAAGTGGACAATAAAAGGCTGACTCTCTGCAGTTTAACACCATTTCTGTACAAGATGTGACACTAACAATGGTGAAGCAATCGAAAAAGCCTCTCCCGCTGTTTCTCCATCATTTTCATTAGCGTCTGTCCCGCTTAGTAGCGGAGGTCCGCTCGTTTGGTGTGGTGATGTCGATTCTCAAGACAGCTGGTGTGCATTCTGATCAAATGCTTGATCAGAATGTGCACCAGCTGTCTTTATTTCCAAGCGCAACGTATCGAGTCAACGCTGCTTCGGGCGTCCTCAGTGCCCCTTTCAGTAGACCTCAAGGTTCATGCCAACCTTACGGATGGTGTCGTCGTTGTCGCGAATCTAATGACCGTAGTATCGATACGAGCTTCGTGCAGTTTGCCATCCATCATGGCGACATCAAACCTCTGTCGTATGGTGGTGTCGTTGTGAACGCGGTCCAAACGCGTACCTCTGGCCGTCCACCTTAACATTTTCGTTTCTATTACACTGAGGCGGTTCTCAATTTCCTCAGTTGCAAGCCAGCACTCAGCACAGTACGTCGCTATGTACTGAGCGGACGATTGTTCTATAAACCTTCGATTTGAGCTGCTCAGGTGTTGCCCTGTCGCCGAGCCCCCAGTCGAACGAGCGCCATCTGGACCATCCTGCACTCACCTTCACCTCCAACTTTAGGCTCCCATCGGACGTGACTGTTGACCCGAGATACTTGAAAAATGTAGCTCGTGAGAGCTAAGTACTATTGACCAGGAGTATGAAGCCTTTAGGGAGCGAAAAAAAGTGGTAATCTGAGGGGCTATGTCAGAAAAACATAGCGGATAAGGTACAGTCTCCAGCCCAGCCACTTGACTTTCTAGGAGGTTTTTAACTATATGAGGTCTGACGGTACCATGAAGAAGGTGCTTTGAAGGTCGTCTCGGCCGCTTCTACCGATCAGCTTACGTGAGCTTCTGGAGCTGAGTGACCCAAAGATAGCGGTGACTGCGTGCCGTTGCGGGAGCAGCTCGTAGTATAACATTCTCTTCAAGTTTCACAAGCATTGAGGAACCTTTTTGAGATGCACGTTCGACCGTATGCGGCTCTTTTCCTCAAAGCGGCTAAACAGCCGGATGTGCTTAGGAGTTGTAGAGCACCTAACTCTCATCTTCGATAACCAGGAATTCCAGAAACTCCTTGAGAGGCGCGTGGTGAAGGGCAGACTGGCAGATGGATATGCGCATGAACTCAGTTGAGGCATGAGGATCCATCGAATCAGCACATTTCGGTGGAGGAGGGCTTGGAGGAGGGTGACGACTGTCGATTGGGTGCAAGTCTTGCCGCAAGACTCCAAGTGGTAGTCTTCTCATCCTCATTGACAGGGTAGAGAACGGCGGAATCCTCCAATTTGGGGGCGGTCCGACAGAGGTTTGTCTCCGAAGTCCATGTCTCCTTTTCCGAACCGAGCGAACCACTGGTTGACGATGTTGGTGGTAGTGGTGTCCTCGCCCAACGCAGCGCGCGCTGTTGATGTTGAGGTCTGCTGTAGTCGCTAAGTACCGCGGCGCCGCTGGTAGAAGATGATGACACCGAGATGTTCTTGTGCAGTTGAAATTTTGCACTAATCCCAAAACCGAGCATGCGAGTATACACCTTTTGCAGAGAAGCTTCGAGAATGTTCTACGACTGCCATATGGTAGACCATGGACATCAATCGAAATTCGGAAGTTCTGGACTTTTGAAAAAGGCCCTATCAAGACTATCTAATCAACCTGATTATATGGCAACCACTATTTTGATAATATCGTTTTCATTCCACAAAAAAAGAAACATTAAGCGTGTCGTTAGCACTTCTATTTGGCGATGCGATAGATCACAGACTTCAGACAAAGTGAACTTCTTTTTCTTATGGGGAGTTTTAATTCTGTCTCAATAGAATACTTAGTTTTTTGATACCTCAAATCCTACGCTAAATTATGGGAGCATCCTCTAGGCTTCGCTTCTATTACTACTTATTGGTAATACCTATTCCTTTGTACGACCGTCTATTCTGAAAAAGCTCCTTATCATTTCAAGGTTCCTTACTTTTCGTTCAAAGTCAAGCTCTCTTGCATCAGTGTCTCACTATTGTTTTATTGTGGAAATGCGTCCTGGCCTAAAATCTAAATTTCGATTTATTTCTGACTTCCCAGCTCTTCAGCTCCATAATACAAAGATCAGGCTTCTCCGTTCTCACAGAAAATGGCCCAAACTCTTCAAACAGTTCTATCAGGCATATTATATCTTCAATATGTATATAAAACCATATATGTCTTGCTCTACGTAACGGTATCAAAATCCTCTATGAAGATGACGTTCAATTCTTAATATTAAAGGAACTGTTCGTAACGGCGTGAACTATTCCTCCGACCTAATATTAAAAACTGCCCATCTTAAAATCTCGCCCAAGAATTTTTTAGCATTCTTAGCGAGCACGGCGTGGTAAGACACGGGCTCAGCTCAAAGCACCATCTAGCCATAGAATTCACACATGATCGCTTCGTTTACTAGCGAGCCAACGCATTTACACTTCGTCGCTTCCCTTTTTTGTGCAACATTTAGCTCTCCGTCAGTACAAAAGCGAAAGCAAGTCAGAGAAGCTTTTAAATTATGTTTTATTCTAAAAATACGCATATGAAACTATGTACATAATCTTGTTTGTAACACATCACGTCAATTCAATCTAGGAGACGTCGATCAGTCAGCCTTTGGATCAGCTACTACGGTCGAGCTCTATAGCAACGAAACGATACGACACGGCTTTGAAATCGGGTCGGCCAACAACACATACACACCGGATAGTGTTCACAGACGTTTGCACGGAGAATACTCATTTCGGCAACGAGGTATATCACATGGAGGGGAGCGCCTTCTGCTTCGCCTCGCAGAGGCTTCTGCCTGCGAGGCGCACGAGTCCCCAGATAGCAGCTCTTCAGATCTGGGCTGGTCCGACAAGGCCTCTAGGCGATGTCGATGAAGCGGGAATGCCTGTAGCTGTCCAAGTAGATCCGAGATCGTCTTTTCGGCGTCACGAAGTCCTCTATTCGGCGCTCATGGTCGTGATAGTACCTGGAAAAGGGAGCAGATTAAGAACTGGTCTCGAAGAACTCCCTCAAATCTGCTGAGCTCAGTGTCATTAAAACGCGTTAGAAAAGATTCCTCTTAAATCAGAGCTGAAAGAGAAGCGTGCAGCTGAGATCACTGCCCATTGGCCAAGAAACTCCCTCAAAGGCAGTCCACTAAAACAAAGCCTCAACAGTTGGGTTCGCCGCGACCACTTCGAAATGAACAACATGGACTGACGTTCCTTTAAATCTGATAGCAAAGATGTCGCTGAAAACTCTGCGGAGGACTACAGCCATGGCGACTACCCTTGTTTCGACCTCAGCAATTCTTTCTATAGAGCATTATTGTTCACTTAAAATAGGATCGAACCCTAGAGTCAGTTCTTCTCAAGAAGAGTTCAATAATATCTAATTTCTTCAAATGCTCAGAGAAGGAAACCATGCCATATCAAGCAGCACGTGTGCCACCTGTTCTCTTCCACTGCATGTTTCAAGGGTACGCTGAAATGAGATAATGAGATCTAAACCTTCACGATATGCAGTGGGTGTTTCCCATTTTAATCAGAATGTGTTCGACTTTGTTTTCTGCCAAGTGCCAAGGCAGCGGCAAGAACACCCGCTCTTTTTCAGAGAATATGGCGAGTTACAACCCTTTTGGAAGAGCCATAATCACTGGATGAAAACGCCTTATTTCTTGAAGGTGTGGAAAACACATTCTGAAAGCAGCTTCAAGCAGAAAAGCGTACAGATGCTGCAAATTCTGATGTCATGCACTTAAAGTCAACAGTAGCCCAAAATCTGAGGAAAATTAATAGAGATGACGGTATACTGGGAGCGTAGAGTAAAGTACGGTCGGGACCCACTGCATTCTATAGGTCATCGTGAGGCAATAGTTATATTTAGCCTAAACAATCGTAGGCGTGTAGTAGGGCAAGAGAAGGCGCCGGTTCTCGCGTGCACCAGATTCTTGGTTCGGAGTTACGGCCCGGCAAACCAGTCCTTCCATCCCCATGGAATCGGTAAGATGGTTCAAGACTTGTCCGAGAAGGATAAAACACTGACTTGTCCATCGGCTAAGTCATTGTAACGACCAAATACGCATTCAAATTGCCACATCGCCTTCAAGTAGAATGCGTGACGTATCTCCAAAGGGATTGATTAACGCTACCCTTTATCATTGATGCTTCACTAGTACAGATATGGCTTCAATAAGCTTTCGACGACAAGTCACAGACCAAATTTGTATACACAAGGATTTTCTATGAGGTGCCATGTCGTTTGTTAGTTTTGCAGATACCCTGTAGAGGACTACTCTTAGTTAAAACCTTTGTGTTCTTGTGAAATTAGTTCACACTGAACATTTGTAGTCCGAAACAAATCCCATGGCGCTCTGCTGAATCCTCTCTCTTCACCGTTATGAAACCTGCTACACTATTGCCAACCCTGTACTCCTATGGCCAAACGAACGCACTCACTTTGAGTTGCGATTCTCGTCGATGTCCGTCGAGTACTTGGTGTGCTGCGAGGCGCTGTACGAGTGCCGCTTGTCCATGGTCATCGGCGGCACGTCGTAGATCTCCACCCAGTCGGACGGATTCCACTGCACGAACGTCAGCGCCACCGGCAGTTTTTCAGGCATCACGGAGTGGTGGGTGATCAGCATTTGAAGCGACGGGAAGTGCTTGTCGCAGCTCTAAAATTTGAACAATTATCAGTTCGTTAATCAGCAAAAATTTTACATTTCAACTTAAAGCGCTTACAAGCGTCTTCTTCAAAAGCTCTTCGTTTCAGATTATCTTTATTTATCTTTATTGAACTCGATCTTGCTTAAAATCGCATTATTGGAATGAGCCATGCATTTCACACCCCGACGAAAACTCAGCTCCGAATTCAAAGCTCATAAAGTGATGAGTACGAATTTACATCACGACCGTGAGTAGTTGCAACTCAGCTCTCCTCCTCTCACGTTGGTGTTCTTCCAGTAACTGTAACCTTGCCTTTATTATTCCTAACCTAACTCCACTTTTTTCATTAAATCGCCATGAATCTGATAACGGCGTGTAACTGTAATATAAGATTGTCCCACAAGGAATGTCGCGTACATTGTGGCCTTCTTTTCACAGTTATTCGCATCTGTTGTGAGCTCACCTAGGGTTAGCTTTTCGCGGCGTTTCGTCTTCTACATTTCCTATTTCTCTACATTATTCCCTCATCGGTTTCAGAATTTATAGTCTTCAGACTACAATGGACCAGAAAATGATTGTGCACACGTGCCTTCTCTAGGACTTCAAATTGAAGAAATCCGCTGCGGAATCTCATCGTTCATTGGTAGCTGCATTTCGCGAAGATGTCGTTTTTAAAGGACAATGCAGGGTGGTTTCAACGTCTTGCCGCCGACGACGAAAGTCTTGAAGACGAAGAACACGGGAGACAGGCGCCTGCCCTGGATAGCGACCTTTCACGGACTGCCGCTGAAGCTGATCCGAGAAGATCGGAGTCGGAGCTTGCAATCGAGATGACACGTCCTCTACCAACTGGTCGAATGATAATGCGAGGCCTCATGTCGCAAAAGTCGTTTAGTATAAAATCGAGAAACTTGATTGGACAGTTTTGCCTCATCCGATGTACAGCCCTGACACTGCCCCATCCCACTACCACATATTATGCTCGATGCAGCACGCCTTGGATGGGAAGAACGACGACTACGACGAAATGCGGATTTGGGTGACCAACTTCCTCGATTCGCGGCCA
This sequence comes from Heligmosomoides polygyrus polygyrus, assembly GCA_947396885.1. Taxonomy (NCBI): domain Eukaryota; kingdom Metazoa; phylum Nematoda; class Chromadorea; order Rhabditida; family Heligmosomidae; genus Heligmosomoides; species Heligmosomoides polygyrus. The sequence continues at coordinate 26,142,743 of OX377202.1, forward strand.
GCTCATTTCTTTGAAGACGGGATCCAATCATTGCGTGTGTGTGTACGTTGGACAAAGGTTGTTTATAACTGTGGAGTATAATTACCGAATTAAATTTGGTTTTAATTGCTTGAGCGCGTGTAGCGCAGTCGGAGGAGGCGCCGGCTCGCGTGCACCCGATACCAGGTTCCTGGTTCGGATTTCCCGCCCAGGTCAACCAAGCCTTCCATCCCTCCGTGGTCGGTGAATTGGTACCAGAATTGTCTGGGAAGGATAGAGCGCTGACTTGTTCATCGGCTCGCCACCGCAACTCATTGTACGGCCAAATACGCATTCAAATCGCCTCCACGATATCCCGTAGAAGTAGAGTGCGTGGCGCATCCCAAAAGGGGTTGAGTAACGCCGTCCTTTACCCTTTAATTGCTTTGGATGAATTTAACTTTTTGATCTGGAGCGACATTCCGTGTGGGACACCCTAATAGATACTTCCGTTTAATAATTTAAAAAAAAAAGAAGTTGTCGCGTTATCATGCATACATTTAGATGCCCGACTATATAACTAGAAACGTATGAATGGATAAAGGGTCTTCAATGATTCCCCAGGCCGCCGTTGTGTTAAGGATGCATTTTATACTCCAGTCTTCGCTTATATGAAGGTGCATTTTTGTTGTTAAGGCTATGATTGCAATCTGGAACGCACATGTATTTGTAAAGGACGGAGATTTTTTCGGGTCTGATTCGCGGTGTTCACAGCCGAGTGGTCTCCTCTACTTTGGTCCAGAGATGAGCATCAAACTTCGCAAAAATTATACCAGCAGTAGATCAATTTGTTCCTCAAGTTCTTTTGAAGAATACTATGCCGCTGGGCTTCAGACAACGGAAGACGATCGATTGAACAGATGAGAAACGTAGCTTCATTCCACCTCCTTTTGTGAGGTTTTTTTTAAGTTACTGTAACAGCTGTTATTGTGTAGTTTACAGAATTTGCCCATAAAGTGACTTCTTAAAACGTGTAGCTGTAGCGACTGTATGGAACTCTTTTGAAGTTCTCTACCTATTCCAATAATGACAGGGGCTCTCCACACTAGTACTAGGTGACGCTTCGAAAAAAGCTAATTCTGTTGCAAAGGAAATGTCATCACATTTACAGAAATTTTCAGGTGAAGGCAGAATAACGTTCATACTTCTTTTACGCTAGGCTTCTTCTTCAGGTAAAACAGGTTGTCAAAAGGATCCTAAGACTAAGGGGGCATCTTGCCTCAACCGGAACATTCTATGCATAATCTCACTGAGCAGAAATTTTGTCACAGAATCGTCGTGCCCAATAAACTGCATGTCCTCTCGTCTTGAAACCTCGGCATTGCTGTTATCAATGCCTATAAGGCTTCTGTGCCTCGAGGTTGTTGGGTGGAACTATTTATTGGCCTGAGGTTTCGACCGTCTCGTCGTCTTCAGAGGCACGATGCTCCACCGTCTTGAGTGTAGCGACTCGCTACCACTCAACATCAGTTGGACCAGTAGCGAAATTTATGGCCACAAACAGGAGCTAAGTGTAAAGTGAGATCAACTCAGTACTCCGTAGATACTCGCGGTTACTCGTGCCCTTCAGCTCAACCCCATAATTACGGATCCGGTCTAAAATGCAAAACGATACGCTTCCGACGTCACAACGAGTCCCATGGCGGCGGTGCTTGCGCAATACCACATAATGAAGTGTTGTGGTGGAGAAGATGGTGGTGGCCCTACTGTACTCGACGTCCTTAGCGATTACTGTACCATAACCGATCTACATAATCCACTCAGACCAACTAAATAGAATTGCTATGCTAAGCGCTATTGCGCTCATAGACCCGGGGTGAACAGCGTAACCATGGACTGGAATGTTTGAACTTTGAAAGCATTGAAAGTAGGAAGTCTTCGACTATACAGGATTGAAAATCAGCACCTAAATGTCGCCAAAGAACTTTATATTCTCATCCTGAATTCTCACAACAAATGTGTAAAGGATGTTCTCCTTTTTGACAACAACGTGCGCCTAACCCACATGTGGGTTATGTGCTTTCTTCAAAGAATTTTTCATCAGAAAATAAACTGAATAATCGCTGACCTTAATTCGATATCCGTGCTGGTTCCTGACAATCAGATAGTGCGAGATACATGCCGGGTTGTGTGACGGTGGCACGCGAACGCTCAGCGCTAGACATCGCCGCTTCGATTCCGAATATCGCACCACGAAAGCGCCTTCGGCCTGTGACAGCAGATTGCGCACCAGAAGCTCCCTGAAATTTGATCGATAAATACAGAAGTAGCAATGCTACGTCGCTAAGGCCTGTGGATCATTGAAATGCAGGCCGTTCAGTAGTAGTCAGAACTCAGGGCATGACATCGAATCCGATGGAGTCAGTGCTGAGCTTGCTGCAGGGACTTGGTCCCTTTTTTCTATTGAACGGATTTTCGTCACAAGTCGAAGAGTTGGTACCACATAGACCTGTCTAGGAAACATCCGCCAAGCCCCTTAAATGCTTGCTTATCATAAATAAAAAATGGATGTCTGCGCTAGTCAATCGCTTTGCGGGAAAAGTCACGTCTTGTATTTTTAGGCATATGTATAAGTCACCGAAAGACAATAATGACATTTTACCTATACAATCGTGGGCGTGTGGTAACGCAGGAGAAGGCGCTGGTTTTCGCGTGCACCTGACTTCAGGTTCGGATTTCATGCCCCCCCCCCCCTTACGTGGTCGGCAAATCGGTGCTAGACCTGTTCACGAAAAGCACAGCCTTGTCAATCGCTTAGCCAAAGCAAGTCGTTGTATGTATAGGCTAAACACTCCACGATCTACCGTAGACGTAGAATGCGTGGCGGATCGCATAAAGGGATTGATTAACGCCGTCTTTCATACTTTTTATTCTATGAAATCTTGTTCTGCCTATACAATAAATTGCAGTGAGAAATCCGATGTTCAAGACAGTGTCCTACCCTTTCCAGACAAATATTGCACTAGTTCATCCATCGCTGACGAATAGAAGGTTGAGTAGGCACGAGCGGGTTGAGTAGGCACGAGTACGTATTTCTTTCACTTTTTTCTTATATGTTGTTCTCACTCCCCAGTTTTTTGTGAGGACAACTAAGTCCGTAGATATCTGTCTACGTTTCTGAACTTTTTTCTTCAAAAATTCTATTCAGCGGTTAATGCCGTCCGGTAATTTCCAAAACATACGAGGTTAACGAGGGCGACACGGTGTAATTACGTAACATCTGCTCGCAGATATTCGAGTTCTCGTAAAATGCCCGGCCAGCGGGTAATTGCTACCGGTCATGTCACCCCCACGACATGGGATGCAGCAAGATTCTACGTAAATTCAGCTAGTGCTAAATGACTATGTAATTAACGGCGATGAGTGTTGCAGTTGGCTTCTTTTCATGGGTCACCTGAAGCGCTAACGCTTGTAAAATATTCCAATTTGTGGCTTCTGAAAAAATGTAACTTTTAAGACAATCTTTATTGGAGCCACAAGGGAGATACTGCATCAGAGGTTCGTATGAAATTACGGTGTGGAGAAACGAACATTAAAATGAGTTCTGCTTTTGAACTGTCATGTTAATAAAACCGTAAATGTTTTAAATTAGCTATTATGTAACTTCCCACTTTATTTTATTTACTACTACGGGTGCTATGCAGGGATAAGTGGGGATGGGTAGCTGGTGAAAGTATAGTGAAGCCTTCCGGCCGTCAAATTTCGAGGATACTTCGTCTTCAAGAGTCATCAAAAATATCGTACTGCGCTAGCCCATCCAGAAGCCGGCGGATCGAACGGAATATAAAGTAAATGCTTCGACTGAGCCAAGTTCAGAATTTCTGTTAAAAATTCGCTGCCTCCCCTTACCCAGACAAAATTTAATGCTCATTCCTTTTCTTCACTAAGGTATGCTCTTTTTAAATCCTGTTATGGAACGTTAACCATTGCAAAGGGATTACGAAAGAATTCCAAAGGCCTATGGCTAGCTACCGAACCGGTACAATGATGGCTTCTAAGATGTGCCGATCGTTAGAAAGGTCCGTTCTTCTCACGTAAGTCTTGAAGAGAAAATAGTGAGCTGAATTTCCAGTGCAGCCCTAACTGGAGCTCCTCCATCGTTCATCCCACCACCTCCAGAATCGCCTAGCTGTGAGCCGTTTAAATCGTTTCCGATGAGGTCACTGGGGTATTTACCCACGTGTGACGGTATTCAGGCCACGATGCGGCTTGTTTCATGCTATACAGCTGTTGATCTGACCCATGATGACTTGGCCCTCTACCTGGGATCCATCCTTAATTGAGCCCGCGCCTAATTGCCGATTCCAGAGCAATTACCGAGAACACGGATCCCACACAAGTTCTTCGCGAGTGCGGCTATTCAAATCACGAGTGGCCATTAGCTGCTTTGATGACTGAGCTCTGCTCACCTTGACGGCAGTTTCACGAAGTAGTTGACGTTCTCAAGTTGCGCTTGAAGCACCTCGTCGACTGGATAGATCCACTCGCCGAGTTTCTCGTCGTACACCAACACTGGCTCTGCGGGCTTCTCCTGCTTCGTCGGCATCGGCTCTTCGGGTACCGGCTGAAAACGTATTGGAATGCATTCAAAAACAAAAAAAAATGTTTTCAACACTTCCTGAGCGATCCCTATGGAATGCCAATAAGCCAATTTGAATGCGTATTTCATCTACACCCAATAAATTACGGCGGCTAAAAGGCGTGAAGTCAGCGGTTTTCCTCTCCAGACAGGTCTACAAGTAATCCATCCTGCCGGAGGGATCGAATGCTTCGTTGGCCTAGCAGGGACTCGAACCACAACAGATATTCCTGCTGTACATGTCAGCCTATGCCTCTCCCGAATGCACTATAGTGAACCCCGAAAGAAATAATTCTGTGCGCTTATTATTTACCTTAAAGCTCTATAAAATGAACTACGCTAAGTTTCTGATACTTCAAGAACTCTACAAATAAAAGGATGAAAACGATAAAGAACGAAAAGGGATCAATCATTTTTTGGGATGAGCCACGCATTCTACGTCTACAGGATATTGTGGAGGTCAAATGAATGCGTATTCGCCTATAGAGTGACTTGCAGTGATCACCGATGAATAAGACTGTGCTTTTTCTTTCCCAAATATTTCTGGCAACAATTCACCGGTCCCCGTGGATTGAATTTTTAGTTGCCCGAGCCGGGACCTGACCAACAACTCGACCCGGCACCTCCTTAGACTGCGATCCACGAGCCCTCAGACATCGAATATGCAGAAAACGTAAAATTTCTGCAGTGCCAATTAATCGGACATCTAACCACACACCTATGAAGCAGCTTTTTTTACATTGTTCCTGCACTCGTATTGAACCACAAACTTCGACTAGCATTCCTGAGGAAGCCACTGGCCAAAGCCAATGACCAAACCTCCTACTGATAAGGTTAAAATCGCATCCGAATTTCTTAAATCTTTGGAATGAGCCGTTTCAAGAATTGGAAGCCGAAAGCTATAGCTGTCTATAACTATTGCTCCCCACAAGATCCCTAATCATATTAGAAACTATTTTATATACTTACGGATGCGAGTCTCGACATGAAATCGTCCCGCCGAATGTCCTTGCGAGGAGGCGAGTCGATGCTGCTCATCTGAAATCACGCGAATCAATCAATCGACAAGTATTGATTAGAATTTCCGACCGACTCCCCAAGTGTCCCCTAGATGTCACTGTTTCCCCTCATCGCTTAGGTAAGCAGTCCCTCGACCACTCGTACCAGTTCGGCGATAAATATTACGTCAGGCAGTTCCGTACAGAGGTTTCCGGCGGCTCTTCGCTGACGCAACGCAACGCGGGCGCTCCACGATGTTCCCGCTTAATAATACAGTGCTATGTGACACGTCGAACGGGGAGTTGCGTCAGTTGACGTCGACAGTGATGAGCTGGACGATCCACCGATAAGCAAGAGACTCGAACAGTGGTGATTAGCCGACCTTCGCTCGGCTCAGCGCAGTGGCAGCAGATCGGATTACGGACAACGGACAAGTTCGAGGCACCTTTCACCGCTCTCATGAACGTTCGGTCTTCTAGTAAAGGTTCTGCTGTCGTTTCTAGATCACCACCAGCACAGAGCCTCGTCAGTGAGCGCGAATATCCCTGGGAGTAGCTGCTAGGGGAACACGACTATTGCCTTCAGCTTCAGCCCAATCCTTCCTCTTCACCGCAGTAGTGATCTCTATACACCACAAATCTCCTCTCTCATTTCAGTCATTTAAGAGCCGTTTTTGCCTTTAAAGATTTAACAAATAGATACTACCTGCCGAAGATTTTATTTCATAATTCTCGAATCCTCAATGACCTTAAGGAGTTGAGGAATCGAAGTGGAAGTCTTGATGAATTCACAATATACAGGTAAAAGATAGAAGTCGCATTAATCAATCCGCTTGTTGGATGCGCCAAACATTCTACTTCTGCGACTTATGGTAGAAGCATTTCGAATACTTGGCCTATTCAACGGCTTGCGATGGCCAAACGATGGACAAGTCGGTAGTTTATCCTTCCTAGCTAGTGCCTGATGCCAACCTACCTACCACACAAGGAAAGCTTAGTTAGTTCGCCTCAACTCGAGCCAAGAACCTCGACTCCGTATGCTATCTGGAGCCTTTTCCGACTACGCTACCATCCATCACACACCTACAAAAAATCTGACCAACAATTTCTTCCAAGAAGACTACATTAAACTTATTCAACCGTAAGAACAAGAAATTATAGAAACTATCCGGAAACCAAACGGCATTATATTTCCTATACCTCAGCAAAAAAACCCATTTCAATAGTCAAGTACTCCCTTGCTCATAGAATAACCCGTTTTTTCCCTACTGCATGAAGATCGGGAACCAGCAAAGTACCAAGAACGTAAAAAAAAGCATTTTGTTCCGCGTTTGGGTTGCGCCATATACTCTACTTCGTCATGATATCCAGGGATAATTCCGTATCATACATGGTCTCCGGAGGTAAACTGTCAAGCAAATATAGCAAATATTTGATTTCTTCAATAACAGAAATATTCCCCACAAATATGAAATTTTCAATCCGTTTAAAGAAACCCATAATTTTGTCCATAAAATACTTCAACAAATGCTTTAGTTTGTAAATTTGACCAAGGAAAAGATATATCCGTTTACTATCCAATGATTTAAATTTGCCAATCTTCAGTAGCCCCTGCACCCTCCCGCCAAAAAAATTTGATCTCACTTTTGTATAACTATTATACATAGCTCTCTCACTACGTGCTACCATTCCCTGTCCTATTGATGGTCCTCCAAGAGTAATGGTAGCTATTCACTGTCCTCAACATACATATAGGGCTTGGAGATGAAACAGGATATTACTACTAACATTTATATCATCTCGCACATCTATTATTTTCTTTCAATGTATTATACTGCCTATCCTCTGTAGCTGATGCAACAGTTCCGAAAATTTTGAAAATAGAGAGCTTTTTTGAGGGCGCCAATAGATCCTTCCACTACTGATGGTCCTACGAGAGTAGTTTTGGGGTTTTAAGTAGAATACATGGAGCAGCCGGCAGGAGTTTTAGACAAACGTGATGCTCTGCCTAAAAGCCGACCGGTTTGATTACTGAGAGCGAGCACTTTCAGAGAGTTGCTTTCCAAAAGAATTCCGCTGCATCAGCTTCCTGTCTCGGTCTCCTCGCAAGGTTCAATCTTTAAAGGCGTGCACCTTCAGAGGCCAATGCTCCAAATGGTGTCCAAGTTGCGAGAAGACCCTGAGAAGAAGCTGGTGGTAGCGGGTTTCCATGAGAGACGTGTTGTGGCTGAAGAAGACACGTATTTGTTCAGAACAAATACAATCAGAATAGGAATTGTGGCATCGTGTGTTCCACAGGGGTGCCCGTAGGAACCGTGTTGGTTTCGGTTTGCTTCTTCAAGAGATTCAACTGTTAGAGGAAACTCCTGCTATGACATACTACGCTTTTGATCGCGATAGATGTCATTGATGGATCATCTTTTTCATTGAGAATCTGGTTGGTTTATTTAATTTTTGCCAGCTATTACCGTTACAGAAAACTAGGTGTAGATTTTCTGAATCCCATAAGTTTTCCCAGCTCACGGATCGTTCTGCATCGTCGCTCCAACTCAGAGAGTTCGGCACACCTATCTAGCCCCCGTGCACCCCTTCTGGTAAACCCCTAGCTGTCGTGCCCTCGTCGGCGTTGAGGATGTCTGTTGCGCACTCAGCGACGTTCGAATTGCTCTACTCGAACCACTTGTGGCACAGTGCGAGTACGGTGCACCCACCCCCTTGAACCTGTGCAAACAATAGACGGGCTCGTCTGTGGGTTAAAGAGGCTGTCGAACAGATCCACTAGCGTATGCTAGCCGTTACCGTAGATGGAGAGGGTGTTTAGGACAGAAATTGTTGTAGGACACGTATGAGCGTCGGATTAAGCCATGTTTTGCTAACGATGGGTTATGGAAAGGAAGTTTGGTTTGAGCGTGAGCGACAGAAGTATTGTTCGAATTCTCAACATTGAAGAACCGAAGACACAAGAAGACGGTCGAATTTGAATCCGCCTCTTCGCAAACCTGGAATCTCTTCAGGAACCGAAAAATTCAAAGTGACTCCTCGTCAGAATGTCTGACATCCATATATTCGCCTACTTTTTTATTTGATTTCAGTACAGGTTTCACAACCAATACTAGCTGTAGTATGATTGTAAAGATGACATCAAAATTATTTCCTACAAATATGTGCTAAAATACGCAAAAACCTATAAAATATATGATTAATAATCATCCTTGGATGATATCTTTCGGCAAAAATCATAGTAATAAACATTTGGTAAATCTACAAAAAACACCCCATTTAATACTTTGAAGGAATACCGAGAACAACCAAAGCCCATTCAGAATAAACTTCAAAATCAAAAATTGAAATTAGAGCATCGATAATCGTTGGCCTCTCCCACCCTGAACATGTATGAGAGCCTTTTTTCATAATTTGAAAGATTCACAGACAGGCAGCAAAATTCTCTAAGTGTTTGCCATTCACTTTGAAGCTCACTTACCCTTACACAATGTTCATTATTTTCGTTCCCACAACCTTTTAGACATTTTTTTCCGGGTATGAAATACCATTTAAGGTTATGGTTACATATCTTGAGAATGGAAACATTTGTAGAAAAAAATGGAAGGCAACCCAGGGAGAGCGTGAACATTGTCACGAGTTGGAGCGCTTGGAGGTGGTGAATGTTACTGAAAATGTATCAAAATTGACGTTAGGATATGTTACCCAGAATGCAGGTCATAACAACCCTCACAGCTTTGGATAAAAGACGCGCCTCTTTCCCAGTCGGAGGGGGTCACCATATAAATGGTGTTGGAGCAAAGGTCCAGGGGTTGTTGTCTTCGTCACAAGACCATAATTAAGTTTCGTGTAGCTCTGTAGCGATTCAGTTATTATTTTCGATTGTTTGGTTAAAAATAGTGCTACTTATACCAATCTCCTCCAACAAGGACATTCAGAAAAAAAAAACTTTCGAATTCCCGCCGGGAGTGAACAACGAACAAATCGAACGATGGAACACTGCTGCTTATAGGAATAATTCTGGTCGTCAAATCCTATTTGAATAACCGCTCACCGTTCAATGTCGACTACAGCTTCTGCACTCAGAAGTAATTTTAGTTTCTTTTTAAATTTAAATTTTAATTTTAGTTAATTTTTTAATTTTTTAATTTTAGTTTAGTTAATTTGTCAACACCTCAGTCCTGTCAACTACGTTAGATATCTCAATTTCTCAAGAGTTCTAGAAAAAAATGCATTCATTCCACTTCACGAACTTCAGCGATGTCCCCTGGAAATTCCCTTCAACAGCAATTTTTTAGAATCCCTGAACAGGTGGTTGTTTACAATTACGTCACCGAAGCGCGGATTCTCGCTGCCAGACGTCCTCGATACGCTCCAATGGCGCAACCGATACGCTTAGAATTAAAGCCACCTTGAGGGCCCTAGACTTGATCTAATCCCAATTACGCAAATTTCGGGCCAAATGCCCGGAAAGGATCGCCAGTTATTGTTTGTGGCATGGTTTACAGGTCAGCATATCAGCTGTGATGGTTCTGCTATCCCTGCACAACCACTGCAGCCTCTCCAGCTAATCCCCTAAGCCTCAAAACAATTAGATGGCCTTAATCACCGTAATAACGGCCCACACTGCCTGCGCCTATGGCGATTGACCTGAGCGACTAAGCGGGTTAATCCTTGCCGTAGATGAATTAGACGAAGACCGATTCGAAGCTCAGAAGCTGTTGCTAGAACTCACTCGTTTGTTGGCGACGGACGTTGTTGATGAGAGTCGGTGGAGCGCGCTGGAGAACACGGCACTCACTGGTCTTCTCTTCCTGAAAACGCGGATAATAGAGACACAGAAAGCACCTCCAGAAACAAGGATCTCCGCAGCCGGTGACACCAACCTTTTCGTTTTATCGTCAATCGTCTCCTTGCCTTTGCCCAAAAGTCGCGCCATGAACGCCGTCGACGACGCTCGTTTTTCGGACTTGGGGAGGGCGGAGATCTAAAGAGATCCTCTGTAAATGAAGCAGCAAAATCTCAAATGGAAGCGCTTGATGTGTGGGTGGGATAAGCCAGATTGAGCGGGCGAGGAAAGACGAACTAATCTTCTCTGGAGCTATTTCGAGAAGGAGAATTAGATTTCGGGTCCTCACGTTTCTTTGTGATTACTTTAGCATAGTGACGCATATGATTGAAAGCGATAAATGGCACAAGGATGTAATCCAACCGATTGCGTAGATTTTAATTAATCGTTTTAGTTTCCATTGGTGATCTCTTTCAAGAAAAAAAGATCGCTGAAATGAAAATATCATAGAATCTCCACAAGCTGTAAACTTGCAAAAGAAACTGCCACGTCAAACTCAATAAATTTTTCTCTTTTCGCCAATAAACTTGACACTTTCGTGCTCCAGAATTCTTGAAACTAACATTTCCCTTTTATTCTTGCGGTTTCTTTTTTAAGTAAAAAATAGGCTCACTGAACAGACATCATTTTCGACCAAAGATTTTTTTACAGAAAATGAAAGTGAAAGAGATTTGGTCCGAGCGCGAAGCCGAACCGTAAATCAATCGGAATGTGAGAGTACCGGCGAAAACCTGCCGACTTCACTGCAGGGTCGTTTTGTAAGGAAATAAAGTGAGAAAGGAAAAAATTGTAAGCAAGTCTTATAGAGATTCAAACTGAATGGTCTTAGCAAGCTTCTGGCTTAAAACTTTTTCTGCACCAAAAATTGTTTTTAACGGCAAAAAAAAGAGAAAGGGAAGAAAAGAGCCGCAACAGCCGAAGAGAGATTCGAAGGTTGTCTCCACCATGTGAAATTTTGGCTGGATGAAATCGACAGGAGAAGGAAGCGTCAGAGTGCGCCGTGCGCTGTGCTTTTGGCAAAACAACAGACACCCTTGAATACTTTGGGCTTCTGCAAAGAAGACTGATCGTAAACCGATGTTTCACGCAGTTTCTTCAAGGTTCTCGTACGTTTTTCACAAGAATGTCGTACCCACACTTAACATTTTGCTAGAGCCTTTTGGGTAACCAGAGATTCATTAAGGTAATAAACAATTGAATGAATACATAAATGAGGAGGAAAGCCTTTCCTACTTGAGTTGCTTAACAGAAGTGATGCGAGAATTGTTATGTACCCCTATATAATTTATCGGATCTCAGCTCTAGAATAACTTCAGAAGCAGAAGACGGAAGGGACGAGTTCGCAGCTCGTAGGGTCAATATCCGTCGGTGGGGGGACGAAGAGACATTAGAAGAAGATGCTGCGAACGGATCCGATTGTGAAAGCACCACAGTCATCCAAACAGTTTGTCAAAAAGCCTCCCAGCGAATAGCCAGCAAAAAACTGGGGTCGGCCCTACCCGAGCCGATTGGATCGTCATAATAATAAAGTGAACGAGCTCGGCACTGAGTCGTTTACGGTGCCGGGTCGTAAATGCGCGGCGCACGCCGACTCTGGTGTACGGCCGTAAGCGGCACCCTTTTTGTCGGTCGGCGGTTACGTGAACCGCGACACACAGATGCCGCACTGAGTACGAGCCGGCGATGGTGTCGGCGAACTGCCGCCGGAGAGGTGAGGAGTCGACGGCGGCCGACCGGAATCCGCTGACCGTAGTCGCTATCAGTCACGTGAGGGGAAATGCCCTGTGGTGCGAAGATGATGTGAGAAAGGCCGGTGGGCCAAGGTTTGGTGTTCTGCTGGGTGAGACTCTTCAGGACGAAGATCTCGCCTCGTTCGTGGGGGTCTAGAGCCACAGTGAAGGAAATCACGGTACTGTCGTAGCCTCCATCAGTCAAGGGTCTTTTCGGCAACTACACTTCGGGCACCTGTCAAGAGGGTCATACATGCATTGGAGTGTTAAATCTAGAAGATACGTCACCTTCACTTCAAACTGGAAACTTTTGAAAACAAATTGAACGCCTTCCAAATTAAAGAGGATGTCTCCCAAATTGAACCATGCAAAGTCCCTAAACCCTCTAAGAAAGTAAAAAGTGAAATTGAAATTTCGAAACTTCATAAGATTATTATTTTTTAGGAATAACAGTTTTACGCTCGATTTGAAGTGCAATACGAGAGCAATTTTTCGGTATTCCGCAAGAAGAGATCGCACCACGTCTTTGTTCAGGACATTACGCTGCAGCTCCTATTCGCAGGGTACATGCTGATTGTTTAAAGATACGCTGCGCTTGATAGGTGCCAGACGATATGAAGAAAGAACACAGTGCCGTAATGCTTTTGAAAATCGTTTAAAGTTTGTAGTTAATTCCATGCTTAGTAAAGCTCCCTCGCGCCACACGGCTCATTACCTTAAATTCCCTTAGCTATAGATCTTAATCCGGTCCATGTCGCGAAGGTGAGCAGCGTTGGGAGGTTGAAACGCCCCAGCCAATCACGATGAAGCAGAGCACCGACCGAACACACGAGAGCCAGACGTGGTGCCCGTACCTTCTAAATCGCAGGTTCATTTAACGTGACCTGATTGGCTGACCCGACCCACCCCTCAACGCTGTCCATCTTCGCGACATGGACCTTCGCCTCTAGTACTCGGAGTTGGCGGATCAACTGAGAATCTGAAGCCATTCCTCCCTAAACTACTGCATGTGTTGGGGGTCACTGACCTTCTTCGTCGCTTCCCTATCCCTTCCACCTATTTCTAACTAATGTTTTTCATATAATTTAGTTGGATTCCCTTATCGCCGTCTCTGATTTTGATTTGTTTGATTTTTTAGCTTTTCTTCACAGTACGTTTTTCTAGTTAACTGTGTCCATGTCACAGTAATTTTTCTTGTGCGCGCATCACTATGCAGTTAAATAAATAACCATGTTTTCTGTCCTTTTCTTATATTATTGATTAGTACTCCCTCAGCGAATACAAAAATTTTGCCGTCAATTTAATGAAAATCGCAACGTGATAAACGACTGCTTGGCGCAGTCTCTTCTTAGAGCGCGTTTTAAGATAAAGATAAGACGATTTCAGTGGTTAGAGGAATAAAATTCATTCACCTTTCAAACGCTCAATTCACTGGTTTGGAGTGGTTGTCACGAATGTCATAGCAATTTTTAAGTAGGAAATTTACTTTTGTCTTCCTAGGAAATTCCAGTTTAATTTAGAAGACGTTTGTTTTAATTGGGAAGGCGTTCAGGTTGTTTTAAAAGCCTCCTTGACCTGAAAATTGCATGCGATTGCATTTCAGCCGAAATAGCCAAACGTTGAAGACATTCATTTCGACTCTTCAAGTGTACTGTTACCCATTATTGATTCGCTTTTATCAAGAATTTCAGAATCAGAAGGAAACGAACGCACCGGCAATGGCGTCGACATCGACATCGGCCGCGACGTCGGTGTGCTGGTTCGAGCTATAGCGGCTTGGAAGGCGTTTCCCAGCACGGACTCGATCTCCTCCACCTAAACAGGCACTGGATTAGCATTAAACAGATCGTCTGCTGACAGTTCAGCTCGCAAGGAACGCGTTCGCGGTTTGAGCCAGCCACTTCATGAAATCACGACTGGTGAGCATTAAAATTCTGCCATCGAGCGTTTGCTCGTAGTTGTGATATGAAAAGCAATGTCCGTGGATACATACAAAGGCAAAAAAGTGCAGTAAAGGTGAATTCATAAAATCAGACTAAAGATAGCCTTGCAGACGAAAAGGCGTTAGCATTAACTCTAAAATTTAAGTTATTTTTTCTAGAAAATGCATAAGAATCTTTCTCGACATCACTTCAATCTCTATTAACTATGGTTTAATTCTCAGAAGAGAATTTGAGAAAAGCTGGCGCATCGACAAAGTATTTCTGCATATGTCCAGATTTGGCAAGCACATTGCGACTTCGAAGGGCTTTTAAGACAGACAGGACGATATGCAGATTGGCACTCTTCACACCGTCTAGCGAGCATACAGTACCGCCGCTAAACGTTCAACCAAACGACGTTTGCGACGCAGAAACGCGTTTTTTGCGTCGCATCATGATAACTTTGTTCAAAATAAAGGCTTTCTCACCAAAATTTACAAGGGCTCCTAGCATCATACTACCTACCAATGGGCATGCAACCGCCATTAAAAAGTGGATGGAAGCCTGAAAACCAGTGCCGCAATTAAGGAGGGTCCTAATTGCTGTGACCCGACCCAACACCGTCGCCGAGTCTCGCTTAATTATGTCTCCAGGCGCAAATAGTGCTGCCCAGTTGAATTCTAAAATTCTTAAACCTAATTAAATTGTATTTTCTTGCGGTTTATGACCTTCTCCTGGCTGCGATAATTCATTTGGTACCAAATTTGGCAGGAAAATGTCTGCAGCTGCTTCAACTGATTTTGTTTATTTCAACGGAAGCATACTCAGTTTAAGCCTGTTATGTAGATTGCAATCTTCTCATCTTTAAGAAGGGAAAATAGCATAGAAAACTGACGTTTCGGGTTCACTTTGGGCATTTGTGTGTTGGTTGCAATTCGTCAAAACTGCAAGTGAACCTTGGTAAAGAGCACTCCCTGTCGCCGATTTTGGCTGCGAATATCTACGTCCTAAGCAAATGAGTCAGTCCAAAAATATGTTGGCTAACCGTGCGCAATGTAGAGACTCCAAGTATGAAATATCGAGAAGCCAGGTAATCAGATGGCCGAATTTCAGCGGGTTAAAGTGAAGACTTCTTTCAAAAGTGCGGCTGAGCTTCTACAGCGTTTCATGCTCAGTCTTTGCAGAATGAATGCTGGGAAGCCCAGAATTCATATTAAGTATTTTTCCGCTCAAAATTTTTAACCAGTCCAGACGCCAATATTTTGACGCACCAGATCGAGCGTCGACGTAGAGGTCTTCTTCGACCATAATTGCACTGACCTGACATGCCCTACAGAGACATTGCACTCGGCTGCATGACCAACGAATCCCTCACTTCTCTTTCTCGTAACTACGGGCCTGTTCGACCTTATGCAGCTCACCAATATCGATCCATGCTGCCAAATCCTGAGGACCTTTTGGGTTTTCCGGATTGCGTAGATCACACAGATTCTACAATTCTCAAAATTGTGTGCCTAGCCACAATGTAAAATATGTATTTATCATTTTCACGTCGATTTGGACACGTTTCGAATTAAATTGGAATTAAACATCTTCCAAATTGAAACGAGCTTCTTACAGGTTAAAATGCAAACACTTCAAGAAGGGTAGAATAATTTTTTCTCCAAGAAAAATTTGGTACAACTTTCTTGAATTTTTTTCGGTTCAGTTGCCCGAACGAGTGTAATAATTTTACACAAGTTTTGTTTCTTTTGAAAAAAATAATAAACTAACTTTTGCCTTAAAGCGCAACAAGGTAGCAATACTATATAGTATATATATACATATATACTATATATACTATATATATACCATTTAGCGCATCAACGAGCAGATTGCGCCCTGCACTTGGAAAGTTCACCTCGAATTTTATTTGATTGATATTAGGGGGGACCAAAAGTAATGAGACTCTCCATGCCGTGTCCATATATCTCGTGACTGCAGTCTGGTTTCGCGCTTATCGTATTTGCATGTTTGTTTGCTACTTACTGAAGGCCATCTGAGAAGTTACCACTTCCGCCCTTTACAGAAGCATGCCAAAACCCCAGTCTGTCTCATGCCGAAACCCCAGCCTGACGAGTCGACCTGTGTCGCGCAAATCTCTCCCGATTCCCGACCCCGAGCAGCCTGAACTCAATCTTAACGTAGGATGAGAAGTACGTGTTCTACCTTAACCCTGCTAAGCAGCCAGTCTGGGTGAGGCCTGTTGACCCGTTACCGACCTTCGTTCGGCGAGATGTTCACGGCGAGAAGCACCTTCAGAGCTTTTGGGTCTGCGCCCATGGATCGGTATACTGAAGGCTGTTTACCAAAAGCACGACGATGGACTCCAAGACCACGGTGAACGAAATAGAAGAGATGGACCGGCGACCCGCACTAATTCGGTCTCAGCGCTTCAAGAAGGTAGACTCTTCGACAACGCTGCACCCCATCGGGAACAAGTGACCATGGATAAGCTTGCCCAGCTGGGCTACGTTCACATGCCTCACCCACCATATTCGCCGGACATCTCTCCATGCGACTACCACCACTTCTTGGGCCTACGGGACTTCATGGTCGGAAGGAACACAAGGACACAAGCAGAACCATAACGAGCAGTGGATCAGCACCAGGCCTAAGCAGTTCTGGAAGGATGGGATCAGGAAGTTGGCTGATCGATGGCAGCAAGGTACTGACCTTAATGGCACACATATTTCTCAGCATCGTTGATTTGTAATTGAGTTATAAAGAGATAAAGAATTTTTCTCAATTTGTCTCATTACTTTTGCCCCTAAGAGTGTGAACGCTGCTTACATGAAGTATCAAGGTGAGAATATGTGTTTTTTGCAATTTTTTGTTATGTTGTTTAGAGGCGTAAAACTCTACGCAAATGGCAATTTTGCTATCAATCGAATAAAAACAGCGAAGCCTTGGACAATTGCATGGCGCAATCCTTTTTTGGCACTAAAACTGCCGCTGTTCTGCTTTTTAAAACAGGATATCAACCATTATTTTCCACAAAAAATGAGAATTTTATAAAACTTCAAAGGAAGTGTTCAGTTTTTTAGTAAGTGAATGAAAGCATGAAAGAAATCGTATCAAAATTTTCAGCCAACAAACTCATGTTATTAGGTTGTCCGGAAAGTTCTCAGCGTTTTGCGTTGCTATCTTTCATTCGTCTATTATGAAGGAAAAATTCAACTTGTATTGCGCATTATATTTCTGTTCTTGAAGGGCTTATTGGAGTATGTCGAAAGAAAAATTCCGAGCGATATTTTATTTCAACTTCAAACTGGGACAATCCGCAGCCGAGACAGCTCGACATATCGATCAAGTGTGGGGCCTAATAGTGTTGGAGAAGGCACTGTGCGCCAGTGCTTCAGTAAAATCCGGACTGGAGATTTCATTCTCGAAGATGATCCCGTAGCGGGCGATCTAGAGCAATCCTGGACGACGAGTTGAAGGAATTGGTGGAAGCCGAACCATTCCAAGCAGAGCGGAAGAGCTAGACGTCAGTAAAACTGCTGTTGCGGATGTATTGATACGTCTTGGGAAGGTGGTTGCACGCCGATGAACTCCCTAGGCATTTTCCGAAGGCGAACCTCCACCAAAAGAGGTAATGGTTACTGTGTGGTGGTCAGCGACTGGTGTACAACTTTTCGGCGCTAGGCTAAACGATCACAGCAAAGTCCTACTGTAAGGAAATCGACAAAATTCACCGAAAATTGCATCAACTTCAGCCGGCACTGGCCAACAGAAGAGGCCCAATTCTTTTGCACGATAGCCCCCTCCACACGTTTCGCAAATCACCACATGAACATTAAACGAACTAAGGGTTGAAATTCTGCCTCGCCCGTCATATTCTCTAGGGTTCTCACCAACGGACTGCCGTCTTTTAAAACACTTTCAGAACTTTCTCGCTGGTAAAACCTTCACCAGTGAACACCAAGCCAAAGCAGCTTTCGTGAATTTTATCGAATCTCGACCACCTAATTCTTTCGTTGATGGAATACGTCGATTTGTTCCCCGTTGGCAAAAGTGTGCTGAATCGAGCGGTGCTTACTTCGACTAAATCCGATAAGATTTGAGAAAGTGATGTTAGTTTAAAGTGAAGCACTTAAAACGCGAAAACGCTGAGAACTTCCCGGGCAACTTAATATGATGTACGCAATCCGGAAAACCCAAAAGGTCCTCAAGATTTGGCAGCATGGATCGATATAGATGAGCTGCATAAGGTCGAACAGGCCCGTAGTTACGAGAAAGGGAAGTGAGGGATTCGTTGGTCATGCAGCCGAGTGCAATGGCTCTGTAGGGCATGTCAGGTCAGTGCAATTATGGTCGAAGAAGACCTCTACGTCGACGCTCGATCTGGTGCGTCAAAATATTGGCGTCTGGACTGGTTAAAAATTTTGAGCGGAAAAATACTTAATATGAATTCTGGGCTTCCCAGCATTCATTCTGCAAAGACTGAGCATGAAACGCTGTAGAAGCTCAGCCGCACTTTTGAAAGAAGTCTTCACTTCAACCCGCTGAAATTCGGCCATCTGATTACCTGGCTTCTCGATATTTCACACTTGGAGTCTCTACATTGCGCACGGTTAGCCAACATATTTTTGGACTGACTCATTTGCTTAGGACGTAGATATTCGCAGCCAAAATCGGCGACAGGGAGTGCTCTTTACCAAGGTTCACTTGCAGTTTTGACGAATTGCAACCAACACACAAATGCCCAAAGTGAACCCGAAACGTCAGTTTTCTATGCTATTTTCCCTTCTTAAAGATGAGAAGATTGCAATCTACATAACAGGCTTAAACTGAGTATGCTTCCGTTGAAATAAACAAAATCAGTTGAAGCAGCTGCAGACATTTTCCTGCCAAATTTGGTACCAAATGAATTATCGCAGCCAGGAGAAGGTCATAAACCGCAAGAAAATACAATTTAATTAGGTTTAAGAATTTTAGAATTCAACTGGGCAGCACTATTTGCGCCTGGAGACATAATTAAGCGAGACTCGGCGACGGTGTTGGGTCGGGTCACAGCAATTAGGACCCTCCTTAATTGCGGCACTGGTTTTCAGGCTTCCATCCACTTTTTAATGGCGGTTGCATGCCCATTGGTAGGTAGTATGATGCTAGGAGCCCTTGTAAATTTTGGTGAGAAAGCCTTTATTTTGAACAAAGTTATCATGATGCGACGCAAAAAACGCGTTTCTGCGTCGCAAACGTCGTTTGGTTGAACGTTTAGCGGCGGTACTGTACTGAGCTGCTTTGGCACTCCATCGAAACGTATGGACACTTTATTGGCGTAAACTCAAGCAATTCGATGAACGTGACGATAATGCAACAGAAGCAGGACACCTCAGAACCTCGCGAAATCGCCAAGCTGGTTTATACAAAAAGCTGATGCATCAGGAAGTTCAGGTTCAACCATTCTATAAGAGAAGCCAATGTTATCGAGGCCAGCATAAGACATGTCGACCCGAAAAAAGAAGGCAAGGAAGTCGCAGCGGTTGTCTACATATGTGAAATGCGCAACGAAACGTGGATCTATAATAATCGGAGGGGAGCGCCACTAGAAAAGCGAAACGAACGTATGTAGCTCTCGTCCATCTTGGAAATTGAGGAAGGAGCTCTCGTAGGTTACGTCAGGTTGCTCTCTTTTCATGAGTTCATTTTCAAAATGTTCACCGTTTTCAGACAGATAGAGTGGAGCTCGCGCCTCCCCACAAGAATAGATCCTGAAATGGAAATGAAACACGTGGCCCATCCTAGACGTGAGTAATTACACCGAAGTTCTTGCAATTAGATCTTTTTTCGCTTCAGCTTTCAAGATATGTCATCAGTACTTACAACCGTCGGCATCTCTCTAGCTACTTATTTATTTGGGTGCGTGGTAGCGCAGTCCCAGAGTGCGCTGAAAGTAACCTGCACCCCGAATCTGGTTCGGCTCCTGAGCAGGCCAAAAAAGTCCGCACTAGATGAATAGGTACCGAATTGGCCTGCTAAGAATAAATCACTGACTTATCCAGAGGATGGATACCTTTGGTGAATCCCGCAGAGGTAGAATGCATGGCGCATCCCATGAAGGGACAGACTGAAGCGAGACGTTTCCCTCTATCGTTTATTTATTTACCATTTATTTTCGTATATCGTCTATTTATTTTCCATTTATTATACTTTCTCAAAATAAGGATTCTAATTTAGGAAATGCCTGCATTTCATATATTCTTGTATTTTTATTTATTCAATTAAAGTGCCAGAAACAGAAGCCCGAGAATAGTCAGAATTCGCCGTTGAATTCCTTCGAGCGGAAAGGCTCCAACGCCTCCATAACTGCTCACTTCGACAACTTCTTAAGACAGCTGCTTGCTGCTTGGTGATCGTCTGCAGTAGGAGAGCAACCACGGTCAACGCCCGCGTCTCCGAAAGTCTTCAAAGGAACAACGTGCTGCGCCACGAAGCGAAGCCGGGGTGAGGTTCGCTGGTTCGCGCGCACGACGTCGTGCTCGTTCATCAAGCGTGAAGTCCTTATCGCTGCGCCGAATCGGACGGCTAAATTAAGCCATACACACACCCACCGTCGTGCGGGCGCGGGCGCCCGTTCCGTTCAACTCGCCGCGGTCGTCGCCGTCGTCGAATTCGCCCCGAACTACAGATCGCTATCGAAACTGGCTCCAACTGGTGTGTTTGGAGAAGCAATGGGCCCGCATATAATGAGCCCCGGCGCGGAAATGGGCCAGCACAAGAGGTTGGCTGACTTCATGGGACGGGTTTCCGGCATCGAAGGATGGGTTGTGTCAAGTTGTGGGAACGAGGGTGTGACTTAGGCTATAGGATCTTCTTGATGAGTCAGAGAAGTCGTCCTTTGGTACGATCCTCGTCTATGTTTGTGGATGAGAGGCATTTCTGCTTAGACGAAGTCGTCGACAATTAGTTGGGCCGCGTTAGCTAGTGTATTCCACCCTTCTTTGCTGGGCAACGACTTAGTGGAACTATTTGGAGACCAGAAGATTTCTATAGCTCTAGTCGAGACACTTTTCGGACTTTTGCGTGAACGACAGATACGGTCTATTCTATTCTTCACGCCATTCGCGTCGTGAGACCCACTGGGTTACTCTGGCATCAGACAGGGACGGCGAATGGAGACGTTCGTGGCACGAACTCGAGCAAATCAAACAACGAATCACGCAAGTGTATGCATCAGCAAGTGAATGAATAACTATGAGTCATGAATTGCGAACGACTGCCAGTGAGCGCTGATGACGTTAGTGCAACATAAGATTCTGAAGACGAAGACCATGACGAAACGCTAGGCCACTCCATAAAACTGATCTGTCCCGCCATTAACCCCGTTCCCTGGGTCGTCACAGAAGCGTAAAACATCCGCAGGAATGCCGAAGCACTGAGGGAAACTTATGACCGGCATTCATGCGCTCGAGTTGAATACGATAAAAAGCTGTTGGCAAGACGCTCGCCTCACGCTGGACCGGAAAACGCGAGGACTTTACGCTACAGGATAAGGCTGAGTGGAGCTCCTCCAGCGCGGAACCGCGATTCAAAAAAAAGCGAAATTTCTCAGAAATGATCTTGATCTTTGAATGAGAACGGAGAATTATAAATGGCCAAATTTAGCTTCGACATAAATAGGGAAATTGTTTTTAATTTTTGAAAAGTCGTTGCAGTGAAAATTCAGGCAACATAATTAGGGTCCCTATACCTTGAAAGCATGGGTATCAGAGCAATCAGGTTATGTAGTAGTTCAAGTGGGCGAGCGGTAACGACTTGGAGCATCTGAGCACAGTAGAACACCTATAGAACAGCCATGTATCTACAGTACTGGGCAACGATAAATCACATCTTTTTATATCCTTCAGCTAGGAATATAGATATAGTTCATTTTCGGCAGTGTACACTTTTGATGAGATAGGATTTTAAGAAGTAGAATACCTCTTAAACAAATAAAAAAATGTCGCCAAAGTATTATCCTATTATATTGTAAGACACAGAATCTAGATAAGCGTTCTGTCCCATTCCATCCTAGCCGGAATATTGTGGCCACCTAGAACAGAAAATGGTGGCAAAAATCTCATCAAAGGTGCCGATCGAACTAGCAATGAGACAACCTCCTTTGCATTGTCTGAGCCGGATTCTACTGATCGCTGATGAGATCGGAAGTGATTAGGGTCAGGCTCGGAAGGACGGCGGAACCGCAGGGAATGAGGCTGAAGAGGCGGAGAGAAGTCACCGGGTGGTGTTCTCCCACACATGAGTCACCCACCCCTCGGGATTACTCCGGTGGCGGAGAACGCGCGCTACGGCGTCCGAATTCCCCTAGGCACTTAATCTGATGTAATCTTCGCTCTGAGATCTAGGAATTAAGAGGCCACGGAAGACTGGTATAGTGGATGATTGAGGAAGTCGTTACGAAGGCGTATCTTGGGCAAGGCATGGAGCTTTTAATGAAAAATATAAAATAAATACAAATATAAAATAAATAAAGCAGAGCAAGCGGGTATCGGATAGGGAGGTCATCTGACCCATACATGGCGCAGGTGTAGAAGCATGAAAGAGGGGTTGCCTTTGAATAGTTCAGAAACTACTGAGCTGCCACGGAGAACCGGAAACCTAGGGGTTGTTATTTGCTCTCGAACATTCAGCCGGCGCCATCTCAGGTTACAACAGCTGTTTTTCATGACAATTTAGTGTTGTAGGCGTGAAAGCTACATAGTCGTTCCGTAGGGTTGAGTTCTCAGCCCCGTATTCTTCATGCGGAAAAAATAGCACCGGATTCTAAAGCTTAAAGAAAACCTATGGTAAACAGAGCGTTAAAAACGGTTTAGCTCTTTCATCTCCTTGAGAGCTGACAAAGTTGCGTTCGATAGAACGATGGGGAAAAAACCAGTCACAGGTCATCTCTTACTTCTGATGCGAGCAAATCTTCAAGTGGAGACCAAGTTAGGGATGGCCCCGGGTCTTCTATTAGGGGGGGGGCAAAAGTAATGAAACACCCCATGCCGTGTCCATATATCTCGTGACTGCATTCCGGTTTCGTGCTTATCGTATTTGTATGTTTGTATGCTACTTACTGAAGGCCACCTGAAAAGTTAGCACTTCCGCACTTTCCAGAAGCATGCCAAAACCCATTCTGTCTCATGCCGAAACCCCAGTCTGACGAGTCGACCTGTGTCGCGCAAATCTCGCCCAATTCCCAACCCTGAGCAGCCTGGGCTCAATATTCACGCAAGATGAGAAGTACGTCTTCTACCTTAACCCTGCCAAGCAGCGAGTCTGGGTGAGGCCTGGTGACCTGTTACCGACCTTCGTTCGGCGAGATGTTCACGGCGAGAAACACCTTCTGAGATCTTGAGTCTGCGCCCATGGACCGGCTTACTGGAAGCTGTTTTCGAGAAGCACTACGATGAACTCCAAGGCCATGTTGAACGAAATAGAGGAGATGGGCCGGCGACTCGCTCTTATTCATTCGCAGCGCTTCAAGAAGGTTCTCCTCTTCGACAACGCCGCACCCCATCGGGAACAAGTAACCACGGATATGCTTGGCCAGCTGGGCTACGTTCACATGCCTCATCCACCGTATTCGCCGGACATCTCTCTATGCGACTACCACTACTTCTTGAGCCTATAGGACTTCCTGGTCGGAAGGCACACAAGAACCCAAGCAGTGCTTTACAACCATATCGAGCAGTTGATCAACACCAGGCCTAAGCAGTTGTGGCAGGATGGGATCAGGAAGTTGGCTGATCGATGGCAGCAAGGTCATTGACCTTAATGGCAAACACATTCCTCAGCATCGTTGAGTTGTAAATGAGTTATAAAGAGATAAAGATTTTTTTCAATTTATCTCATTACTTTTGCCCCCCCCCCCTAATATATGAGTTAAAGTGGTTGATGCGTGGGTCGTTAACGAAGCTTCTGATGGGAATTGAACCGACACACTGCCTCTTTCCGGGTCGATACTTTACCGTCATTACCTAATGGAAGATTTCCGCTTCCAGGTGCTTAGTCTCTTGAGAAAGGATGAGTACTGGTGAGGATCTCCCCATGCAGCGGTCAGAACAACGGTACCAGGGATGTAATGGGAACTTGCTCTACCAAAAGCAGCAGAATAAGGGTTCAAACTCTCCTGGAGTTTCAGGCATGCTCATTGCTCATGGGTTCTATTAGCCATTATATCTCTAAAGAACCTACATATGCTAAGGAATTGCTGCATTACTCAATTCTGAGAGTTTGGAAGTAAGGAAGTAAGCTCCAATTACCTTAGATAGACAATACTTATGACGCTTTTACTCTTAATGAAGAAATAACCAGAAAGAATAAAGAACGGAGCTACTCGATCCCTTTTGGGGTACGCCACGCATTCTACTTCTACGGAATGTCGTGGAGGCGGTTTGAATGACTTGCGATAGCCAGCCGATAAACACGTCAGCGCTTTATCCTTCCCGGACAAGTCTGGAACAAATTCATCGTCCCCGGATGTATGAAAGGCTTGGAAGGACTGGGCGAGAAATCCGAACCAAGAACCTGGATAGGGTGCACGCGATGGTCGTCACCTCTTCTCACAGCGCTACAACAGCTCAAATAAATAAATAAAAATATACGCAAGCCGTATAAATCCAGAACGTTGAACGCCCAACGTAATGTTGATTCCAGGAACTTTCAAAAGTGCTTGCAGTATGTATGTCAGCTACCTAAGCGGAGCATTGGAGATACTTAAGCTGAATCGGATTTGCAACGACGGACGGATCAGATCTGACGAGGTGTATCATTTCAGTTGCTGTAGAGAAACCGCATCGTGGGAGTATAAGAAATAGATGGAAAAGTGCAAATCGGAGCGCAAACTAGCAAGCATGCTGAGGAGAAAGTCAGTCTTTCGGCAGAAAACATTCCGCTGAAGGCCGTCTCCATCGTTTCTTTCTGCTCACGATCTTCGGTAGAGGGCAGAAACGCTTATATGATCCAACCTCTCGGTCACAAGATTCTTAAGTCATTATGAGCACTCCTTCATTCGATGGCAGGGAAGGAACATTGCCACACATAGTTATGCTTAACACGGACAAGCTAGTGTGATTTTGGTTGAGCCATGCGTTCAGCTCTCCAGCTGGAAACGTGAGCACCTATCTTAGCCGTGAACGAGCCTCAAGCCGACTTCATTTGGCTGGACAAACAGGTATGCAGGCTATGAGGAGCAATGACCAGGAAGATGTAGGTCCAATCTGAGTACCGCTTCATTGGCCCTACATTAATAACCTAGCCCTTATTGACTAAACGGAGCCCTCCCTTCCCTTCCAAGAAGAGTAAACCACCAAAACAACAGTCATATAGTGGACGGAGAACAGACAAGAAGTTTCAGTAGCATGGGTGCTGACTCAAACATTATGAGGGTGCCACTGCGAAAAAAAGGAAACCCTAGGATACAAGTCACATCGTCATCAAAAAGAATATTCCTATATTCGAACTACATACGACGTCACGACTCGGTTTAGCAAACGCCGAATGTTGTCAACAAATCACATAGAATAAAGGATGAGGTTAGTCAATCCAAGTCAATTTTGGGATGTACCACTTCTACGGGATGTCTTGGAGGCAGCTTGAACAAGAATTTGGCAAATACAGTGACTTGTGGTGGTCAGACGGTAGACAAGTCAGTGTTTTATCTTTCCCAGGCAAGTCTCTTACCAATTGACTGCTCCCAGAGAGATGGAAAGATTGGTTGGCCTGGCCGATCCGGAAGCCTGGAACCAGGAGCACGTGACAGCCAGCGCCTCCTCCAACTGCGCTACTACACGTCCAAAAAGAGGATTGTTGAAAAGATGTGGGGTGATTCTGCAGACCATAGCCATCGTGAAAGGAAGCATCAGGATGATATAGGAGGAGAACAGGAGCAAAACGGGAAGTGAGCCTTGTTTTTGTTTACACGAAATAGTCAAAATTTGGGCGAAATCTGAGATGAGCTGAAAGAACCAGGAAGGTGTCACAGTTAGACAGTTAAAGGCCTCGGTAAAGTCTCATGTACTGTACATACTTGCTTGTCCCTTTGAATCTGTGAAATCAAATATTAACCGAATTATGGCAAGGTATAATAATTTGGTATATGTCGTGTAGGTGAGCAGCATTGGTAGGTGGGAACGCCTAAACCAATCAGACCGCATTGAATGGGTATGCCGTTCAGAGAGGGCGTATTCAGTTGGTGCCCTGGTGGGCTGGCATGTGTTAGGGCTGTTCTCTGTTTGGTTATTATTGGCTGACGGGCTCCCACCTACCAATGCTGCTCACCTACGCGACATGTACCAATAATAATTTTTACCGACACGTAAAACAGTCGCGAGAGAAGCTAACAACGGAACACAATTCCCTAACAAAAAAAAACAGCAGCAGACAGTATTGCTTTGAGGATGACAATAATTATTCGGGAGTTGTGAGATAGACGAAACACCCGGTGGTCACTAGAAATTGAGGATTTTCTTCGAGGCCAATCGCTTGAAGGGAACAAAATTGGCTGAGGAGTGGCAGAGCCCTGTTCCTAAGAATAGAAACGCGGATTCAGCTCTTACTGCGAGGAAGTATGGGACGAAAGCGTGGTTCTAGCGCCTTCTGGATGCCACTCAAAGAGTAGCTAATCTGATTACTCTAGTCTAGTCCGGAGCGAGTTACAATCAGACGAGCCGACCGATGTGTGGGGCAGGCGGTCGGTGCTGTTGCTGAAACATCTGCCTCCGAAGTGTCGTCGAAATTCGAGCCCGACGCGAATCACTTTGCACATCAATCACTCGTCACACACGACGACGACTCGCAACGCTGACTGAGAGTGGAGCCGAGTGTGTTTCAGGGCCATTTAACTTGCTCGGGTCCTCTGGGGACTCATTGCCCGTCGAAACCATTCGGCCGATACCAAATCTGGCCGTCCGCTTCGCAAACATTCGCCGAGGACGTGAAAAAGAACGTCACAGTGCAGTGCTGGAGCGAGCACTGTTAATGAGGATTAGACCATCTGACCAAGGGCTCGGGCTGACGGTATTAAAAGGAATGGCGGAAAAATCTAGTCTTCTGCATTCAATGAACCAGAAGTCTGTCTAGAAGTCGTGCGAAAGTAGAGCCCAGCGCTTAAGGATCGCGAAAACATTTTCTCCTCGCCAGGTCAACCGCAACAGTCGAGCCAATGGACGAACACCCACCCGCTGACGCTCGATCGGAATGCGACGGGGAAATTAACGTTTGAAATGTGTGAAGCGCGCGCGGGGCCAATGAATTACCCGACATTAGCCGGGAGATGGAGGTGGTGGCACGGGATAAGAGTGGAGGCCGAGGTGGTGGTGACCACGGAAGCAGCGCAGGCGCGAAAAACCCTCACTCGACGACCTCGACTGCCTAAACCCACACACGGGGCGAAAGTTAAGGTCGTTGTTGTTGGCAAAACAGCTGCC
Source organism: Heligmosomoides polygyrus polygyrus (assembly GCA_947396885.1). NCBI lineage: Eukaryota > Metazoa > Nematoda > Chromadorea > Rhabditida > Heligmosomidae > Heligmosomoides > Heligmosomoides polygyrus. The sequence goes on from OX377202.1 coordinate 26,170,296, forward strand.
GGCCGCCGGTCAGTGCAGCTGGGCATGAAGGGATTTATTGCTGTCCGAAGTTGCTCACATGAAAACAAAGCGAACGAGCAACAGAGCAGTCGAATTGTTGGTAAAGAATAAGGAGCGGTGACAGTCGACATCGTCAAGACGCAGAGTCTTCTGTTTGTACACAGTTGCGTTTATGGAGGAGTGTTTGACTTCGGCAGGAATCGAGCCAAAAATCGATCTGATGGGAGAGATTGGAGTGGTTGCTGCTTGAGCTACACAGGCCGGAAGCTGCCTTAAAGTGTCTCGTGAAATTTCTAATGTTCCTTTTCTGAATGGGTTCTTCTATACTTCACCATTGATAGCTTCAGGATGGAGGAAGCAGACTTGAGATTCGAGCAGACTCGAGCAGCGCTATCTATCTCGTTTTGGGATGTACCACAAATTCTACTTCTGAGGGATATCGCCGAAGCGATTTGAATATGTAGTTGGCAAAAGAATGGCGAATTTACTGTAGGCGATGAAGAAGAGTGTTTTAGTGTTTCACGATAAAGTCTGATAGTTATCCTCCCGAAAAAGAAAGCATAGTTGCCTTGGACCGGATTCAAATCTTAAACACTGACTCGTGGTGCACACGAAGCTAGACGCCTCTCCAAGCTGATAACGACTGGAAAATGTCAAGGTTTTATGGGTAAAGAACTTGAAGAATACTTGATCTTGTTACATTTGGTTAATGTCGCGAATTTGGGCAGCACTGGGAGGTGACATGACGCCAGCCAGTCATATCCATTCACGGCACCGGCCGAACACTAACGAAGCTATAGGGCTATTCGATGCGGCCTGACTGGTCGTCCCGCTGCCACCGTCCCCCAGTGCTGCTCATATTCGCGACATGAACCTTGTGTTTGGCTGAGGGCCTCATTCTGTCCATTGTTCTCAGAAGAAAATGATATTAATTAGGAAAATCGGCAGGATAAATGGAAATGTTTAGCACAAGGCCTTCCTTTCCAGAGAAGAAACCCTTCAGCAGAAACCTTCCTTAGTTTACTCTGCTTTTAACGAGCAATTCGTGCCTGAAAATGTTGAGCTGGGCTGAAGAATTCGACGAAAATAATGGAGGTTGGTATTGCATCCAGTACAGGTGACTAATCATGCATGCTGTAATAGCGACGGCAAAAAATCTACCCGGATCAGCAGGACATGTGTTCCGAGTCCGCCTGATGCGAAAGATTCGCTAAGAACTCGGTAGATGATAAAACATGAAGGATGTCAGTCCTTCCGCGGGATGCGCCACGTATTGTACTTCGATGGGATATCGTGAAGGCAATTTGGGTGCGTATTTGGCCTCTTCAATAAATTGCGGTGGCCAACTGATGGAGAAGTCAGTGTTTCACAGACAAGTCTGGTACCGAGTCGGCAACTCCAGAGGGATGGAAGACTTGGTTGATCCGGGTGAGATGTAAACCAAGGACAGTGAACAGAGTGGCACGGAATGCCGGCGCCTCCTACGACTGCGCCATCACTCGCCCACGATTCATGCAGATAGTTCGGCAGCTGTAATCGAGGCCTCCAGTAAGTTTCTTGGTATCGGATAAAGACCCTGAAAGAGAGAACGGACGCCTTGCCACTTGAACTGGGGCTACTCCGGCACAATGCGGAAGCAAATAGAGACGTGGCCGGTGCTGGTCTCAAGAAAATCAACGATCAAAGGGGCCGCTCAAAGCCCAACTTCAATGAGAACGGGGTAAACTATTGTCTCCCAAGATTCATTCAATTTCATGGGTTAGCTGATCTACGGGGCGCGTGCAAGCGCAGTCGGAGGAGGCGCCAGCTGTCGCGGGCAGACGATTCCAAGTTCCTTGTTTGGATTTTGGGCTCGGGTTCACCAAGACTTTCATCCCTCCTAGGTCGGGGAATTGGTTACACTCGCGTCTGGGAAGGGTAAAACACTGACTTATACACCGGTTCTCCACCGTAATTCCCCGTATAGGCCCTACACCGAACCAATCACGTCGGCAACATTCCGCGGAAGAAGAATGCGTGGCGCATTCCAAGAAGGATGAATCAACGCCGTCCTTCCTCGCCCTTTAACTTATTTACATAAAGACAATGATTACCTGGATCAAGCTTTTAGTTTTTTACAGTTAAATAAAAAATGAAACATTTTTATAAAACCACTTAAACAAAAGTCTATGTTTAAAGTGAATGTCTCCGGAAAGAAGCGAAAGTGAGCGAATACGCCAGCGTTCGTCGTCATTATAACCAGGACGACGGAGAAATTAGCACCGGTTACATCGTGGCGGCTAATCGAGGCGCTCACGAAGGGCGCGGCGGTGGCGACGGCAGTTTCCCAGCGGAGTGAACTTCTCCAGACAGCAGTGTGTAACCGACCGCCTATCAATCATCGCCGGAAGGTTGGAGACGGGTTGGAAAACACAGCCGGAAGCGAAGGCGACTGCTGAGCTGTTGAAGTGAAGAACGGAGGGTCTGAACTGGGCGCTCACCTGATGAATGGCGTCCGTCTGAAAGACGTGGCATTGACGCCGATACGTCTGACCAGCTGCCTCCATCGCCGTGTACGCCACCTGCAATGAGCTGAACTCATTATGGAAGGTTCGTTGGACCCTTAATGGATAGGAATCGCTGATATATTCTGCGCTGGAAGCAGGCAATTTTCAGCCGCAGTGAAAAATAAAAATTATCAGCTGCTAAGCACTGCTACGGAATTGCTTCGATCGAAGAGCTGCACTGGTTAGGTAAGCATTCTCGGAGAGGTAGACCTTGGATTCAACGCTGATTCGTTGTTCTTACGTTATTTGTTTCAAACCTGGTTGTATGGGTTGTGAGAACAATGGTATTTTTGAAAAGCCTGGATCTTAGAGCGATTCACATGAGGGTGATTTTCATCAGAGACCAGATTCGCCCACGATACCGCCGGAATCGTCTCAGGATTCATCGAGAATTCACCATACCGGCCTACGTAGTAACCGATACACAGAGCTTGAGCCCACATTCACCACACCGCATGTTGATGAATCGCAGTATCAGTGGGTTTGGCGGTACTTTTCACCGTTACCAACGGGTAAGCTGTTGACGAATCTGGTTCCAGATGGGATTTTCGAATAACTCACACAACAGATTTTGATCAGAGATCCGGTGTCCAAACCAATTTGGGTATCCGATGTGAGATCCAAAGAGAAATCAGTTGTTTGGATCACCCGAAAATCCATTGTTCTTAAGCCTACTCTGCCCTGAAGCATCTCAAGACTCGATGCTATTCAAAAATGCCATTATTCGCATAATCGTTTTAAACGCATTTGGAAAAATCCGAATTATCGATGTCGGATCCAATGTCTACTGCAGTGCAGAGCAAAAACAATTGCAAAAATAAAGCAAGTTAGGAGTACTGAAACAATAACCAAACTAAATATAATTTTTGAAGGGGAGTTGTTACTTTTTTTCTTTTTATTTTTCAAGACCCATAGATTATTACCCTGAGATTATTCAGGACTTCAAACTGCATATGAACACGTGTGCTTTGGCGGTGCTCTTCTTCTGTACTGTGGTGACTAAGCAATATAGGCGCAATGACAAAGCACATCACTGTCTCGTTTGTTATTGGCGTTTTTGTTCACAGAAAAATTGAACTGGAAGGGCATAATGTTGATGAATAAGCCACCAAGGTGGAGCGATGACGAAGAGTGTTCATCTGCTAGAAGGTGGCGAACATTCTTCTTGTTGGCATTTTCCTTTTGGTGAGTGTAGCGCAGTCGGAGGGAGCGCCGTCTCTCGTATGCATCTCGAATCGATTCGTGGTTCGGCGGGTTTCACCCAGGCTAACCCATGCTTCCATCACTGCGTTAGTTGGTAGCACACTTGTTTGGGAAGGATAAAACAATGACTGTTCACTCTTGCTGAAAGTCGTTGTTTTCCGTACACGCACTCAGACGCATTTGTCTCCACGATATCCCGTAGAAGCAGAATGCGTGGCGCAACAGACTTTTCAAACAACTTACAGCTATGATACGTAGGTCTTCTTTGAATTTTTGTAGAACGCCGCTAGTGCCGCGCTCTCTTAGAAACCTAGATGCCCCTAGAATATGAACACCGTCACGTTTTTCATCGCATTAGCCTACCGTGCCTGTCTGCGTGCGCGCGCCTAGTGACGATTGTCCTCGACTAACTGCCCCCCCCCCCTCAGAAAACAGTCCAAGCAAGGGCACGGTACCCCATGCTAGTAGCAAAGCCCTATATGAGACCTTAAAAATCGAGCCGATGCACCCTTCGGTTTTTGGCTACCGGACTCAAACTCTAAACGTTCAGAAAGTGAGCCTATTCAAGCTCCGTGAAGATGTAAAAGTCTTGTTGAAAAGGTTCAGCTTCAGTTTTAACTCAGCCTTTGAATTCCTTTGCAAGTTATTTACAGCTAAACCGCTGGTACTAAACAGTGTGTCACGCAACTGGATGCTTGTATCACTTCTCACTACGGCTATACTATTATTATTATGTTATTAAATAAGCGTGTTCACAAAAACGAGCTGCAAAAAAGACTCAGCTATAAGAAATCGAAACACTCACAGAGAACTAGTTTTTAAAAATAAATGAATGCCACAGTCAACATTTTGATGGGCTGAAGTCTAGCACAATAAATATTTAGACGATTTAAAAAATTCAGAATTAATATTTTGAAAGAAAATCTTGAATAAAAAATGCATACAAACCTGTCTAAGTGCTGCTCGGCCTATCACGCTACACACGCGGCGGAGTGAATGCGACATGAGTAGGTTCTGGAAAGCAATAGCATTTGAAAGGGAACCTTAGGCGTTAAATTTTTGAAAACATATGGATAAACTGCTGCAATTACTCTATGTAGATAGGGATAGAATCTTTTGTGCAGCCCTTTAATGAGGTGTATTTTTGAAGTTATTAACCCGCATAGAAGTTGGTTAAGATTCTTGGAGCATCTCTTTCAGGTTATCGCTAATGGAGCAAACTCCAGTTTAATCTATGATTTCAGACATTTCTATGACCCAACATGACTTCCCCTTGTGCAGTAGTATTTCATAGGTCTGTAGTCTTTCATACTCGATTCGAATCTCTAAAACTTCTGCCTCTTCCACTTCTCTTTTTTACGATCTATTCTACGATGAATTTTTTCATGTTATACAAATAGGTCGACATACAACGTGTACATCTATTATCGAATGAAGAGAAATCGAATGCATACAGACGGATTGAGCTTCTATACCAGGCAAAAGCAATAGTCGATTTTAGGTTCCATATTCAAGTCCATCAAACTCTCCGTGGGAATCGGTGGAGTGGTTTCGCCTGAAGGGTCAACACCCTGATTTGTCAATGGGCTGATACTTAATTATTTGTTAGCAGTGGCGCATTCAACCTGCCTATCCACTCATGAAGGACGCAGAGCGCACGGCGCAGCCTATTATAACTCGTTGCCTTCGGTCATTATCCCGTTCAGCGACAACTTTTCTTTTTCTTATTCTACGTTAAGAGCACAATAGTTAGATAAGACTAAATCAAACGGTACGGCTTTCTAAACGAAAAGAGAATCCTTGGTTTTGAGAGCACATAGGGATTAAGGCTGGTGTAATCAGTTCCTGTGATGGAAACGCCACACATCCCACATCCAAGGAATATTGCGTAGACTAGATGGATGAGTCTTTAGCACATGCAATAAGTTGCGGTGATCATCCGACGAAAAAACCACTGGTATACGCTTCCGGGAGAAGTCTGAGTCTTATTTTCTAGGGAACCTCTGAGGAAGAAGAGGACCCCTAGAAAATCGCTGGTTCCAACGAGAATAAATCTGAATTCATAGTGCTCTCTGAGGACACAATAGTCGGCGTCTCCTCAGAGGGCACTATCCATCCCCAAGTGTTGATGAATTGTACCCGGGGTGGGTCAACCGCTTTGTAGGATACGCCACGGACTCCGCTTCTGAGGCATATCATGAAGACACTAGGAATGCGTGTTTGACCAGTTAAGCGATTTAAGGTAGCAAAGCGACTACCAATTCAGTGTTTTTCTCCTCAGAAGCGGTAAGCTTTGCGTGCATAAGCTCGAAATGAACTAAAGGTTGTTTGAGGTCATCGGCTCGATTGGCACAAACAAACTTATGCAAATAATGTGTTTAGCGGGCGCGTGTAGCGCAGTCGGAGGAGGCGCCGACGGTCGCGCGCACCCGATACCAGGTTAATGGTTCGGATTTTCCGCCCAGGCCAACCAAGCCTTCCATCCCTTTGGGGTCGGTGAATTGGTACCAGACGTGTCTGGGAAGGATAAAGGGCTGTCTTGTTCATCGGTTGGCCACCGCAAGTCATTGTATGGCCAAATACGCATCCAACTCGCCTCCACGACATCCCGTAGAACTAGAATGCGCTGGCGCATCCCAAAAGGAATTGATTAACGCCGTCCTTTATCCTTATCCTTAATGTGTTTAGCCACCCCTGTGGTTAGCTACTGAACTCCAAGGTTGGGTGCAGGCAGCGAACACGCCTGCACGACGTGGTTGCATCACCGATTATGCCACTGTTCGGAAGCAGATGAGGCGAAAAATAAAGGTTTTATAGTGCCCTTCAACTCAACGGGCACGTGCGACTAACTGTGCTTTTGTCATAGCTGGGTTCGCTTGCTGTTTTGAGGATGACCAGCTAGGCGTGACCGTGTAACCCAAATTAGTGATCGGTTAACATCATCGTCAACGCATTAACAGCCAGTTCGTTTTTCACCGTCACAGCTCCTCCGCAGATCGCAGGGCGCCTATTCAAATCGGGGCGGTTTCGCTCTCGCATCGAATACCACCACATGAATGAGCCATCACTGTGATTAATCGCGTATCATTCGACGGCGCAACAAAAACACCTCCGAAGTGCTCAGTATGACTGGGTTCCAGTGGCAGAACTTCGTCAACGAGGGCGCTAAACGGCACTTTTATGGTGTTTTCGGATGCGATCAAGTGAAATCGCGGTAGTGACGAACGATGTTTCACTGCAGTTCCTTCTCTAATGTAGTCAGGTACTGAAGCAAAACCATCTCTCGCCACGGAGAACGAGAAGCTTCATTGGAAATCACTTAAAGGTGGTGTAAAGGCGTAGAGCGTTCCCGCCCGGTCAGTAGGAGGTGTTGGTTCGAGTCCCAGCTGACGCTAGAGTTTTGAACGCAACAAAACATCGTAACCGTAAATAAATCGCTGTAAGTTTCAATTTTTTGGACAATAATGACCTTGTGTGAATTTCAGATCTTCTCTTCTTGAAAACCTAGGTAAGGAAGAAAATATTCTTGGTATTTTCTCTGTGGGCGGGTGTAGCGCAATGAGAGGAGGTGCCGGCTGTCGCGTGCACTCAACTCCGGGCTCTTGGATCGGATTTCCCGCGCAGGCCAACTTAGCTTTCCATCCCTCCGGGGTCAGTGAATTGGTACCGGACTTGTCTGGGAGGGATAAAGCGCTTATTTGTTCATTGGCTAGTCACCGCAAGTCATTATATGGCCAAATACGCATTCAAATCGCCTCCACGGCATCAAGTAGAACTCAGTAGAATGCGCGGCGCATCCCATGAAGGATTGAGCAACGCCGTCCTTTCTCCTTCATCCTTTTCTTCTCTCTGTACAGGAAAAATGCCCAGTTTTCACTTGAAAAGTGTTCAATTTGACTCGAAAAGCGTTCAATTTGACGTGAAAATGGTATAGATAGATAACAGGTGCGACCAAGTATTTCTCTGCATGCTCTTACCTTCCTTCATCTGTGGCAGCTTATTTGTTAGAGCATTTCTATTTGTATGAAGGCATATATAATAACTAAGGTCTTCATGGCCGGTGAGACATCGTTCGTCGTATGACCCCGCGAGAGGTGAGTAGCGCTTGGTGCCCGGAAGTTGTCCGGAAGGCCTTTCGCTCGATAAACGAGGGAGATAAGATAGAAACCCACTCGCCATTGGCGAAGGACAGTGAGTACAAGTGGTGATGAATAGGCGCCTGCACTACGAGCCACTTTCTGCCGAACGTGCTCAATGATACGACAATGCGTCGCCTCTTCCACAGCATTAAACTAAAGGACTTCGGGGAGAAGACACAACGGGTCTGAATCTGTTACGCGATAAAGCCCTAGAGGCAACTGTCTTCAACCAAAGTGTAAAAATGAAGGGTTGCAAAAAATATTGGCGAAAGTTGGGCGCTAAACTTAAACCTAAGCCTTCATCGAAGCTCACCACCCCCTTTTTAAAGGAAGACACATTGAAATCGACCGAAAATTCTCTGAGATAGGGACATCGTCTTCTCGTTCGCGGTGCTATTCATCATTTTTCTGCCAGATGTGTCGGTGAAAAACCGTCTCTGCGAACAAAAAGCTTTCAAAAAACTGTCGACATTGTGACAACAGGATTGATCGAGGTCATTAATAATTTTCGAGCGTCTTAAACTACTTCGGACGCATTTTTTCGTGACACAACTCGAACTTCCAAGATTTCTGCTAAAGTCTCTATCCAACATATTGAAAAAAGCGCGCAATGAAATTTTGTGAGGTACTTCAATTACTGTTAGGGATACAAAAAGAATTGCTGACCTTCTGATTTCGAACTGCAAAGACCAAGACCCATAATTACAACGATAAAGGATAAGGATAAAGGACGGCGTTACTCAATCCCTTATGGAATACGCCAGCGCATTCTACTTCTACGGGATGTCGTGGAGGCGATATGAATGCGTATTTGGCCATAAAATGACTTGCGGTGGCCAGCCGATGAACAAGTCAGCGCTTTATCCCTCCCAGACACGTCTGGTACCAATTCACCTACCCCGAAGGGATGGAAGGCTGGTTGTCTTGGGCAGAACGGCAAGCTTGGAATCCGAGCTCAGAGAATGAGAAGTTGCCCGGCAAGCTTGGAATCCGATTTTCGAAGTCCAGGAGTATGCACGCAGCTTCAGAAAAGATGTCACCTTGTGTTCGGCTTTCTATATTCTACTTTGCTTCCTAGGCGCACACGTCAAAATCCTCGTGTGGCATGTTTCAGTAGACCGGTTCGCTTTTCGTAGCATTTTTGGTTACTTTGGTGAAGCTTCTAGGCAAAGCGAAAGGTTTCAGGGGAGACTATTGTTCATCGTTTCCACGCATCAAACGAGAACGAGAAGATCTTAGTAGCACGCTGGATCGAATGCTGCAAGTGACAATAGCTTTGTAAAGAGTTCACCAGGTCTTCAGCAAGTTTAGGAGTTTTTTCGAAAGCCAGAACCTCCGAAATAAAATTTCCAATCAATGGAATAAATTATTTACTTGAAACAATCACACACAAGCCGTATACTCACATTAAGGCAAGAATTCATTCTACCGTGAAGATGCGGTCATCCAATGTGTTGATAACTAGTGCATTCCACTAAGGTCCAAAACCCTAAACACTAGACTGTTCAAAAAAGTCTTCCTAGAAATTCTCTTTTGTCTGGAGATCTGCACACTTCTGCGACAAAGATTAGCCGATACGTGCGCCTAATAGCCATTACCGTGGCCAACTACCACTACTAGCTAATGACCCGACCACGCAACAATAGCCATACATTATTGCACAGAGGCGGCGCGGTTTTGAAAGCGAAATTAATTATTTATACTTCGACGCCAACTGCTGCGCCACAGCAGCGCCAACGTTGCGATTCATTCAGGTTAACCAGGCTGATCGATTATCGATTACATCGAAGAAGATGAACTCAGCCGACCTCTTTGTTGTGGATCCGAACGCCGAGCAGCGAAACGCTGAGCGTCACCGGTTTAGACGTCGCCGGCACTTGAAAACTCTCCAGACGTCCAGATACGTGTTCCGGCGTTGTGTTCGAGATCGGGAACGAGCCGAGGTACTGTAAGGAGGCATTCAGTTAGCAGTAAAAGCTGAAGGTCAGGTTGCTTACTAGTTGTTCTCACGAAAGTACTGAAGTTTGTAAAAAATTTAATATTATAGCATTATTTTCATCATTCTTGTTCAACTATATTGGCAAAAATGGCTATGAACTGTTTCACAACTGCAACAAAATATTCGCGATAACACTTTAATGGGAATATTGAGAAACGAAGTTGTTCAAATTTAGTTTTGGTCGCAGCAAAACATCGACATGAGCGATTTCTAGCTCAGTATCAACCCACGAGGCCTAAAAATGAAATGAATAATTGCACAAACTTTGTTCTGGGAGTTTTACATTAAAGTGTCGAACAAACGAGCCATAGAAAAGATCAGACGCTTGTTTCCGGAAAACGCTATTTTTCAGGTTTGCATTTAATAAATAACTGACCATAGCCTAGGTATCGGTTGGCCCTATTACTGTGATAGATACAGATAAGCGTATCGACAACATTTGAGCACTCATAGTTAATATAAAAGACATTTTAATAAAAGGGCTTGATAAGGGGATACTAAATGCTGAAAAATATGAAAACAGGAAACATCAATAAAAAAGTGTGCCCTAAGAGCCTCTTCTGGCAGGCAGCATACTAACACAGGTTCATGAACAACAACAATGGCGTATTTCTGTAAATCTCTGGGCGCATATCGCATTTCTTGCTTCTTTCTTTTTTCAGTTTTTCTTCTTTTTAAGCTTAGACTTCGTATTAATTTAGAATATGAAATGATGCGGATTGCCTGAGAGCGATGTCGAACTCGCAACTTCAATGTTCTAAGCATTTCCACTGCTTCACATATACCCACTCGTGTGGAACACGGAATGAAATGTATCGAAAAACTCTTAATTCAGCTTTTAGAGTATTGAGTGATGCAGTAGTTTCTCTCCCGCCTGTTCTTTCCGTATCCTAGACACTCAGACGATCCTGTTCGCTGGAAGACGTCATCAATGTCACTTCAGTGCTCGACCAAAAATCTCAAGAAAAAATCGATGTCCACAGCTACAAATTACGATGCCTTTGTCGTGTTTGGATAACGTAAATCCGACGCCTAAACACTCTCGACCCATCGACGCACAGGAAACACTTGTAAATTGTATAAACATCGAGGGAGAGCCTTGCGCTCATCCGGGAGGTTCATTAGACGGCTATTGATTAGCGATGAATAATCGACTGAATAGTCTTGAGAGGCGCTGCAATCCACGGAATAATAGGGGACATTTGGAGCAAAAGAGGAGATTGAATGAAAGTGGATTTCAGGTACATGCTCAGGAAATGGAAATGGAGTCTATAGTTTCAAAAAATTAAAAAATTCTCCAGCACTGATCTGCCGCTTCGCTTTGAAAATATAGTCTAATCGTGGTTGTGCTTGCATCGTTCTATCTACGCGTATTTTTATCTCGGGTTAAAGATACGAACAACTTCATCTGAATAGCGAACTATGAGACTTCAAAGGCGGTCAAGTTCTCATTTACTTTAATCCACCAAAAATCACACCCTATTGTTCAGTTTTGTATTTTGGCGAAAGGCTGCTTGTCCTAGATGCCAGTTCCATGGTGTGGCCAGCGTACAGATGTGCCAAAGTTCTGGTATCTACCGCAGGGCATCATAGCTGGCTGATGTGGACACCCAGGCTTTGTCGAAAACGATTATTCCGACAAGATAAACAAGATTTGTAATTATTGATCTTCTAAATAATTGCTTCCGTTTTTCGTTACTGGATCTACTACAAATTATGCCTTCCTATTTATCAAAACCGCATGCCGCTCGACAACCCACTGGTTTGGTGTTCTGATTTTCTTTCTATAGTTATTTACCACTAGGTTTTGCCGCTGCCTCTTAATTCGTATTTCTGGTGTTGATTCTGTTTCGACTCTGCTTTTTCTTCTTACTTGTCTGAGTTCTGTTCTGGCTCATGTTCTAATGTGAACGACACGTCATTTTTGACGTAAACAAATAAATAAACAAACAATCCATGTTCCCTTATCTATTATAACAGAGGAGGTCATCACATAGCATCTGCAGCTCCCATATAAACGGGTAAATAGAACGGCTGCGATTAATGAGTAGTTAAAGGTTCAAGAGGGATAAATAGCTGGTGGCGGTGCCTTTGCCGCCGAGACACTTACACGGTCGTTTCGCCCCATGGTGAGCACGTTACTGCCTTTCAAGGACTCATGTGCTGTTTGCCCCTTTATTTAGGAGGTGTGCAGTAACTAGTAGTGTCGCTAGCAATTTTCAACGCAAAGAATGTAGACGGTGCCGTTAGATACTATGGGGTTAAATACTATGAAGACGATGGCTCTCATTAGTGTTGGGTAACATCACTTCCCCTAGAGGTAAATATGTACTACCGAACAAGTTCTGGAGGTCTGAATTAGTCTTTGACAGACTGTTTTTTGAATCTTTTCGTCTCGTTGAATACGTGAATGCTGCAAGGCTAAGCGACTCTTGGGGCCGGATCCATCAACAATTAAACCCCAGGGTAGGCGCTATAGAAGGGGTAGGGATAAGATAAGCGATAGAGATGAATGCTTCATCGTGGGTATCTCAACCCATTATGCCTGCGGGTTAGTCGTCGATGAATCCGACCCCTGGTCTCATGCCTCGGACCTCATGATAACCTTCTGCACTATGTTCAGCAAGGGTCAGATTAGGTGATAGTAATTCTGACCTCGCTGTTAAGGTACCGAGCAACGGAAGGCGCCCAATTCACTTAAACAGGGGGCCATTTCCTCAAACAGAAAGCGTCTTCTGGGTCACAAATGGAAAATGAGAGGAAATGGAGACCGCTGACACCGAATTTGGATACCTCATTATTTTGGAACAAATGCCATGAAACCTACGTTCAAGCCACATATGTTAGGAACTGGTAATCATGAGGATGCTGAAGAAGCCAGTGAAATCGCGTTTTGTGGTCGTAGGGACGATTTGGCAAAGTTGGCAATGATTAGCTAAATGTAATGGAACGGGTTTTTTCCGTAATCCAGGAACACGGTACTTACGTTTCAAGTGGAGGTACTGGCGAATTCCATGAGTCGCATATGGCATGCCAAACTGCAGAGAGGGAAAAATGTCTCGATACTACACAGGCCCAAGGGCCTCTCATGAAGAAAACTCATCTTCCTCCTCTTAATGAATCTGAAGAAAGTAGCAAGTGGGCTTTCTCGCTATCATTTCTACTCTAACGTTTTCTCAAAATGATTTTTATGGCCCTTCACACTGTACACTAACTTATAGTAAGAAACTCGACAAAACTTGAGGCTATTCGGTGCAGACTACCCAAGAAGTTAATGGTCAATTAGGGAGTACGAATTCCATACGATCTACCGCAACCATAAGTACTTGGAAACGCTTCTAGAATGCTTCCCTCAGTACTGGAATAGAAAGGGCATCGCATTTAATGGCATCGCAGTTGAGCAAGCGATCTATGATACAACACAAACATGACAAAGCAAATGCTGATTCGAGTACTGTATCGCCGCCTACCGTAACAAGGATGGGTTACTCATCTTGAAACAAATGTCGTCATAATACGTTCGAACCACAACTATGTTAAGAAATATCGAACAGAAAGATGATGGAGGTGCCACTGAAATCGCGTTTTTTGATAGTTTGGCACGAGTTGGTGAAGTTCGCCAAGGCTAGTTAGACGAGATGATACGGTACGATTACCGTAATTCACGAACTCGGTGTTTCCCCAAAGCATATCTCGACTAAGGGCAGTTTGAAGAAGAGCATTCGGTATCCGGTGCTCCATTGATACTGAGTCGCTCCCAAATGTAGGTGGAATTACCGTATCTCCAAACATACAGTAAGAACTGGGGATTACTTGTGTTCAAATACTCGCCAGTAACCACTGCCTGCTCGGCGCTGATCATAAAGCCATAAAACGGTCGAGCTGTTCGCCTTTACAGCCGCTCAAATACAAGCCGCTGGCATTGTCTTGTCCGACACGGACGGGTCAATGTCAATGGTGAGCGGTGAGCATCGGCCAGTGGATCGCCTCCAATTACCGGCTAAGACTCCGCTGGCAATGTGTTGCAGTTCCGGCCCTCTGGCTAGGCTACGAAAGTCTCTTCGAGGAAGAGATGCCATTTGTGGAACTCTGATATCCCCTTCGATATGGAGGTGACCCAGTTTTCCCGCATGATTTCGGCAACGTCGCGCTGCTGTTGCGATGTGCTGCTACCAGACGAAGCCACTCGTCACAAGGCGACAGATGGCGACCTCATGAATCGTCAACGGCGCGAAACGACAACGTCGTCTTTCAAAAAGCGTCCGCCCGTGACAGACGACGGGCATGATCGTGTTCTCCCGCTCGACGGACGATTTGAAACGAGAAGAAGCTCGAGGCACTGTAACCCGAGCACTCCGAGGCACATCGGCCGACCTGCCGACCTCGGCGGCGTCGACTTTTAAGCGGCTTAACCCAAAACGATACCTGTAGACGTGGTGCGAGAGCCACCTAGCGCGCGATTAAACAAAGCCCTACATAGTAGGTCGTCGGAAGAGCGACACCACAGCCGCCGTCGGCGTATCAGATTTCATTTGATCAGCTGTGTGATAGATACAATTCGAATACAGTCGACACTCGCGACCTCTCTTATGTAGCTGCTTGGAAAGGCGGAAGGGGCTAAGCTCTTGGGAAGCAATTAGTGCAGAACTAGCTTAGAAGACTTCAGAAATTTTCAGAAAATGAAGCAAGTAGGAGTTTCGGGGAAGCGTACCCAATCTACTGGAGAACTACCACAAAAAGCCTAAGGGCTTCGAAAATTGCAAAAGTGCAATTCGCCACTTCACAAAAGGCTATTCTGATAGGTTATCAATTCAGATTTTCATCAACCCCCATAAAAACCTTTTGAGCGTAGACTAAGAGGCTTCTCAGGAATCCGTAATGCTAGAACTGCTCTTTCATACTGTATTCGTACTCCATTTCCCGGTAGTAGTGCGTCACAACAGTCCAGCTCATAAGTTTTTAATTTGCACCAGAAGTTTTCGTCCCTAATTCGATAAATACTATTAAGAGAAGCTAAAAAGTCTAGAATCCTCGCAAAAAAAGGGGCAATAAAGCTACGGACCTATCCTATCTGGAGGGGAGGAGCAAACTGCGGACCTGTCCTACCTGGAGGGGAAGGGCATATATCGTGATCAGCGTCTCCATTCCCTTACTTTTCTACGACAGCTTCTGCTTTCTGCTGCGAGGACTCTTAGTTAAGAGGGATGCCGTAGTGTATCATAGGATGACGAACGCAACTGACCGTTTAGCGTCCCCCCCCCCCCGACTAGGATAGGACCAAACTTGCAAACCTTATTGTGAGAAAGTGGTGTATGTAACGAGGTACGTTCCGTGCAGAGCTCACTCTGTCTGCAATGGATTATGGTAGTCGCCTAGGGTGAATTATTGCTCTGCTTCGTGTTAGCGTTTGTGAGCACGGAGAAGGGCAATGGAAGGGACTCTAAGAAACGTCACTCCCAAAAGCGACTATGATCTCCACCTCTCCCCCACCTCAAACAGCGCTGTGAGCTCTCCCCGGAAAGTACTGGTAACCCTGCAGAAATTTTTTGATTTGAAACACTATTCTCATATATCTATTAGACGAAGAAGAAACTTTTTTTTTTTATAAGGCCCCTTGATTTGAGTATCTCACCTAGTCTTCTTTAAACGTAAGCACGAAGGGGAGAAGCTGAATGTGCAGATGATAAAGACAATGAAGGTAGATTAAATTGACACAGTTAATAGAAAATAGACCACAGTGAAAGAAGACCATAAAAAGAAGAGCAAAAGCTCAATTTATAACAAATAATTTCTTTTCTAAAAAAACAATTCGCTCAATAATCAACGAAATTGTAAAAAAATAAAGGCAATGAAACACTAGCGGTCAAACTAGTATGGGAAGAGACCTAATAAATTATCTCGATTTAATACATAAAGAAACGTCAGAAGTGGCTTAAACTGCGTTCTTTACGAAGACCAGAGACAATAGTCGCTAGGCACTGTGTACACGGATCAAAGCGGTATGCATAGGAGGTTGAAAATAATTTGAAAATCAAGTAGTAGATTGTTGGGAAGAGAAAAGTTGGAAGATGCTATTGGATAGGATTGTTGCTGAAAGGGAGATGTCCTTGCAGAGAGAGAGGGAGACGGACAGACAGAGACAGAGAAAGAGAAAGAGACAGAAAGAGAGAGAGAGAGAGAGAGAGAGAGAGAGAGAGAGCTACTGTATGAGATGCTGTACCTGCTTTTTGAGAAAAATGTTAAGCAGCATATAAAAATTCGCAAAACACATTTTTACAAATTGCAGATCATCTACCGCAGTAATGATCCTAATGGCGAATGTAAAATTAATGGATACCGAAGCTAAACCTAAAGGTCAAATTACAAAGACCTTCAGAGAAAAAAGTCAGCATTACGTTGAAACTTTAGAATTTTGCTCGAACTTGAATTTTTAAATTCCTAACTACATGAAAGTTGGCTTTTTTCTTTTATAACTCCTCTTTTCAAACATAAAAACAGCTTTATTTACACCAAAGGAAGTCAAGCGCCCACATAAAAAGAAAAATTAAAATTGTCAATAAATAGTGCGGCGCTGTAGAAAGTATAGGAATAGAAAGTAGGTGGAAATTCTTTTAAATAGGCTGCGGAAATTTTGAAAACTGAAAAAATTTAGCCTGTTGCAGCAAACTGTAGCTGAACTGAAACTGTTTAATTTTAATTTTTCCTTTTAAAATCGATGTTGACAATTCAATTTTATTATTTTAATTGATCGCTATGATCCGTCAAGAATTATGATTTGATTTGTTTCTAGAATCTCTCCACGCCTTGCCAGCGAAAGGTTTTGCAGAAACGAAATAAGAGTGTTTCTTACATGCGCCATGCCTTCAAGCGATTTATGTCAAAGCATCCTCATATTTTTGTGTTGAATTGTTCTATAAGGTTTATTTCTTTTTCTATAAGATTCTGTAAAGTTCAGAAAATTGACAAAAAAATAAAAGGCGAACGCTGGAAAAATCATCCTGATTCCTAAAAAAAAAAAACTTGAAGAAAATCAAAAAATGACTCACTCTGACGTTCCACGACAGTGCGAAGTGTTGCCGCATATCCGGTACTTCGTAGTTATCTGATTGAGTGCTGCAACAACGTGCACAGGGGGCGTGGTCGATGAGCTGGCAGTCGTCCAGCAGGAGGGCGTGGCCAGCTGGTGCCACCATCGAGCGGCCAATAGGAGGATCTGACGGCGGAGCTCCGCCGTCGTCTCCGCCACCACCACCATCTGGTGGCAGGTGGAAGCCGTGGTGAGCTGGGCCAGGCTGTTGCTGGCAGTGTTGGGACGAGAGGTCCGACTTGGATTTGTGCGCTCGACCGAGCAGCGACGACATCAGTTTCGAATACATTTCTGGAAGCCGGTTGTTTAGTGGCAAGGAAGCATTCCGGAGGAGGAACAGCGAAGTCCGACAGAGATACGACGGAATGAGGGAAAATCCAACGAGACAGAAGAGCAGAGGAGGAGACTGAGGAAACTGCCTTCTATAGGTGGCTGAGTCCCAAAGGGCGAGATGAGGCTCTTTAACTGTCTCTTGGGCACACAAGAAAACGAGCACAGGTAATCAGAGCTGGAGCCAGGCAACCTCATCGAGTGTAAACAGTTTATTTAAATCGAGCCAATTCAAGCTCAATCGCGCATTCAGCGCTGGCTTATTAGGCATATGTCAAGCTTACATTAGACCCTGGCAGGGAGGTTCCAGTAATTAATGTAAACCAGAAGTAGCTGGACTTAAGCTCCTGCAAACAGCTTTTGAGCGAAACTTTGAATGATGGCTCACGGAAATGATTCCGGCGCTACACCTTCGGCCTAATTTATGCACTCCTGCAAGTGATAAAAAGATATGGTTTAACCTTACTTATAGGTTGATATATGACAACATCTTAATCTATAAATAGGGCATATAGTTTCGTGTAGAGCAGTCGGAACACGTGCCGGCTGTCGCGTGCACCCGATTCCAGGTTCTTGGTCCGGATTTCAAGCCCAGGTGAACTAAGCCTTCTATCCCTCCGGAGTCGATGATTTGGTAGCAGGCTTGACTGGGAAGGAATCAAATACGCATTCAAATCGACCTCCACGACATCCTATGAAAGTAGTATGTGTGGCGAATCCCAAAAAGGATTGAGTAATGCTGCCCTTTATCGTTTTTATCCTTTTCTTTCGAGATCTCTTGACCAAGAATCCCTTTCTTCTCTTGCAGGCACACAAAGTTTGTCAGATCGTCGCTGGAATATGGAACTGCGGTTTTCAATCCTTCAAAAGTAGCTATTATCAAAACCCTGAAAACGGTGCAAAACAGCATGGCGCGTAAATCTATGACAATGGCGGCTGGATTTCCTTGCGATCAAATCTCCTGAACACGCAACTTCAACTTACGGTTGGAATCGTTAGCTCACAGGAGGAAAAATTTTGTCTGAACGCTGTGGAACGAAGTGTTATGTGGTTGCTGGATTGAGAGCTCCAAATACTAGGAAGGGGGGAATCCAGGAAGCCGTTTATCAAAATGGTGAAGTGTAATGGGAAGTGAATCTTTTTTTTTTTGAATCCTTTTTGTTATCAGTGCCGGTGTGGCATTTGAAAAACTGATGAGGAATTAGGAGATTCCGCTTCACTGAAAAATCACTTTATTTAAGGCGTTTTAAACAAGTATCTGACATCCAGTGGCGCGGGTAGCGCAGTCGGAAGAGGCGCCGGCAGTCGCGTGCACCCGATACCAAGTTCCTGGTCCGGATCTCCCGCCTAGGCCAACCAAATCTTACATCCCTCTGGGGTCGGTGAATTGGTGCCATATTAGTTTAGGAAGGATAAAGGCTGACTTGTTCATCGGGTGGCCACTGCAAGCCATTGTATGACCAAATACGCATTCAAGTCACACCCACGATATCCGTAGAAGTAGAATGCGTGTGCATCCTGAAGGGCATTTAGTGACACCGTCGTTTATCCTTTTATCTGACATTCTACTGTTGTTTTGTATTCGAATTTGTAATTTGTGTATTTATTCCGACTCTCCCGGTTGATTAGTAAACGCGTTGTTGTCGACGTATGGAATTATTAATTAATTAATTAATTAATTAAGGAAATTTAAAACCTAAAAGGAGAGAAACTACCTCAACCAACTGTGATTAGCCAATAATTAAAGAACAGTAGGGCAAACATAATAAGGTGCTACAGATGAAGGAAGGGAACCTTATCGATGTGACACGAAGACTTACTGAATGTGACAGGGCCCCTTTCACTCATAGAACAGTTGCAACACAAAGCCTGTGTTTGTTATCTATTTAGTTAATTAATAAATTGTCTACTTGTTCTAATTTCTTAGCGTTTTATAAGATGCCCAAAAATCAAAATTCATGAAATTCAAGAAATCAAAAAAAATTGCAGAAAGTGGAACGATCAAGCACACAGGGGAATAGAATATTCTTGGAGAGCAAATGTTCAAGCAGGGGTCGTCACATCGTTATTTTGAAATGCAGCAGCAGAACGAAGCGAACGATTAGATGAGTCCCGCGGGAAACAAAGCGTAAACGCATTAGCTTTGTCGCTTTCTTCGAGTCGAAGATCAATCCCAGTTTTCAGAAACAAGTGCTTCGAAAAATGTACTGCTAGAAGCAAAGTATGTACCAGGGCTCCAAGATTGCGGGTTAGGGCAAACTTTCTCACCTACCTTAGGCAGCTCAACATTTTCATCATTTATAGCGAACACGTTTTTAATAAATATGTCTTTGACTTACATCAGAAATCCGCTTATCCGCGATGGGATTACTGTTATCTGTAAAAATATTGATATACTACTTATGATACTTTGCAATTATTGTCTTGAAATTATCAAGTAAGTAGGCAAATAAATAAATAAATAAGGAAGACCGTGGAAGAGGGTAACCGAGTATCTTCTGCCCTCACCAGCGCCAATTTCTATCCCTACAATATCTCTATAAAGCCCATGTAATAAAGGTAGGCGTCTATCACTCCCCGTTCGGGATGCGCATTCACAGCAACTCATGCTGGTTAATCAATTAAATGTTTTATCCTTTTCATAAAAGCTTGCTAGCAATTTGCTGACCGCCAGGAATGGAAGGCTTGCTTGGCCTAAGCGGGAGCCGAACGAAGAGGCGCCAGTAGTTATGTCGTCTTACAATTAGTGGCTGGCACAAACACCAGTCTAAGTGGTCAGCTGAATGCCTAGGTTTTCAAAAATAGATTAATGGTGGTGATCATATTTTTGAGCAAATTCCGCTGCATGCTGAATAGAAAAATAAAAGTGAAAGGGATAAAGGACGGCGTAGGTCACACCCTTTTTGGAATGCACCTTCCACTTCTAGAGGAAGTCGTGGAGGCAACTTGAATGCGTATTCGGCCACACAATGAGTTGCGGTGGCCAGCCGATGAACAAGTCAGCGCACTGTCCTTCCCAGACAAGTCTGGCACCAATTCACCGACCACGGAGGGATGGAAGGCTTGGCTGGCCTTAGCGGAAAGCCCGAACCATGAACCTGGAATCGGGTGCACGCGACAGCCAGCACCTCCTTCAACAGCACTCCCAGGACCCCAGCGCCGCACTTAATCGCCGCTTTCTCATAGTTGCCTGGTCCCACAGAGCGTTCACAGTTTCCGTTCGTCGGCGAGCCGATCTAGAAGAGTCGCGCAACGCATTAAACGCCCGTAACGCATGTGACGCAAGCGAGCGGCTCTCGCCGAGCGGCGCCTACGCTTTGGCGACCGTATTTGACCGAGGGCTTAGCGAAGCGCTGCGATCGGCCTTAAATACACCGATATTGACTCGAATCGTCTCGCCCACGCCGTGTAAGGACACATGTATTGGCCTTGCGTCATGTATCCCCTCGACGACGGTCTTCAACCTGCCGGCCGTTAATGCCAACGGCTTAGAGGACAACGACACGGCTCTTGTCGATGTAGCGAAGACGGAAAGGCCAAGAATATGGGAAAGCGGCAACACACACAAACGATCTTGATGCAGAGCTTCTGGCTAGTGAAAACGGGGTGAGGTACTCCTTCCTCTGCTTGGGTACCAGCGCAAACATTTGATTTTAATGATTCAGCATCAAAGACCATAAGAATTGGTCAAAATTTTCTAATTTTATTCGACGGGATACTTCGGAGATTGTGTTAACGCCAACGTTTACGAATTGTAGTTTATAAAGACCTCATAAGAATAAATCTAATCAAATATCCAAAACAGGATAGCACTTTCGGATCCAGCGTATAACACTTTCGTGTTGTTCATTTGTATAAAACTTTCAGAAGTTCAACTTGTAATGCATTTGCGAGTTAGAAGGTGCTGCTAAGGCAGAAAATGTCACTTAGATGGAGGAAACCTCACTTGGAATCTTCTTCGATTTAGTGACAAGATTTAGTGACAGCTATATTTTTTCATGATCGACTGTCGTTAGACGTAGGAGTAAAAGAGGTAAAATAAAGTACTGATAATCATTCTGGCTCCACAGCTCAAACAGTTCATTGAAATTAATTTTTTTTCAAAAATAAAATTTTTTGGTGGCAGTTAGAAGAGTAGAGTCACTTGATCTCTACTTCACGATAAGGACAACCAAGCACTCCTTAGACTATTGGCAGCGGTATTTCATACATACCATTTTCACGACGAATTGGACACTTTTCAAACCAAATTGGATACCCTTTTAAGCCAGCTTTAAGACTTTTGAAATCCAAGCGAACCCCTTCCAAATCAAAATGGCCTTCAGGCAGGTTAAACTACAGGCTCAATAAGATGGTTAAAATAATGTTTGTTTAAGGGAATTTAGCATGACTTTAGTTGGTGGTGATCCGTGGTGTAATAACTTTAGCTGAAATTTTTTAGTTCAACTGTCCCAATCAGTGTAATAATTTTAGACAACTATTACTTTTTAGAAAAAAGTTAAATGCTGTCTTAAGGCACAGTAAAGAAGCAGTCTTGTAACGCATTAAAGGTCAGATCGCGCCGTGCGCTCAAAAATTCGCGGTAACTTTTATTTGATCGATAGTGTGAATGTCACCTACATGAACCATCAAAGTGAGAATACGCGCGTTCTTTACAGTTGCTTTGGTTTTACCGTTAACAGGTGTCATACTCCATGGAAGCAGAAGCTGTGTTATCAATCGAGTACAAATCGCGAGGTCTTGAACAAGGGCATGGCGCAATCTCTTTCTCGGCACAAAAAATGGCCGCTTTCCCGCTCTCTAAAACAAACTTTAACTCACTACTTTAACTCTAGAATGAATGTTTTATAAAATTTCAAAAACGTGTTCATGTATTGGGTAGATGAATTAAAACATCAAAGAAATTATGCTAAAATTCTCCTTGAATTAAAAATTATTCTAACCTTTTTGGAAAGTCTCTAGTTCAATGTAAAAAAACGCTCATGTCGATATGGAAGAGTTCGCTTCAATTTCAAAAGTCTTAGACTAGCATAGAAGGTGTCCAATTTGATTTGAAAGGAGTCAAGCAGAGTAACTTCGAGATGTGGTCTAAAGTGCCGTGTCAACTGCACCTACATCCTGGAGCTCCCCACCCCATTGTATATGTGAGCGCATGAAGTAGGACAATTGCAAGGAGCACCAGATTGGCGTGGAACAAGGGAACATGCACCATGACAAGTGTGGATTTCACTACGTCACGCGTGGGCGTCACGGCATACTGAAAAGCTCCCCACACTCATGGTGACCACGGTTCTATTTCTGGCGTTTCTTGATCTTGCCATGCCTTTGATGTGATAGTGGGTCATAGAAAAGCCAGTTACCACATGCAGCTCAAATCGATCGATGGCTCGAGCTTCTCCCAAGCCAACCAAGCCTTTCCCCCTTCCGCAATCAGCGTCTTGGTATCGGACTCGTTTGGGTAGGAGAACATGTTGGACATGTCCAACGCTTGACCATCCCAAGTCGTTCTGTAAGCTGAATGTGCATTCAATCTGCCAGCCAACAAATGTAGAATACGTGGCGCATCCCACCAAGCAGTCAACCAATGGTGCCTATCATTACGTCACCCAATATTTGCCGAGTATGACGCAGTAATTTCCACAGAATTCCTTCGCATGTTATAGGATGATTTCTCCGAATATCCTAGAATTCACTTCCTGTATACTATTTCTGTCGAAGAAGCCTACAACGTGGAACCTTTTCGAAGAACTCAGCATTGGCTCATAATCGGGTTAACATCTCACTAAGATGCTAAAGGAACATTGCGTCTAGGCAATTTGGCGGCGAAGTGGCGGAGATTCTGAAAGAACCGATAGCCGCGATTTACCTCACTTTCATTACACAACATAAAGAGTCGATGCTACGCTACACACTATAATGTACAGGTAAAGACAGCCGTCAATGGACCTCTCTGGGATCTGAAGTACGTTCTGATAGGTTGTCCCATAAGTCTCCGCCGTTTTTTTTTCAACGATTCATTGCAGATTTCGCCGGCGGTCTCTTGCATAGCGCTGCATAGCTTTCGAAAGAGAATGATTTGCTCTATCAGACCATGTATTGCATTTCTTTTTTCATCATGAATTTTGTCAATTTTCAGGTCGTTGAAGTGAAAAGTGAAAAAGTGAAAGAGTAGCCATTTGCGCAGTTGTTCTCCCCGCTTATATTTGGAATATTCTGCGCAGTTTTTTATAGCACTTGGAAGAAAATCTTCTGTACTACAAGAACGCGTGTTGGTCATATTTGATCAATTGTCCTTAATTGAGTTTTAGGCCATCAAATTGGGAATTCCGACTTTTCCGTCCGAATTTTTACCGACAGCTCAGTTCTGTAGTTGGACTTTTTTTTGCTTGGTGTTATATGTTGTTTGGAAAAGGGTGTCTTGCTTAGTAAGAATTTGTGTCGCGCTTATTGGCTCATGCTGATATCTGCCGAATATCAACAACTGAACAAGGAGGAGTTGTTGGTGAAGATGATTCTTCTCTTTTGGAATTTTGTTGATATTCGACAGAAATCAGCATCAGCCAATAAACGCGACACAAATTCTTATTGAGCAAAACATTCTCTTTCGACCGACATATAACACCGAGCAAAAAATTCCTACCAGAGAGCAGGAGGGGTTGGTAAAAATAAATCTTCTCCTTCTGACGTCCGAATTTGATGGCCTCAAAATCAATAAAGGACAAGCGAGCAAATAGCGCCAACACGAATTCTTGTAGTACAAAACAATGCCTTCCAAATGCTATGAAATGCTGCGCAAAAATTCAAACCTAAGCGAGAGAAGCAACTGCTGAAATGACCACTTTTTCACTTTTCACTTTAACGACCTAAAAATTGACAAAACTCAAGATGAAAAAAGAAATGCGATACATTCTCTCTAATAGAGCAAATAATTTTCTTTCGAATTCCGTATAGTGCTATGCAAGACACCGCCGGCGAAATCCGCAATGAATCGTAAAAAAACGCCGGGGACTTATGGGACAACCTAATACTTTAACTTAAAACCGTGAACACATTTTGAATATATATATTTACTTATTTATTTATTTAGCCCAGCGACGGCTCATGGAAGCGAATTGACAGAGATAGTTCTTTAGTGCCCTCTAAACCCGTCCAGTAGCAATTCATAGTTCCAAAGGTAATAGACTTGGTTGGTCTGATTGCAATGATGCCTGAGATCAATTCATGATGCGACTGAAAAAATTTCTACCCACTGTACTGCATGAGTCCAGCTCCAAACAGCAGTAGAAACCTGATAGATTGAAGTAATTGAACTATGCAGTGTTCCTTGCTATGAAGACAATCTCAATAGCAACGAACTCTTGAGCGGTAACTGGTAGTAACGTGAGGCCGTCCTTCTGCCACACTGCAACAGCATTCCATTGAACGCAGCCTACTACCCACCGTTCACTTTGTCAACGTGTGTACACGACAAAATGCTTTTGAAATGCGTCCAATACGTATGGAAGAAGCGCCAAAGGTAAGCCCTCAAGGGTGCGGTCTAGAACTGCCTGACACCTTAGGCTACAACGTGAGCGGTTCCTTCAGAGCCCTGCATTAACTCCAGTTGGGTATACGGCTTCAGTACTCGCACAGAGCGCTGGGTGACAGATTTACAGTGCCGCGAAGAAGACTTGCTTGCGGTAATTTACAGACACCGTAATTGCTCGCGGCCGGTTAGCGAAAGACACCGTGCAGTCGTAAATAGTTGTGACTGTGAGCCGCCTCCAGAGCAGGTGAGACCGACAGTTGGCTTAGGATCCGCAAGGAAACCGTTCGGAAACCTTTCGTATGAAAAGTAACAGGGACTTTTTGTAAGATACTAAGCGACAGTTATAAAAAATTACCGGGTAACGCGATTCAAGGCTGGATACTGCCAATAGTTCCATATATTATTTCGATTTTCATGTAAGTTCTCCATAGCTCAAAACTCAAGGAGAAAAGAAACTACTGAGAAACCGTTTTGGGCTTGAACTACTTATTATACGATTTAAACATATTGATTTTAGTATCGCAGTTTATTTATTTATTTATTTATACGTGGAGATCCACGCAAAATTTGGAACAAAAAGAACATGCACGCTAAAAAGCAGAACAGATAACTAAATATATATTAGGTACAGACGAAAGATAACAGAGACAGTAGGAAGTAAACTATTAAGGAAAATCCTGGAGAATACCTGTCAACAAGTCTTTTGTATTGCCTTAACGATTTTGGTAAAGCATTTTTCTTCAAAAATTTTTGAAACTCGGTTCCAGCTCGGTCTGGAAAAAATGTCGACCTTATACACTGCGACCAGAAAGTATAGGGACACTTAAAAATTGTACTTTTCGTACGCTAATCGATATCAATCGACCTAAATTTTTTACTGTAAAATTCGTTACGGCAAAGAAGTTCGAAGCAAAAGATTTTAGTAAAATCGGTTTGATGTGAGCTAAATAAGAAAATAAAATATGGAGACACACCATTTTCAATTGACCAGAAAGTATAGGGACACTAGTAGAAAACAACTTCATTGTCAAGATAAAAAACAGTCGTTGATAACTAGTACTCAATTGGTCCTCCGCGGTTCATTGCAACATTTACAAGTCGGGCTGGCATCGAAGCAGCATGATTTCGAAGTGCTTGTAGAGGAAGTTCATCCCAAGCGCGTAGAATTGCTGATCGAAGTCCTTGCAGAGAAGAATATGTCTGGTTATGCTCGTAAATCTTCCTTAGAAGGTGTCCTCAGATATTTTCCATTAGGTTCATAACGGGAGAACATGCAGGCCAGTCGAGAACTTCAACAGAATTTCTTCTGAGGAAGCCTTTTGTGGATCTGCTGGCATGCGGCGGTGCATTGTCCTGTTGAAAAACCCATCCCTGACCAGCATTCTGTTGAAGGAATGGGAGCAGATGGGTTCCCAACAGTTGCTGGTATTCATCTGCGTCCATCCTTGCTGACGTGAAGGCAAGAGGGAGCTTTCCTTCTGCGTGGAATGCCGCCCACACCATAACTGTGCCGCCTCCAAAATTCCTTCTTGGGAAATACTCCTTCTCCTTGCGTAAGTCATGCCAGTAGAATCGGTTCCCATCTGGACCATCGAGGTTAAAGCGCTTTCCGTCCGAGAAGATAACCTGAACTATGAAATGTTAAAATACCTAGCGTCAGAACTGACAACGCAAAAAATCTGCCTTAGTCCAAAGACGTCGTTTGTTCCTAGAGACGAACTCGAGCCTGTTCCTTTTGTGCGTTTCTGTCAAACGTGGAGCAGAACGGAGCTGAGTATATACAACATTCCTGCTGCGTTTTAAGCAGCACTGAATCGTTTCTTTCGAGACTTTCTTACTCAAACTCTTGCGCACTTCCTCCAAACTGATAGATTTATTGGAAACCATTCGCACGATTTGCCTCTCGTCTCGAGTCGAAAGAAGCCTGGGACGTCCTGAAGACTTCCTCGAGTGATATAAATCAGGACTGCGTAGAAATTTGCTAATAACGTTCTTTGATCGTCCCAGTTGAGTCGAAAATTGGCGTATGCTGAGTCCTGCATCTCTGAGGGCCTTGATTTGAGCTTGTTCCTCTATTGATAGCATCGATCCGAGACCCATCCTTACAATGAGCAAATTATGAGGCAGTATATTGCATAGCAAAATAGTTTTCAAAAACGTACTTTTCTCCGCGCACCTTATTTGGTGGTGTCCCTATACTTTCTGGTCACTCAAAAACAGGGTCCCGTCACGTGATCCTTTCCCGTTCCTTGCCACCTCGAGGGATTTTGCCCATTTCTTTCGTACATATGTTTTTTGCCGTCAGGAATTCCATAGTCTAATTTTCAGATCAATTCCTGCGGGTAGCTAGCAGAATTACGCAATTTGCTGGTGTCCCTATACTTTCCGGTCGCAGTGTATTACTTCTGGCGTTTAGAATTTATGTGTTACGTGTCACTAATTGTAAAATAAGAAAGGCCTAGCATAGTACTAAATTTCGCACGCCAAATATGCCATCAGAATACTCACTCGATGAAGGATAAAAAAGGATAAAGGACGTCGTCGTTCAATCCCTTTGGGATGCGCCATCAATTCTAAATAGCTCGACGGGAGGTCGTGGAGGCAACTTGAGTGCGTATTTGGTTTTTACAATGACTTGGGGCGACCAGCCGATGGAGAAATCAAAGTTTTTCCAGACAAGGATGCTACCAATCACCAACCCTGGAAGGGCTGAAGGCTTGGTTGGTCGAATCCGATCCACTAAATCTGGAAACGCCTTGCACGCGATAGCCAGCATCTCAAGCGCTCCACAAGCACACTTCCTCGATATCAAATACATGAATGGGCAATTATAAAGAATTCAATATAAAAAAATAGATATATACAAAATAAAACGTGTAGCGCATCCCAGAGGGACAAAACGCAATACCATTTTTTGTACTTCCTCACCAAAATGTTGATATTACCTATTAGAGGGTCCCATACGGAATGTGGGATGATAGAATGGAATGAAGGCTAAATGATAAAGGTTGGCGTTAGTTTCGGATTGCATCACGCATTGCACTTCTATGGGTATATCGCAGAGACTATTCGAATGTGTATTTGGCCTGGCCCAATAGGTTGCAGTAGCCAGACGATAGGATGGTCAGAGTTCTGCAGCTCCCAGGGCCAATTCAGTGCACTTGAGTGATGGAAGGCTTTACTGACTGACCTAGATCAGGACCCAAACCTAAAACATGGATTCAGAGTGCACTTGAGAGTCAGAGTTGCCTCCGGCTCTAATGTCCGCATCCAGGTGATAAAGTGTTCGAAAAAACTAGTAGGAAACTCAATAGGCGTAAATGAAATGTGCTGCTATGGAATCAAATTTTAAAAAATTCAAGCTGTTTTACCTACAATTCATAAGAGGAGATTTTGATTTTTGCAAGGCTCATTAACTAGATGTATTAATGCATTTGTTTTCCGCTCATGATGATGTTACATTTCTACAGTTCCGGAAGATAATAGCAATGAAAGTTAAAAGTGATTGTTGAACAAGATTTGGTCGGATTTTTGTAGGCACCTTTTGAGACAGAGCCATGCTAACAGGAGCTACAAGAAATTGAAAAAGATAGTCAAATATTCGCCCGCTCGAAATAATTTTCTTCAAAAAGCCTAACTACATATACTCTTCTGCATTAAATGAAATTACTATCACTTCATTCAGTGGCTGAAAAAAATGTACGCAGCCTTATTATTTAGAGCATGAAGGTGTTTGCAATTCGATATGATTTACTGGCATAGAGAACAATAGCTTGAAAATTGTCGGCTCCATTCTTTTTTTCTCTCGATCATTCCACGTGGGTAACATTCGCAGAGTGATCAAGATCTCGTTCTACCAAATCTAGGGTGGCCGTGTCTTCATTAATTGCCATTACCGAGTCATTAATTAGGTTCTTTAATTGTTTGCGTTCGTTGTACGATTGCGCGCTCAAGAACATTGCTGCGAGTCCTTTGTGATTAAACTAACAATGACGGAAACGTAGTGATCAGGTATATTCCAGAACTCTTTGAGCTAACAGATTTCAGAAGTAGACCGGTAGCTAGAGGAGATAATGCACAGCAGTTGTTGCTAGGAGGAGTTGCTCAAATCAAAAAGCAGCTGATGTGCAAGTCCAGAAAGGGGGTCACCATATATCTGTTCCGCATTCGGCAGCTTTTGCGTAGCCAATGCGAGTTTAGATGTTCTCCTGCAGTCACACTTTGCATGGTTCCGCCTTTGGCTTCTGTATTTTGAAACTTTTTTGAACAAAATCCATAAAGAAAAATGAGGTTGCCCCTTTTTTAGAGTTGCAGACAAATCCTTTCGATAATTGACTTTGAAACAATTCATTTTAATAAAGCAGAAAAAATCGAACAAATCGTTGTAGCCGAGCAGCATAGAAATATTCTGCAGCTGACAGTCTCCGGAAGCTCAAAAAAAAGCTCCTCTTCAACAAAGTATCGCTGAAGATGTTGAAGCGATCGAAAGAAACATCAGGTAGAGAAGAGGGCTTGCCGTCTTCTAGCCACGGACGAGAACATAACGAACTTTCAATACCAGTACGGCCGGTTTTGACCAAATTTATATTCATAGTGAAAACCGAAAGTAGAGCTCTAGCTGCATTTCTTATTCCAGGCGTAATTTTGGTAGACATAGCGATAGATTATTTTTAACTCGTGGAAATTTATTCATTCCAACTATAATTTCTACCTTTTTTCTTTGAGGTAATGGCCCAAAAATGTTGTAAGCAGCAGTGACAAGTGATATGAAATTACGGAGCCAAACTCATTAGGCGTTCAATGTAACCTTATTTTTCGGACCTTGTAGAAAAGCTCCTTTATGTTGTTTGTTTTCTACTTTCGCTGACTTACCTGTAAGATGGTAATTTCTCGATCTTCACTTCTGTTTTCCTGGTTTTGAAAAAAGACGAAACATCAACCTATTGAGGTCCCTGTTACAATTTGGTTTCAACGGCCCCAGACGACATGTGCTTCAGTGTGCTTCATGCCAGGGCTCAGTGGCGCTCAGAGATACGGTAAATTCAACAATAAGGAAGTTCCTACAGAAAACAGGAACATAAACCGCAGAATAGGCTTTAGCACCTTGTCACCGTGTGCGCTTCTTTTCAACCATACATAGCAGCATCTCATTGCGAGCCTACAGAATTCAAGGGCTGATCATGTAAAGCACTTCACAGACTGAAGGAAGATCGTCAGTCTTTAGCGGCTGAGCCGGACACACACTTCACACCTTTTTATATTGGATGGAGAGCAAAAAAGGCAAATGTCAACTTCAATCATTTCATTCGAAAGGTGATTACGTTCCGCTTCTACACGTTCCTCCGGCAACGATGATAGATTGGAATAATAGATACATAGATCTTCTGCGCTTTATGAAGTCTGTACTAAGTCTCTAACACTTTGCTGCTGCCATTCCTTTTCCCGAAATTCGTTCCCTTTTCCTTACAAGACCCAAGTTGTTCAAGATAACGTTGTGGAAAGGAAGACTGACAGACATACATATACATGGTGATACTCCCGCTGGTAGCAGAAGAAGATTTAATGAGGGCAGGAGGTGTAATTCTCAAGCCTGTAGGCTACTTGTGTACTGTCCAGGCTTACATACTGATTTGAGTATAAAGATAATTCTATAGAATCTATGGAAATATCGATTGGAATCTATAGGATCCTACGCAGTAAAGGCAGTACCGCTTCTCCAATTTTCATTGATTTGAAAGGGGAAGTTCAAGCTCACATTAATTTATTCCATATTTGGGATTCCACACGCTTCTTCTTCTGCGAAATGTCGCAGAGGCCTTGACGTGTACCTTTTTCACTAATGATTCCATGAACTACTGAGTTTTCGAAGCCACCCGATAAAGAAGTTAGTCTTCTAGCATTCGAAGAAAAGGTTTGCCACCAAATCATACATAGACACTGTGCGAAGGTGGACGTGCGGTTGGGAAGCGGGCCTGTAGTGGGGTTCACCTAAGAACAACATCCTTATGTTGTGCGTGTGTGTTAATAATAATGAACAAAACTATGAGGGTTAGCCTTTGTCAGTAATTCAATCACCTTGTGGAATGCGCGCGCCAGCGGGAAACTCGAACTAAGAACCTCGAGTCGGATTGCTGTTGATGACCGGCGCCTCGTGCGACTGCACTACCACGCTGCTGTGCTACAGGTATGTATATTCGGCACTATACATATTCGTATAGATGATTTCAGCAGTGCTAAGATGTAGTGTTGAAGCATTCTGTAGAAGTGAAATTCATGATGTCATCACGACATGACAGCCTTGCTGAAAGGAAGTGCATCGAAGATGTGAATAGTAATCTTTTCGTCGACAATGCCAGAAGGAATTTCGTAGGAAAACGACCATAAAAGGATCTCATCGAAATGATAAAACGATTTCCGACCACTCATATGCAACAACCTTGGCAATAATAGTGAAATAGTAAATAACGTTCACTCTACGAAATTTTGAGAGAAAAAGGCAAGTAATAGGAATTTCTACTAGATCTACTTCAGAAGCTGCAGAAAGGAAGCATGTGGACGGTTATGATTTCTCGTTTCGAGGAAAAGGACGCGAATGTTTCACCTTTACTCAGCGGTGTTATCTCGGTGGAAAATCGCCGTCGGCCATCTGCCGCCGCATAAACAATTTACACAAGATCTGCGCGGTGGAGAACTCGTCGTTTAAAACGTTTAGTGCAGAAAACAGAGTCGACCTAGTCAGAGTCGTTCGACAAGTGCACAGCGATTACTGTCCGCTAGTTCTCCTATTCTGGTCGAGGAAAATTGGCCTGCATTGCTGCAATACATCATCATAGGAACCGAGAAAATTCGCCATTGTCAACGATTGGAGCCAGAGCTGAAAAAGGGTGGCAAAAAGGGAAGCAGGCGAAAATCGCGCTGTGAAAATCGTTTGAAGGAGCAATAGGATATTTAAAGGGGCTCCATTTCCAGAACATGCGTGCTGCTTTCTGTTCAGCATGTGGTATACTTTGCAGGGAGCCTTGTTACTATGTAGTACATCGATTATGAGTTCAATTTGCTGTCGGACAACAAGCCCCTAGCTTGTGCTGTAGTTGAACTGGCAAAAAAGTGCCGAAGCCCGCAATTATCAGGTTAGAATAGGCAACAGCTTCTCCTTGGTCATCAGTGGTGGGCAACAGGTTTATGTACACATTTTCCGCTTTAATTTCTATTATACACTGTGGATCTCGCAGGTAGAATACCAGAGTTTGACCTCCAGTGCCAAATGTGCGCCGAGGAGATAAGGATATCCAAGGCTATTTAACATCAGCTGATAACGAAGCGCTTCTAAACGACGCTGGACCATACACATATCCTGTAGGGGAGTTGTCCGACAGAATGAAGTGCCTCCTTCAGCCGAGAAAACAGCGGTATTACGCATAGGTGGCCCCTTGAATACACAAAAAAATCTTTGAAATCAAAGCGAACTCTTCCAAACTGAAATGAGCTTCTTATACGTTAAACTAGATACTCTCCGAAAAAAGTTAGAAAATTTTTTGTTCAAGGAAAATTTTAGCGTAAGTTTCTTTGAAGTTTTAATTCACCTAACAAATAAGAAACAAGAACTGTTGGAAATTTTATGAAATTTTATTTTTTAAGAAATAATGGTATGAACGATATCCATAATGCCATAGTCCCGGTATGAACAACCTTTATAAGCCAAACGATTTCCGCCTCAAATGCACCACAAAAGTGGAGCATCTTTGGTTAATGATAAACTTTGTTTTGATGACCATTTAAAAGCCCTGATGTCGGAAGCAAATCTTGGGGTGTGTAACCTATTTAAGGAGCTCCGATCGGAAAATCCTTGAACTTTGACGAAAACGTTCAAAATCTAGGTACGTCAAATTCTGAGGCATGCAGAGCTGCTTTCTCGCCATATAAGAAGAAATTCGTAGATCTTAGTTTGTTTTCAGAATATCCTCATTCGGTTCCTATACGTATACAGACCTAGGTTATCAGTTCCTTCCCAATGGAGTAGAAAGAAGAAAACAATTTGGTCTGGCTTAGCTTGTAAGGCAGGAGAACTAGAAATGACCGAATGGTTTCTGAAGTGATTACCACTAGAACCGGGTTGAAATCTAGTGATACGTTTACGCTAGCGCATCTAGAGCTAAAGGAGCAAGTAATAAACTGAGGGCAGCGGTTACTAGGTCAAAAGTCTGTCTTAAAAGCTTACCCATAAGAGTGCTTCCGTCATTCATAAGGCCGCTTGATGAGAACAGTCTCTATCTGTCGTTTTCTGCATTAACAAACAGATTTCATCCAGTAATCACTTGAAGGAATGGTTCCTCACTTACCAGTTTATTGTAATTTCCATGTTTCCTATACCATGTTGTGGTTGCGTTTGAGTTTTTTTGTCTAACCTCTAGTCGTCATTGGGAGTTGCGTGGGCCTGACCCACGCCCCCAAAGATAAGGATAAAGGTAAGTATTTGCCTCTGCCTCTGCTAACCATGGTAAGTATTTATCGTCTAGGCCTCCTCTAGAAGCTCGATATCGGGCACATTCTTCAGGGAACAACATGGGTCTAAGCTATCTGTCCAACAACCCCACCCCAGCAGTTAGCGTTAAACTTCATCACGGCGCAGCGTGATCGACATTTGTACAAGCACAGTATTCATACTTTTAATGTCTGTGAAGAAATGCAAGGAGAGAGAGAGCTCCTAGAGCAACTGATGAAGGGTGAAGGACAAGGAGCGTTGTCAGTCAAAATCCCTATTGAGATGCGCAACGCATTCTGCTTCTTTCTGCTTCTACGCGATATCTGAAGGCAATTTGAATGCTCTGCTTATACTAGACAGGTTGGCTAGCCAGTGCAAAAGTCAGTGAATTTTCCGTTCCAAAAAAGTTCAGAATTATGCTGAAAGTTGGCTGAAAGCTTAAAAATAACTGAATTTTCCTATGATATTCACCTACAATGGAGAGAAGAAATGCTAGGTCGGCCTGGGCGGGACCCGAAACAAGCATATCCAGTCGGCGACAGCCGAAGCCTGTTTCGGCTGCGCTACAGCGCGCTCGGAAAACGAACATATTCTAGAAAAATTCGGAAAGTAATAGTTGTATGGTTCTATGTGATTTGTTTTGGAGTAAATTGGCTGCTTTCTAATAACATTTTTTCGAAATCCGAAACGTGATTGAAGAAATGTACAAATAAATTCACGCAATGCTGAAGAAGAAGGAATGCAAGGCAGAAAAAAATCCAAAATTTTACCAAACACGTTTCGTCGTTTCATGAAACCATAAACTTCGTACTTCCTCGCATTCAATGGACAGGAAGACCAGCGTGAAAATACTGAAATTCCAGAGCGGCCTACGAGCACATGTATTGTAAAGCATGCCCTCCGAAAAGTCTTCCTGGAACTGACCTTCGCCATTTACCATAACTGAGGATACTTAGTGTGAGGTGAAAATAAGCCCAAGCCACGAATATAGAGGTGAAAGAGACGAAGATTGAGACCGGAATATTCTGGACGATAATTTATGAGATGCATTAGGCGATATGAGATGGAGATCTCTAAAAATCCCGTCCGACCGCCGTTGATGAACAGCGCCAGTTCCGGCATCGCTCGATTTCATTATTACCGCCGCTAAGCGGTCAGGGTCGAAGCAATTTAGAAGACTCCCTTTGGGGAACCATGAATTTTAGAAGGAATTGTGTTGGAAATGTTCGCTAAAAGCTTAAAAATGATTAAACCTAACCATAAGATATTTGAACAAAGGCATGGAGGATTAAGGGGAGGAGGTAGATAGAAATTCGATGATCTAGTGAGAACAGTTGAAAATTCTTTGAGAGAAATAGGATATCTTAGCTAGCCATCCCTCGCGGGATGTTGGAGTAGTGCAGTGTTCAAAAAGGACGTGAAACGAACGACAATGGTTGGAGAGCATGGTTTTAGCGTAAAAATCAGCGTAAAAATGTTGAAGACTAGAAGCAGCTTAATTTAGGAGACATTTTTGGTGAAACTCTTATGTTATTGCATGTTATTGCATTTTTATTCTAGTCTACTGCTTCAAAAATGTTCTGCAATCTGCGTTTGGTTAATCAAAAATTCAGCTGCTACGGTAGCGACGTTATTCCACGGTCGAGATTAATACTAGCTGTAACATTTTGGAGTATTATTTTTTATAAATTTTGGAGTAAATTTTGCAGAAAAGAATTCCTGTGGATAATGCAGACTGGTGAATTTGAGAGATAAATTGGTACAAGTTACGGTAATCCAAACCCCAGGTTTTGCGCTCGCTCCCAAAAATTCAGTTTTGTCTTGCAGCCTAAACCTTAGCGGAAGGGAAATGGCTAATTGCATGATAAAAGGGCTGTGCTTGGACAAAAACTCAAGCAGCTGACGATGTTAGAATTGAGTTTTCGAGCGAACTGTGATTTAGTATAATTATTATTATTATCCATTATTTGATTAGCATGATGATGATGAATATCTATTATTATGAACTGTGGACAAAGATTGTTCACATTGGAATAGGAGGACGTGAAGAAATAACGAGAGCCAAAGAAGAATAGATACATAGCGAGAGAAATGAACCGGAAAAAAAGACTTCTTTAAGAGCTGAAAAAGCCACCATATGGTGAATTCAAATAAAGGAAATTTTAAAAAAATGAAATGAAAAGAAAATTGAAATTATGTTTAAGTTGTTGTTAGCTGTCGTTGTTTTGGATGTTATTGCCCTTTAACTAAGATTTTGTTGTGTCGTTGTATTTCATGTTGTTGAAGAGCTATATAAAAAAGACAATTTTAGTTTCAATAAATGATAACATAATAAATATTTAAACAATTTTATACATAGATTTACAACTAATTCTATTAAATGGGTTATTATCGGTCACCTGATGCATGTACTATGAGCCTTTCCCTTTATGGCGCCGTTTTCCTCAGTACAAAGTGAAGGATTCCTTGTATTAAGCTGCCAGAGTGCTGAAAAATATAAAAGCGTTACGTCAGCGTGAGCGTTTATAGCTCATTTTGCCTCTTAATTAGACATCGTAAGAAGGTCCAGCTAAGATACCAGTCAGAAAGGTTCTCTCATATCAAGGGTAAGTAAAGGAACAAGTGCTTGCTCCCCGTGCCTTCTTAGGAAATGGAAGCAGGACCATTCCGGCAGGGAGTTGTGCGTAGTAAAGTTCTTCCAGGCTGGAGAACGACGGAGTCCAGCCAGCCGTCAGCGATGACGGATGGCCACAGGAAAACACCTGAGATGGATCGCGTGTGTGAGTGTGTGGGTGGTTGGTCGTCGGTTCATAAGCGACCGCCGCCGGTGGCGGTCGCGAAAACGAAGCGGCTGATCGACTGCGACGAAAGACAAGAAGCTCGTTCTCCAATTATACAACACCAGCGTCCAGTTCCGAACGACGACGACGGCGAGGTCGTCCGCACATCAGCCGCATCAGCCGCGCGGATCGACACCCGCGCACTCTAATCGCATGCGTGAAAGCCATCGAACGTTTCACTCGGAAGTGGGAGTGGAAACGACGACCGTTTTTGGTTGGACAGATCGAACGAACCAGGAGATGTCGTGGAAATCCGCTGCACGAATACCGAGCGGACGTAGACATATTACGCCAGACCGAAAATAGCGACCATTTTTAACCACCACAAAAGATAACACAGGATAATAAAATGACTTCAATTGAGTCGAAGGTTTGATAATGATGATGAGTTTACAATGTGTATGCAATGAGCAATATCGAATAAATGAACTTAATTCTCGTAATGGGAGCTATGGTGGAAAACACGACTTTAAATCGTGGGTTCTTCTCACCATTATCAAGCAGAAGATTTATTGCTAAATATAACATGCCCTGGGCGTGAGTAGCGCAGACGAAGGAGCTGCTGCCTGTCGCATGCACCCGATACCAGGTTCTTGGTTCGGATTTCCCACACAGGCCAACCAACCCTTCTATCCCTCCGGGGTCGGTGAGTTGGCATCAGATTTGCCTGGGGAGGATAAAGCACTGAATTGTTCATCGGCTGGCCACCGCAAGTCATTGTACGACCAAATACTCATTCAAATCGCCTCCAAGAGATCCTGTAGAAATAGAGCGCGTGCCGTATCCCAAAAAGGATTGAGTAGTGCCGTTCTTTATCCATCATCCTTTATGTCCTCATTCCTTGCTATTATGTGTAGCCAATCATAGAGTTTGAATGTTCTTCGCCTTTTGATTTTGCTGTTTGTTATGCGTTTAAGCAAAATAAATAAATGAATAAGGGCTGGCTAAAAGACGGCGTTAACCAGTCTCCTTCCTGGATGCGTATAATTTTACTTCTAAGGGGTGTCGTGGACGCAATTTTAAAGCGAGTTGAATTGCCAGACTTGCATGAGTAGTAAAATCCTCACTGTCATGACTGATATGAAATATGAAGAAAGCAAAAGAAAGAGATTTCCTACTCGATGGGTAACAGTATTCATAAACATTAGTGATGTTGAGGCGCTTGGTGAGGTATTCAGAGTGCAAAATTAGACCTTTACGCCATGTCTAGGCCTCTGAAGGCAATGGATCGTCTAAGCGTCAGGCCTTATTGGATAAAGGATTTCACCTAGAAACCTCGTGTGGCACAATACATTAATAAGTTCAGCCACTGACAATGCCGAGGTTTCAAGAAGTGAGAAGTTGGGAGTGTTCACAATGTTGTTGGACTATGTAGGGTTTCTATGTATCGCATGTACCAAGAAATTCAGGAAACGACCATATTATAGGTGAACGGAGATATACCAAACAAATCCCTCACAATTCTAGTGTAAATTTAATGGTCAATACCTTGAATTCGAGAGCATCTTCCAATTACGCCACGAATTTGTAAAATCTTCACTGTAATCGGATACCTTTCTACGGCGCACTGTATAACCACGTGATGCGGTTCCCCAACATGACACAATTTTACACTGGAGTACTACAGAATGAACCTTAAATTGTTGTTTAAGCCAGGTGAATGAGAACCTCGTACTCATTTGAAGAACATAGGTATTGTTTGTTAGGGCCTACATTTTGTATAGGCGACTTTTTTGGTACAAACATTTTTAACACGAAAGATTTTGCATTTGTTAAAACGCGCCCACTCTGGCTTCAAAGCTGATTTGTTTTGAAAAGTGCCCAGTTTAGAATGGAAAGTGTAGCGCTCATGGTGAACTGCTCGATTTTCCAGAGAAAGCTATAACATCCGAAACAGTTTCACGATTTCGGAACTAAACCCCGTTTCTGCGTTGAAGACGATGTCGTCTTCACCAAGTCGTTCTGCGCACCTAAATAGGTCTACGATTAACTGGAATGGAAAGTTTAATTAGCCTGAAGTTGATGTCATGCAATGGGCGCCATACACACGACTCGCGAATGTGTCATACATATCATGGCAACGAGTCAGTCAATGAATCACTGTTAAGTCTCCTTTCTATGGAAGATCATCCACGATTTTCGGCTACCATTTTATGTCGACCCAGTGCATTTTCCGGCCAAATACGCATTCAAACTGCATTCACGACATCGCGTAGGACTAGAATACATAAACCATTTTTTAAAGACTTCGAATGAAGCCGTCTTTTATCCTAATTTAATCCTATAACTTACCTAAATTGAACAGTGAAACAATGGCAATGACCTTGTCCTATTTGTATTTATTTTATACATGGAAATCCATGCAACAAAGTGAACAAGTGGTAAGAAAACTTCGCGAAAAAACAGCGTGATGAAAAATAGAAAAGGATACACTTCAAGACACGCACTGAAGATACGGCCGGCAAGACTTTTGAACTTATAGAAAGAGTTGTGTGCTTTTTTGACAACTTTGAAAATTCCGTGATAGCTCAACAAGTGGAGAATGCTGATCTTATGCTTTTATTTTTTGTTTTTTTTGTTATTTAATTTTTATTATTTTGTTTAAAAAACTAAAATTCTAACAAACTATGAGAGCGCGTGTAGCACAGTCGGAGGAGGCGCCGACTGTCGCCTGCACCCGTTACCGGGTTCCTGGTTCGGATTTCCCGCTCAGGCCACCCAGCCCTCCATCCCTCCGGGGTCGGTGAATTCGTACCAGACTTGCCTGGGAAGCATAAAGCGCTGGTCTGTTTCTCGGCTGGCCACCGCAAGTCATTCTATGGCCAGATACGAGTTCAAATCGCTTCCGCGACATCCTGCAGAAGTAGAATGCGTGGCGCATCCAAAAGGGATTGAGTAACGCTGCCCTTTATCCTTTAATATTGCTTTTGGCGCTTTAGTGACTTCTGTAGGAGAAAAGAACTTCCTTCCGATCAGAATAATCTCATACGCCAGAGCTTTCGTAATTTGTCTCAAAATCTCCTGCCAATCAAACCAATAGCCCAGGATTAGGGTATAGTAAAGGCATCCTAGGATGTTCGATATCAGAAGACATGCTCCAAAAGTACAACGCCCGTCTGCATTCAAAAGACGTGCTCCAGGAGTAGCGCAACTTGCGTCTGGATTCAGAATATGTGTTGCTCACTTCGTGCAACGCGCTTACAGATCCAGAAGGCGTGCTCCACGTACATGATTCCGAAGAAACGTAGAATGAGGAAGCGCCGACTAGTGCATGTTCGAAGATTCAATGTTCGGGTTCCACTCAAGCCAACCAAACTTGTCACGAACTTTAACTTTCCATTAAATGCTAAAGCACAAAGGACGGCATTATTCAATTCGTTCACAGGATGCGCCGTGTACTCTACTTCTACGCGACGTCGTGTAGTGAAATGACCGGAATGCGTATTTGGCATAAACAACGACGTCACGGTGGCCAACAGAAAGACAAATCAGTGTTTTATCCTTCCCAGAAAGGTATTTTACTAACCCACCTACCCGAAGCGCTACCTTGGCCTGGCGGAAAATCCGAACTAGGAAATTGGAATCGAGTGCACGCGGCAACCGGCGCCTTCTCCATTTGCGCTACCATAAGCTTTATCACCTAGTTTGGTCGGTGAATTGGCACCAATCTCGTACTCGGACATTCAAATTGCCCTGCGATATTCTATAGAGGAAGAACGAAACGAAACAAAGAGAATCAGAAATAGAAACACAACCTACAAACGAACCGACTCGCGCTTTGGGAACACAGCAGCAGAGGTGTTTCTCAACATTCTAGTTCAAAGCGGCGGAAGCTCTGAAGCTTCAAGTGGATAAACCCACTGAAATCCGCTGCTACGGCGATTTGTATTAATAACCGTAGAGGGATATATAAGAGAAAACTGCAAGGCTGTCAACTCCTGAAAACAACTGCAATGATGAACACAGCGGACTAGTACGCTCAGTGGCAATCGACCATATGGACTCCATCGCCACTGTCGTTTCTCTGGAAACGTCGCCCATCGTCTAACGATGCGTGACTCTCTTCTTCTGTGGAGGTTATTTTCAGCGACTTGCAGGTGGTCCGCGAAATCCGAGCGTGAACTGCTTTACGACCAATGAAACCAACGAAATCGTTCGGCGAATTGCTTTCAGCTGCACTCATAGCATCGCCGTTGAACAGGAACGAACTGCAGAATTGATGTTGGTATAAAATGGCTGGCATAAGCACCTCCGGTTCTGTTAACACGTCTTCCTCTCCAAGCATGTCGAGACCCAGCATTAGCGACGGTTTTCACACTTGCCTGGTTTTTTGCCGCTACATCGCGTTGATGGCTGCGATCCAGGAACCGACATAAGCAAGATCTGGAGATATTATTTACAAGTGCTCCGACACGCCTAAAGGCGTGTCTCGCACTTGCGCGCTTCGCGCGACTTTGCAGCATCATTGAACTATGGAAAGTAGTTGTTGTAAAACTTAAAATTCGCTAACATCTAGGACCTGCTGCGTGCTTTATCGGGATCAGGCCGTTCGCCACTTCGGTACCTTCATCATAGGCCTTCTCTCCGGACCGTGCATTGGTTTGCTCTGCGCAGTACTTCTGTCCCTCAGGTTGCTCTTCCGCAACCGCTCTCATGCTCAACATCTAGCGTTTCCGGGTATCGTTGACATCTCTTCCGAAGCCAGGTTCCCCTCACTCGTTTCTTTTTACTGGATCTCATTCTGGTCCGCCTTTACTGGTCTTCCCTTCCCTCTTTAGTTCCCCCAACCTCCTGGTCCCAACTCCTGGCCCACTTTTTTGTTTCCACTTTTAACCCCTACTGGTCTCTTCTTGCTGGTTTTCCCCTCCTGGCCCCTTCTCCAGGTTGTTCCTTTCCTTCCTGCTCGCTCTCCTGGTAAACCCTAGAGGTTCCCTTACTGCTCTTCTCCACCACATCCTTAGTGGCCCTCCCATGCTAACGGCAGACGTCGGTGACACATATTCAGAATCAGTACGCTTGTTGCGCGACGTATTGCGCCCATATTCTGAATCTGGAAGCTCAGAAGTCCCGCCTTCCGAATTAAGAAGCTCAGAAGCGCGCGCAGTCTCCGCTATGTCGAGCCTGATGAGGCTATGCATATGGCAGATTCCTTTGTTCCCCGTATGAATTCCCTTACGGCTTCCTTCTTGTTGGTTCCTAGTCCTGGTCCCGACTCCAGGTCCCTTCTTCCAGGTAGAACCCCTCCACCTCGGAATCCTCCTTACTACTCTCCCAATTAAGTAGCTCTCCCATGCTCACACACGACGACGGCGAACAAACGCTCATTGCGTGTCATCGATGTCACATCTTCTAAATCCGTACTCTCTTACTGGTAATGGATCCCCTTACTGATCCTCTTAACTGCTCCCCCCTGATTGTTAACTCCTTACTGGTCCCTCCTTAATGCCTAAACCCTTCTTGGTGTCACCTCCTAGCCTGCTTCATTGATCCCCCTATCGCCCCCTCCCCCCATCCCGATGCTTCCTCCAAGTCGCTACCACCTGGTCGCTGTCCGTTCTCCACCCCCGAAGTCTCCCCTTATACTCTTAAGGCCGCCACAGACTTCTGCGGCGCCGCTCGGCGGCGCCGCTGCCCTATGCTTAACCATAGGGCAGAGACGCAGAGCTCGCCTCCAGCGGCGCCGCCAGCGGCACCGGCGGCACCGGCAGCGCCGCCGCTTATGCTTAACCATAGGGCAGAAACGCAGAGCTCGCCGCAGAAGTCTGTGGCGGCCTTTACCCCTTTAGTGGTCTTCTTATG
Organism: Heligmosomoides polygyrus polygyrus; assembly: GCA_947396885.1. Taxonomy (NCBI): domain Eukaryota; kingdom Metazoa; phylum Nematoda; class Chromadorea; order Rhabditida; family Heligmosomidae; genus Heligmosomoides; species Heligmosomoides polygyrus. Next base: position 26,212,249 of record OX377202.1, read on the forward strand.
CTAATGGCATGAAGTCGGCGGCATGGCTTCTGAATCTGGACGCTCAGGAGCGCGCGTAGGTGCGTTGTGTCAAGCATTAAAAGGATGCGCCTCCCATGCTGCAACAATTCCCACGTTCAATGGGAAACTTTTACTGCGCTGTGGATGATACAGCGTACCTCACTTAGGTTAGATCATTCGACCGCTCTCGTTGTGGGTGATGCGCGTACCTCACTTAGGTTAGATCATTCGACCGCTCTCGCTGTGGGTGATGCGCGTACCTCACTTAGGTTAGATCATTCGACCGCTCTCGCTGTGGGTGATGCGCGTACCTCACTTAGGTTAGATCATTCGACCGCTCTCGCTGTGGGTGATGCGGCGTATCTCACCTAGGTTAGATCATTCGACCGCTCTCGCTGTGGGTGATGCGCGTACCTCACTTAGGTTAGATCATTCGACCGCTCTCGCTGTGGGTGATGCGCGTACCTCACTTAGGTTAGATCATTCGACCGCTCTCGCTGTGGGTGATGCGGCGTATCTCACCTAGGTTAGATCATTCGACCGCTCTCGCTGTGGGTGATGCGGCGTACCTCACCTAGGTTAGATCATTCGACCGCTCTCGCTGTGGGTGATGCGGCGTATCTCACTTAGATTATACCACTCGACGGACAAACTCTTTTATATATAGGTGGTGATAGCTGCTTAACATTTTCAGCCCTGCTGAAGCTCCCTTCCTACTACAAGATTCCTACTTCATAGCGGTTGTCTATCAGATCCTATATATGCCTATATTGTTCTTTCCATCTCCTTATCTCCATTCTTTCGAAGCTAATCCATCAGCCCATTGACGACATTCCCGGCTAAGAGAGAAAGGAAGACGAAGAGGGATTATTTTCGCCCACCCAACAACATTTCTGGTTTGCTTCTGAACGCATCGTTCACATATCACATGTGTGACACACGCAAATTGTTCTAAGCAATTCACTTTATTATTCCGCTTCTTGCCTGTGTCGGAGGAAAAAGCGGTGTTTGTCAGATTGTGTTAGGATGCTCGACAAATTCTACTCGCTAAGGCAGTCTGAATGCATACGTGACAGTAGGTTTTGACACCAAATTGCAATCAATCTCTTGAGGGTCTAGAGGCATACATTTTTCATAGTGCGAAGCGAACCTATAATGGATCAGTGGTGCAGCTTCCAGACGACTGCGCTACCCCCGCCCTAGTGTAGTGTAGTGAAAAACTAAATTAACAAAAATTGGCATATGTCGCGGAGACGGGCAGCATTGGAAGATGGGAACGCCCCATCCAATCAGACCGCATTGAATACATAGACGTGCCATTCAGAGAGGGCGTGTACAGTAGGTACCATGATCGGCCGGTATGTGTTCGGCCTGTGCTCTGCTTGGTTATTATTGGCTGGCGCACTCCCACCTATCAATGCTGGTCACCTTCGCGACATGTACCGAAACGTTTTGTGGGAGACAAGGAGAAACACAGGGGACAGCGAAGGGCCAGTGAATTCGACCGCGTAGAGGTGTCAGAGATGGCTTCCCGTCCCCTATTTCCGTCTCTTGAGGCACTTGTGTGCAGATCCTAAAGAACAGAAGGATAAAGGAGGGCTTATCAATCTCTTCTAGGATGCGCCACGCATTCTAGTTCACGGAGAAAGTTCGAATATGAATTTGAGCTATGCAATGACATGCGATGGCTATTCGGTGCAGAAGCCAGTATTTCATATCTCAGACAAGTCTCGTACCAATTAACCGACTGCGAACGAATGGAGGACTTGGTTTATCCAGACGGGAAGATCGAACCGAGGGCCTGATTAGAGGTGCAGATGACAGGCGGCGCCTCCTCCGACTGGCGTCCACGCATCCTGTATAGATGTTACACGCAAAATTCAGTCTCCGCTACACGAGGTCCTCCATATTTGTTTCGCATTCCTTCAAAACATCATTATTAGATTCGCACATTTCGCAAAAATTCGAAGAAAGTTCTTTCATTTTGTTGACTATGTACCCTCTACCACATTTAACTTCAACTTTAACTTCCTTTGGTCCTTTTGAATGCTACGACGCTCGAATATACTGAGTTGAGAGCTTCCGTAAGAACAGCAACTTTGGAATGGCTCTCCAACAACGAATTGCTAGTGCTGAGCGGGGGTTTGATTGTGCAGTGCATACCTGCACGCTAAAACTAACGATGGGATAAGACGGAAGGAGAGTTGAACGTCGAATTGTTTGGAAGAAGGCGGGAGAGACAAACGAAGACGATTGTGAGACAATCGACTTGAGCTTCCAAATCTTGGCATGTTCCTTATTTGTTCCGTGTCTCGTGATCTCGTCATAGGATCTCGTGTAAAGCTGTTGAGCCAAGATTGGTATACTCCTTTACTCGGCTTACGTTTCGGCGTAATCGCCTTCTCCCAGCTCTGATGGACTTCGGAAGCAGAAGAGCGGAACTTCAGTCTCACTTTTCACTTTTTAACTTTGCATGGCCTCCATCTAAGATCAGCTCAAACTCCACCTTTGCCTTTAAAAAATCGCCCCAAGCCTGACTTAATAAGCGAAACATTGGGAATTTTCGAGACGTCCTATATGTGAATGAGCAGGCGGAAGAAGAGCACATTTACGATATGCAGATTATGTTACGCAGCTCAAAAGTTTCGAGCAAAGCCAGTCTCCAGCCTCTACTGTCACCGAAAGCAAACTAAAGCCATGGTTGTTTTTTCGCTAGCTAGAGGCACTTTCCTCGATAGAAGGATTTCGGCACTGTTTCAGAGTTAGCCGTGTCTGCAGAGACTTAACAGTTATCTCACTGTGCAGAGCCAAAACAAATTTGAGAAATAAAAACGAAAACAATAAATATTGAAAGCATTTATTTTTAAAGCAAAACCGAAAAGTAAGCGCTCATAACGAACTTTTGTAGCGATCAAAGCTCTAGCGCCAGCTCACCCACCCCCCTGCCAAAGAAAACGTCGTTATGAGAGCTTACAATCTCGATACCAGCCACTTGAGACTTAAAGAAAACGCACTGAAGAGTAAGCGATCGTAGGGTACTGAGGATGCAACACTAACCGCTCCGAAGCAGGCGAAGAGCGGCACAATTTCACCTCGGAGTGGAATGCATGGCGGATAGAAAAAATTGACCACTATTCACAATCCATCCCTCTGCCTAATACTTTCCTACTTTGCACCAGTGGCTGTTCTACCTCTTCTAAAACATTGACAAATATCCTACTGCTTTGTACGTTCCCAGAAAATCACAGCGCACTTAGAGGGGATGTACTGTGGTTTCTGGAGATGACCTCATCAGCCGTTTGTATCCTAATTGACAGCGTACTGATGAAGCACATATGATAACAGTGCAAAAATCCTTTCGCCAGTCTAAAGGCGGAAATTATCGTCGTTAAGAGCCTAACTGTAAGGTGAGGCGACGTAAGAAGGCTTGCTTGAACTGCACTGTAGGAGAGCGTATTAGTGGAGAACGACAGCCACGAGCGGCAGAACTGGACGGTTGGACGAACGGAGTCGTAGTTCAGATTACGAACATCGCTGAATCGCCGATGGCCTGGCTGGCGGCTGCTGGTTCGTAACCAGTTCCGCCCATCAAAGGGGCGTTGCGTCGAGAATCTGGAGCCGCTCAGCGCTCGCATGGCCAAGAGCGACTTTTGATTTCTGAGAAGCGTAGGGCTGTGATATAACCGCTTCCCTCGATGTTGGTCATCAGCGCTTCAAATGCACCATGTGGTAATGGAGAACGGAGAAGCGATGAGGAACTACGTCAACCAACCTCTGAACGGGATGCGCCGTGGATTCTACACTACATTGGAGGGACGTTTTGAAGTCAACTTGAAAGGGTATTTGATCCACACAATGCTATAATATTAGGGGGGCCAAAAGTAATGAGACACCCCACGCCGTGTCCATATATCTCGTGGCTGGAGTCTGGTTTCGTGCTTGTTGTATTTGTATGTTTGTATACTACTTACTGAAGCCCATCTGAAAAGTTAACACTTTCGCCCTTTCCAGAAGCATGCCAAAAACCCCAGCCTGTCTCATGCCGAAACCCCAGTCTGACGAGTCGACCTGTGTCGCTCAAATCTCCCCCAATTCCCAACCCCGAGCAGCCTGGGCTCAATATTCACGCAAGATGAGAAGTACGTCTTCTACCTTAACCCTGCCAAGCAGCGAGTCTGGGTGAGGCCTGGTGAATTGTTACCGACCTTCGTTCGGCGAGATGTTCACGGCGAGAAGCATCTTTGGAGCTTTTGGGTCTGCGCCCATGGATCGGTTTACCGGAGGCTGTTTCCCAAGAGCACCGCGATGAACTCCAAGGCCATGGTGAACGAAATAGAGGAGATGGGCCGGCGACTCGCTCTTATTCATTCGCAGCGCTTCAAGAAGGTTCTCCTCTTCGACAACGCCGCACCCCATCGGGAACAAGTAAGCACGGATAAGCTTGGCCAGCTGGGCTACGTTCACATGCCTCTCCCACCGTATTCGCTGGACATCTCTCCATGCAACTACCACTACTACTTGAGCCTACAGGACTTCCTAGTCGGAAGGGACACAAAAACCCAAGCAGTCCTTGACAACCATATCGAGCAGTTGATCAACACCAGGCTCGAGCAGTTCTGGAAGGATGGGATCAGGAAGTTGGCTGAGCGATGGCAGCAAGGTCCTAGCCCTTAATGGCAAATGCACTCCTCAGCATCGTTGAGTTGTAATTGAGTTATAAGGAGATAAAGATTTTTTTTCATTTTGTCTCTTTACTTTTGGCCCCCCCCCCTAATATATGGTGTCAGCCGATGAGCAAGCCAGTGCCCTATCCTTCCGAAAAACGATTCTTCATCCTCAGAGAGACACAAAGCTTGATTTTCCTAGACGGTATTCGAATCCTGAATTAACTGGATGATCCAACTGTGCTGTGGAATGTTAGAAAGAATGGGCGACAAATGTGACCTCTTCAAATTGCACCACGGTACTTTACTACGCATACAACGTGTAAGCAAATGTTCTAGGCATTTTTATCTTCTTCAAATGAAGGGGATACCAATTCGTCTAGTCCTAGTAACAAGATGCTGCCTCATTGTGGACCAGAAGTGTAAGTGTCAAAGCAAGAAGCCTAGAAGCTCACCATTAAACTACAACATAACGTCTTCCACCAAACGTGGCTTTGGCATACCACGCGGAACTTTTCCTACTGGTAAAGGCTTCCAGGATAACTCTGTATTCAAGCCCAGTGGTAAAGGGTCTCATGCATATGTGTGAACGACGAAAACGGAAACCACTGCGACAATCTCTACCTTCAAATAATAGAGAACGAGAACTGTGTTCAATTTTGCAAAGTCCTTGAGCCTACGTACCGAGTTGTACCAGAATTCACTAAGGCCGCACAAGGCGATTCCTTCCAAATGTCGAAAATGCAGAAAAAAATTCTGCAGGTCAAGGAATCAAACATCTGACCCCACCATGCGAAGCAGTAATTTTGCATTTAGCACATTTTTGCACATTAAATAAATCAATACTCGACATTTGTAAGGTGCGGTTGTGTGATTCCACAGTGAAGTTTAAGCAACCCTAACTCGGCTGAGCGTACCTTGTTACTATTTCAAGAGAGCATCCTCGCCCTCGTATTCATTTCCGCTGTTCAGACATACATCAAAGATCCTTCCGTTGTAAGATGCGCACAGTAGAAACGGAACATATATTTGGAATCAGCGTTCGAAGCCGCATCCAGTGATATAGTCTCATCTCAAAGTCCCATGGTCACCTAGTATCCTTCCCTTGTTAGCCAAAAAAAACCTGCAGACTGCGATATTTCGAGAACCCGTAATAAAAGCGTAGAATTAGGAAAGCTAGAGACACAGGATGACCATGTTCAGCATACTGTCATAGTGACTTCACCTAGTGAAAATTTAGTACAAATCTGCACTTAGGATGATGGAGAACAGCAGCATGCCGAGTCAAGTACTATTAGTATTCTGCGTTCAGATGGTACAGGGCAGGCCAACCAGAGCTGAATACGAATGGCAAATCAAGTCGTGTCAATGTTTCAAGTTCCTGAAGAAGCTCAGTGACTCGTAACACGATCGATAAAAATAAAACTGGTCCACATAATCGTGGCTCAGTCATTAAAGCAGTTTGGATAAAATAGACGAATCCGTGTTCCATTTGCCAATCATGTTATTCCTTCCTGTTATACAAATCCGCATCGCACAAATCTCCTACCAAAATTTTAAAGGAATAAACAAACGATCACCAGCCTAGCGTCTACCCAGCACAAATCACAACCCAACAAAAGTTACCCCTGTTTCAAACAGGAGAGTGCCAAGAGAGGTCTACATGGACACAAAGATAGGTGCATAATGTCTGTATCAGATACAGATGAACAATTATTCTCCATTCCAGCAAATTTTGCAGTTGAAAACTCATTCACCCAAAAAAATGGGTGTGATTTTGTATGTATGTGCGTGTACATATGAAACACAAGGAACAAGGAATGCGTTTCTTCCAACTCATTTTTTTCAAAAATTTCACATTAAAACTATGTATGAGTACATAGTACTGTTTTTTATCTATGCAAATTTTCTTCATTATAATGACGTTATAGTTCTTCCGTACAGCAGACCAAACTATATGTATATTCACTACGTTACGAGTGTGCGACTAAATTTATTTATTTATTTATTTATTTACTTATTTATTTATTTATTTATTTATTTATTTATTTATTTATTTATTTATTTATTTATTTATTTATTTATTTATTTATACACCCATAAGGATGCGCCAATATTGATCGTAATAGAAAAGAACTCAAAACTCAATTACAATTAGCGAAATATATTAAAAAGGAGGCTATAAAGAGTATTGAAGAGAAGGCCTACCATCTATGAACCTGCGCTATAAAGGAAGAAAATAACCAGAGGAAGGGTAGGACAGCAAGCCCATAAGTAGCAGTAGCTACGGAAAATCAGATCAGCTTGCCCATGGTAAGCCATGGTGTCACTATGCACCGCAATATAGGAAACATAACTGAGTGATAAGTGCACTATAGTGGCTAGGAAGGATGACTATCCGTAGGCCAGTTGTATGAGTATGAGACAGCACTTTTGCCTGATGCTTGAAACAACCTGTTGGAAACTGGCAGTGTTATTATGATAGTGGTCCTGAGGCATGTGAAGGTCTAGCAGTAGATAAACCATGTCAAAGTGATGGTGCTCCAGACTTCCATTGCATTAGAACAACGGCAAGGTGCCTGATGTGAAAAATTTAGTGAAAACATGAAAACCAATAGGTGGTTAGCAAACCCAACCCTGGCACATCACATCGCGGTCATTCACCGACAGCATCGCCATCATCCTCTCAGCCCTACAACCAAAACACAAAGAAAGGGCGCCAAGATATACAGAGGAAACGAGCTGCTTCGAGAACTTTCAAGAGCGTCGACGAAGTCGTGAAGAAGACGAAGAACGTGCGACTCCGTTTCCACCTATTCGACTTCACTGTTCTTCCTGCCCTAACATACGCCTCAGAGACCTGGCCTATACGAAAGCAGGATGAACGCGCGATCAGAGCCGCTCAGCGAGGAATCGAAAAGCTCGTAGTGATTCACGAAAGTGAGAGAATGCCTCCGGAGTTCTGAACTTCGTCAACGTTCAATAATCAGGGACGCTGTCGCGTAGGCCAAGTTGTCTAAAATAAGGTGGGCCTGCCACGCGCTTCGCGGACACCCACTCGACGGGGCAGCTACCGACTGAACTCCGTGGAACGTCAAGCGAACACCAGGTCGCCCACCAAGGCCTTAGTCGGACTTCTTCGTGAAAGTCCCGAACGAACGAGATGACCCTCTATTCGTGTCCTTCGAGCGAGGAGGATCCATTGAAGCATTCTGGCAAGCACAGGGACGAATGGAGAGCGCCCGCTCCTGGCGCCCGCTCGAGCATCTCGATGATCAATGTGACATCAGGTGATACAGGTGATACTTTCTTCAGTCTCATTCCTAATAATGAATGTTTTCTCGATAAACGCATAAAGTGTGGTGGCCCAGTCGGAGAAGGTGTCGGCTGTCTGCCGATTCCAGGTTTCTCGCTCGTATTTTTTACGAAGACATCCCTGCCCTCCATTCTTCTGCAGTCGTAAATTTATTTTATTTATTTATTTATTTAAATGCACCAAAAGTGCGCTTGAACACAACAAACAAAAAAAATAAAAACGCAGTAACCATAAAAAATATCATGTGCGGCGTTAGCAACAATAACATAAACAAAGCCAGATGGGGGACATCACTATGTATACTTTAAGATAGGAAGTCTATGTTTCCTAAGCATTTGGAGTTTCAGTTCAAAGTACTAGAGCAATTTTTTTAAATTATGACGAAAATACAGTATAATTATGTCGAAATAGTTAAAGAAAATGTTTAGGCAGAAGTTTATCATAAGCGTCAGGAGTGAGAAGCCAGAAGTTCAGTATAGCTATGGCGTGATTCCCAGTGTGTGAAGAAATCACTTTCGAGCAACTTTACGAGAGCGAAGCACCTTGGAGTCCGGTCTAATTTCCGAGCATACCAAGGCGAGCAACCAGCCACATTATGCTTCCTCTCGGTATTGCTTCCATAGAAACTGAACTTGCCAAAAAATCACTCCGACGAATATTACCATGTAGGTGTCTATATAAACTAGAATGAAAAAAAATAAAAACGAAGATGAGAAGGTTAGAAACAACACGTACGTAACGAAGTGCTTTGCACTGAAACCCCAATTACCATTATTATTAAAGCAATAACTGGAAACATAGTGATATCAACAAAACAGGATAAATAAACAAGAACAAAAGAGCTCAGTCTATTAGCTGTCACAGAGTAAAAATGCATGTGAAAGTATTCTTGCGTTCTGCACAGATGGAGTTTGATAACGATGCACTAGTCTTGATGTCTGCCATTTACCTTCGCACACTGTAACGAAGTAGTGTGAGTTTGTCCCATGAGTAGGCATAAAAGCCAAGTACTTACCGTTCTGATATTCGATTCACCACCAGGAACCTTGAAACAGACAAACCATGACGCTTAACACACACCTGTACCGCGAAGTTTCCATATTGAGGAGTCCCAGGCTTTCTCCATAATTAAAATCAGCAGGAGCATTGGGTACAGTTATGGACAAGAACTCTAATAAAAACTCGCTGCATCTATTCCAAATTTTCGTGAGGCTATGGCATGAGAATATACAACTGAGTCCCACACTACAAAACAGGCAACACACGAAACAGGCAACACACGTATTGACATTGAGCACACTCTGAATAACGGATCAACTCTGTCAAAACCCGCCGGCAACACACCTGCGAATTTTAACAAAATTGATCCGTCATTCAGAATGTTCTCAATATCAATACTCATCACCTATTGCCTAACAGCTGAGCAAGGTCAAGCTTCTCTAGCCTCCTTCTGAATGAGCAACTATTGTCGGCTTCTAGTATGTGAGGTGGAAGCAATTGCATCCACCTAGCGCAACGGTTGAAAAGACTATTAAACATTAACGAATGCTTTTTCTTGCCAATTTTACGATAATGTAAGTTGAAGCTACCATTGCGTATACTAGTTGGCATGAACACCTAGTATTTACTAGCCGATAATTTAGATTGTCTTCTAAGGATTCGGAAACAGAAAGTTAAGTCCGAGATAATGCGTCTTTCCTCCAGCGTTTTCATCCCAAATGTTTTCAGCCTATCGATATAGCAAGGGAAATTGGTATCAGACTCGTCTCGAAGGAGTGTAGTGAATTGCCTATTGGCTAGAAACTGCACTTTTTGTTGCAAATCATCAAGGTAAATGCTCATACAGGATGCCTTTACGATATCCTGTAGGCACAAAATAAGAGGCGAGTATCAATGGGAATGACCAATGCGGCCTTTATCTTTTATTATCCCCTATACAATGAATAGTTAAAAAACGCCACTTCTGTTTCTCAAGAGAATAGCCTGTGAACTGGGGACTATGTTTAGCTTCAAGAAGGAAGGTAGGGAGAACTCAAGAAAGCCAAAAAATGGACGACCTTCACGGCATAACTATCGCTGATTCATGTCTTTTTTTTCTTCTATAACAAGCATGTATAAAATAATAGCTAAAAGTGTTCAACAAGAGCCTGAGATTAAAGCAAAATAAGGAGACTGAATTTTCGCAGAAGGCTACTAACAAGAGGTGATTCAAGAGGTAGGAGGTGGTAATACATAGGTTGAAAGAGGTGACATAAAGGCTATGTGGTACTGGGCTATCCAGAAAGCCAGAGGCTCTTGACGCAGAATCTGAACGAATATTTCAAAAGCGCTGAATGTGATAATAAGCATAGTTACAACTAAATCCTATAGATGCTGGGCTTAAACACTAACAGCTCCTTCCTGATGGGTAGTTGAAGAGTTGCCAGAAATAGGGAGTATCATAATAGTGACAGATGATTGATTGAGTTAATCCATAAACGAGCAGGACGAGCTGGGTATCGATACCCCGCTAAAGCGCTTAGAGGTTAAATCGAACCCACAAATCATTGGAAATGTGGTGGATCAACAAGCCTCACAGAAACTCCAGGATTTGGTTCCGACTGGATGCACTGCATGAGATCCGACAGCCGAGGATACGTTCGGCGTCCGAGGTCCGTTTCCACGCCTACGATCACTGGCCATTTATTCGCCAGCGTGACTGAAAATTGAATTCTCAAGAAAGCGACAACTTCGACGACGCGAGAAACGACAACAAATCGGACGGCTCGGTCGCCAACCACGAAAACACAGCGCAAAAAGGAGCAAAAAGAACGAAGGTGAGTAAAAGGTGTATTGTAATGTCCTACAAACGGAAAAGCGTTATATGGTAGTGTCTTCCGCTTCGTTACCTCCAACGAGTCAAATATCGAAGTCTCTAAGACAAATGCACTTCGCTATCCACCTTTCCGTTTGCTTCGGAGCTTCAGAAAGGGCTAGTAGTCAAGAAATTCGCAAAAATCATTTCGGATGTGAATATCGGATGATGTAGTGAAAACGCAAAACGAAATGGGTTTGAGCAAACCACTAGAGTAGTTTAAAGGCGGATCACTAGTGATTGATTCTTCTAACAAACCTTCTCAATCTATTTTATGACAGACTAGGAGGACTTCCTGCAAGCAACAGCACCGAACTTATTCAGACATCTGCAGCCCGATCTTATCTGCTTGCTGGTCACCGAGAGCGTGGTATCTCCCCTTCTGCTACATACATACTAGCGCTTCTACCGTTCGCCTTTAGTGAGAATTGTGGTTCGTAAAAAGCGAAAATAAAGCATAGTTCCAGGACCTAATAGTGAGGCTTGCCCATCAAACATCATACGCGCGAGATCCCAACCCCAAATGATTAATTTCGGACAGAAATCGATAAAATCAATCGATAATGTTCACCAGAATGATACTGTTTATTTACGCTGAAGCCAACCCAGCGGCCAACAGATTCACGTGATTTTCATCCCAAACGGCCATGTTTGAGCAAAAGTCGGCCATTAAATAGAATATTAAACGAATAGCATTTATTATGTCAATAATAAAGGCTTAAATAATAAGATAAAGTGAAATAAAATACCGCAGTCGAAAAAGGAGCCGGCTGCCGTATGCAAATGATTCCGGGTTCGGCTTTTCCGCCCGGACCAATCTAGCCTTTCGCCCTTCCAGGGTCAGTGAATTGATACCAGACTTGTCTGTGAGGGATAAAACACCAAATTCTCAATCTGCTGCCCCGAAAATCGTTGTACAGGCCAGATACGCATTCAAAAAATTGACTCCGTAGAAGTAGTACGTGTGCCGCATCCAAAAAACGTCGTCCTTAACGTCCTCCTTTATCACTTTAAGTAATAAAATGATAATGTCCCCCGCTTCGCTGATCTACGAAGGTAACAATAAAAAGGTCAGCCACAATGAACCATTCAATTTTTTTGGCTCTTTATTACGATCTCATCCTACTGCAGCGTATACAAGAAAGGGATTTGTTAAAATTGGTACAAATGAGGAAACCCTACGCCGTCTACTTAACCGTATCTTTTCACCACGCACAGCTCGAATGTGATACGGAGTCACCGCGGCACAGTGAATTTTGGTCTTGGCATATTCGCGGACTCGGTGAACCGGGTTGCCGAGAGTCGACGAGGGACCAGTGAGAGCGAGCGGGGCATTCAAATTCGACAATGGGCGAAGGGCAACATCACCGCCGGAGTGTTGCGTTTGGTGATGGATGTGACGGAGCGAGAGCCGACTGCCTCAGTCGGCTGGCAGAAAAAAAACGGAGGCTGGACGAGCAGAAGGACAAGGACCCTTTTGGGTAGTCGATACCTCTCATGCATGCCTCTTCGGGTGATCCGGAAGAGTATAGGTCAGCAGTCAAACAACTCTCAAGTAGCGGAGACCTCTTCCAGGTGCTGATTCAGAGTTGAAGGCTTTGGCTCAATACGAAGTCTTCGCCTGACCTAGTTGTTCAGTGAATATGATAACATTCCAGACCAGAAGGTCGTGTATTCGATTTTCACCTGGTACCCATGCCATAATTTGTCACGCTTGTGATAGTTCGGTGTTTATTCTTTTCTATACATTTCTCTAAGGCAAGTGGTAACGCAGCCGGAAGAGGCGCCGGCTGTCGCCTGCACCCGATGCGGTTTCAAGTATAAATCACTGACTTGTCTATCGACTGACCGCCGCAAGTCACTGCATAGACCAAATGCACAATATGATGGACCAATATGAAGGACATTCAAACTGCCTCCATGACTTCCTTAGACGTAAAATGCGTGGCACATCCCAAAAGAGATTTAGTAACTCCGTCCTTTATCCCTTAATCTAGCAACCACACTCGGCTAATATGCGCAATGAAGGAAATTTGTACGGCTATGCTGAAAAACTCCAGCGGAAGAACAAAGGTGTGACGATGAGGGAAATCGAGACGACGTAATGTGATTGGTGGTTGTGGTTTTTCTATGAAGGAGTGAGAGGCATGGGGTGTGGTTGAAGTGTTTCGCCTAGACACGATGAGACGTCTAAGAGTACTGAACAGCAGCCGCACAGACCGGTAATAAGGAAAATAGACGAGTCGTGAGGTGCTGAAATTTCCGAGTGAGTAGTCGGTTTTTATCCTGTCCGTCAAGCATAAAATGAGGGTTCGAGTCTCGCCTGGCCAAGAATTTTGTTCGCAACAAAACATACTGTGGCAGCATATAGCCTACCAACCACTCCTGGCTTGAGCAAAAAAAAAACATTTTTCATCCCATTACCGCAGTTATTCCGAATACTTCATTGCCCTCCTGAAGAAACGTGGCCCGATCCGCCCCCGTAATTAAACTGCAGCAAATATCTAATCGCAAGTTGTAACTTAAGACCCTTGAATACACTTGTTATTAATGAGCCCCTTTGATCTTTTAATAGCGACATCGTAATTGGAATGCAAATCAAACAGAAGGGAAATCAAAGCCTTGAGTCGGATGTATCACATCACTGAAGAGGGCACGTGTTAGAGCAACCGGATTACGTCTCGGTCGTTTCGTGCACCCAAAATGCTTGGGATCTTCCTCAGGTCAACGAAGCTTTTTATCTCCGCAGAGTCGGAAACCTCGAATCAGAGTTGTCTGCGAAGGATTGAATTTGCTCATTAGTTGATCGCCAAAAGTCCTACTATAAGGACAAGGGTAAAGGTTGGCGTAAGTTTTGAGATGCGCCACCCATTCTACCTCGACGGGATGTCGTGGAAGCAATTTGCATGGGTTTTTTCGCCTAAACAATGAATTGCACTGGCCAGCTGATGAATAATCCAGAGAAATCCAGTCCTTCTCAGACAAGTCTGATACTATAATAGTTCACCGAATCCGGAGGATCGAAGGCCTGATTGGCCAAGGCGGAAGATTCTAACTAAGAATCTTGCATAGGAATGCACGCGACAGCCCTCATCCGACTGCGCTTCTGCGCGCCCTACCACGGACTACCCGCAACATGTGCGAAATACTCATTCGTATTGCCTCCACCATATCCATATGCATAAGTGAAGTGAGCGGCTCATTCCAAATAGGGATTTATTTATTTATTTATTTATTTATTTATTTATTTATTTATTTATTTATTTATTTATTTATTTATTTTGTACACTAAGATGAGTGTGCCATAAAGCGCCCAAATGCGTAGAGATGTAGGAGAGGAAAGGAGAGAAGGTAATTCAAAAAAGGAAAACTATGAAAACAGCCAGACCAGATTCAGCGCGATGGAAGTAGCCATGAAATTTGATAACAGAGAGAGCAGAAGGAATTTGTTATTGGATTGGGTGACATCGTTCTCCGTCACTTTTTCTTCATCACCGAAATAACTGGCTTTGTATTCAATTTCAAAACGCGAACGCCCTGAAGCAGAAGGTATTCGACTCAATTTTTACTAATTTAATAATTTATTAAAAATCGAGTCTAGAGAGCCGACACCATCGTTCATGTGTCGAACATGAGGTCATTTTTATGTGCTCCCTGCTCATTACTAATCGGCTCCAGCTAGCGATCCGATTCACCTGTGCACATGGGTCAGAGCTTTCTGCCAGCCTAGGCGGCATCCGATCATAACCTCGCGTACAGCTGTCGAGCGCTCGTGGACGCGCGTGTATGAGACTGCTGTCGGATTCCCGGAGCGCTTCATAAAGTGCCGCTTTTCGATGACATAGCCAGTTGTGCCGGCGCACTGATGGGGCAGTGAGGCATTGCAATCTGGATGTGGCGTGCCTGTTCAAGTCTATCCTGGGGTAAGAGAAGTCTCGCAATGTTCCAGAGTGAACTTCTCGTTCGTTCACTAGACAACAAAGCTCAACAATTCTTTTTTCGGGTTGGGAAGTTAAGAACACAAGAACTGCCTATTTGTCAGACTGTACATCCTCTGTAGCCGTCATACCGCCTAGCATTTCAACACCGCGAAAACGTAGCCATTGAACAATCCGTTCTGGTCGCTAAGGTGCTGGATTCAGATCCGAGATTGTTGCGGGCTTTGTTAACCGACGTTTCAGCGTGCTCGTCCTGCGTGGACCTTGGGTATTTGAACTGGGTAAACCATAATAATAGGTTTTGATTGGGAGCCGAAAAGTCAGTCAACAAAAGCTTGTGATAATCTCTGATATCCACTTCCACACCGGAGTCTGACCAATCAGCACGGTCAGACTCCGGTGTGGAAGTGGATATCGCCCAATGTCGAGCTTCGTCGACGGTTGAAGGTCGAAGTGGCAATCCATTTTGAATGCGACATGCATACTGCATCCAAGAAAAACTGCTGAATAGCACGGAAGGCTTGGAAGGTCATTGCACAGAACAGCCGCTGCCACCGCTTTCTTGCTAGTCGACATGTTCCTCTCCCTACTGTTAATTTCTGTATTGCCTCCAGTGGGTTCTTAGAAGCCAGATTTTTTAGGAGATCTCTCAACGTGGAAGTGTAAAGGTGTGTAAAGGGCGCCAGGTGGGCTTGGTCAAATATTGTGACATGAAAGTTTAGCCCGCAGGTCCCCTGTGTTACGCTCGAAGCTGTAATATGGAGTCGAGTTGCCAGCACACTCTCAATCTGGCTAGCCTCCTTTGGCCGTGTACTATTAAGACGAACATCCATCAGAATGTAGTCGCACAGGCAAACGAGGAAGCCTCAAGTAGAAGAATGACTAGCGTGAGCGAGGAGTATCCTTGTTCTTGATTGGCTCAATTTCAAAATAAGACCTCAGAAGAACCCCCGCAAAAAGAACGGAAACGGTGAGATCAAAAGATTATAAAAAATAAAAAGAACGGCGTTAATCCGCTAGGGATGCGCCACGCATTTTAATTCTTCGTGATATCGTTCAGGTAATTTGAATGCGTATTTTTATCCTCTCCAGTTTTTTGCGGTGGTCGGGCGATAGACAAACCAACATTTAATCCCTCCCAGAGAAGTCCTTTTACCATTTAGCGACCCCGGAGGGAGGTAAGAATTGGTTGGTCTGGGAGATCTTGAAAAGACCAGGACTAGGCGCTGCTAGCACACAAACACCGAACACAAAATGAAGTATAGCGGATGCCAAATAATCCAAATGGAAAAAGTAGCTTAAAGGAACATGACAAAAGGTTCGTAGTAGCGAAACAGTGGCAGTGGCAAAACGAACCGTTTCAACCCTATATAGGTTTATTTGATAAGATTTGTGTGTAGCTCCTAGGCCAAGGTAAAGTTTTAACAGCGCTGGTACAGTGATATCAAATTGTATAGCTGCATGCGATTCAGTATGTGTACCACAAAAAGAACGAGTATCAGTTTCAGATAGGTCCCAAGCTCGAATTCTAACGTGTTATTGTGTAGCGCAGCGCGGAGGCGCTGGCTCTGCTATTTATTTCGGTGGTTCCGGTTCAGCTTAGGATAATCAGCGTCCCATCCCTTACACAATGAGCTACTAAATATTTTTACTTAAAGAAGTAAACCCTTAACTGCACATTAATTGACAAGCCAAAGTGTATGCCGAATATGCGCTCGGAGTTACCTTCCAAAAAAGTATAGTGCGCGGCGCAATCTACAATGGGATTGATAAGCGCCAATCTTAATTTTTTGTCAAGTTTGAAAAGGCAGCAGATAGTGAAGAGGTAAAGAAGTGATGTAAAAATGTGAAATCAAAGCGCAAGCGGGGTAAGAGCCAAGGGTAAGTTTACGTTTCGGATGCGCCACACATTATCTTTCCACGGAACATCGTGGAGGTAATTTGAATGCGTAATCTATACGACGCCTTGCGGTAGCCAACCGAAAGACAAGTCAGCGTTTTATCGTTCCCAGACAAGTGTGACACTAATCCTCTAATGCTGGAAGGATGGAAGGCTTGATTGTTCTGAGCAGAGCTTCGACGAAGAACCCTGCGAGGTGCTAGCGATATGTAGCTGCGCCTGCTCCGATTGCTAACACGCATCTGATCAAAACATGTGATGAAAGTTCACCAAAAAATATAGGAAATGCCTTCAGAAGCACTGCTTAATGTCAACGCGAGCGGGTGCAACTCTTACGAGAACGAGGCAAAAACTGTGATGGCAAGACAAAAGCGTTCTAGCAAAACGACTTTCAAAATATTGAATAGAAGTAAGAATTAAGTTGACATTTATAGCTGCAAAAAACATGTTACAATGTTAAGATAAAACAAACACAAGTGGCTACTCAAAAAATCAGGTTCACCAGAAAATTGCAAAGCGGATACATATACAAGAAAATACAAGAAACTGGATGAATAATCGTAGATGACCAAGTAGTCGATCAGATGAGAAACTGATAGGTGTTTGACAGCAAATGGAGGGAGCAGTGTTTCACCGCCAATTGAAAGCTGGCTGAATCGCAGCGGACAGCTGTGATTGATGTGGTGATACGTGGCAGCAAAAAGCCGAAAGAAATGAGCTTTTTCCAGCGGCGAAGAGAAATGCTGTCGGATGAAGAGCACAGATTTATCGTTGTAAAACCGCGATCAAGAGCAGCCACAGAGTGTGGCTGAAATCGGAGGAACGACAGCACGCAAATAACGTACGAATTTGATGAATTAACCGGTGGCCACCGCCGGCCGCAACAGGTGTTCAATTAAAGGAAGCGGATCGCTGACGTCGATTTCGAGGAGACAAATTACGTTGCGGGACAGGGTCGCCCAATTCAACGCAGGAATTGTGTCGGTAACCAGTTGGCAAGGCGCTTCGAAAGCACCTATCAGCCCAAGGGCTTGGCCACGGTACAAACCATCAGGCTCGAGCTGCGCCCAGATGTAAGGACGTTTGATACTGATTCTCTCCCAATGCCGTCGGCTGTATGCAAACCCTCGTATTCCCGACCGAGGTGACCATTCTTGAAGGACAGACCCTTTCAAAGAGACAATCGTGTGCAGAATTCAAGAATTAACTCTCCTATGGAGTATGCCTTTGCGCGCGAGTAGCGCAGTCGGGAGAGTTGCCGCATGTCACGTGCACCCGATAACAGACTCTTGATTGAATTTCCTACCCAGGCCAACCAAGCCCTCCAATCCTCCGGGGTCTGATAGTAGACTTATCTGGGAAGGATAAAGCGCTAACTTGTTCACCGGCTCGTAACCACAAGTAATTGTATAGACAAAACATGCAATGAATTTGTCTCCAGAACATCCCGTCGAACTATAATGCATGGCGGAAAGGGATCGAGTAACGCCCTCCTTTTTCCTTTATACAGTGTATATCAAAAATGCACATTCTGTTTGATTGGGAGCACAAATTTACCCCTTCAGCTACAGCAACCGTCATAAAAGCATAAAAGGATGGAACTCAATGTTCGTCAATCTCTCGTCGGGATGCGCCACGCATTCTACTTCTACGGGATGTGGAAGAGGCAATCTGATTGGTTATTTGGCCTATACAATGAGTTGCGGTGGCCAACCCATGGATACCAAATCGTCGATCCCAGAGGGATGGAAGCCTGTTTGGACTAGGCCAGAAACCCAAACGAAGACATTGATTCCGGTTGCAAATGACTATCGACGTCTCCTCCTACTACGCTATCACGAGCGCAAGGTCGAATAAACAGCAATATCCAAAATTTCCGGCTAATTTTTGGGCTTCAAAGCGAACACTTTGAAACGTTCTAGTGCTTAATAAATTCTGCTCGATCTTTTAACCTAATTCTGCTTCGAAGCAAACAAAGCATCTTGATAATGTCGAGTTTCTACAAGAACAGAACGTGAAGACGGATTCTATGAGGTGTGGATATTGCGTTCGTCAAAAAGCGCCTATGGTATAACGGCGAAAAGCATTCCCGTCCGGTTAGCAAAAGGTGCGGGCTCGAGTTGCGCCTGGTGCTAGAGTTTTGATCGCAACAAAAGTTCGTTATAACAGCTTGCAATCTCGATACCAGCCACTTGAGGCTTAAAGAAACTGATTGTGAGTTGAGTCATTCCACCTAGAACATGAAGACAGTTTTGTAGATGTTCGTTTGATCTTTAAACGGCTGTTATAGAGTACATACGCTGTTAGATGGATGTTTAGTTCCGAACAAAGCTTCTGTGCTAGGCGGGACTCGAACTCGCACCCTCTGCTTTCGAGGCAGGACACTGGCATCAACGGCCGGTTCATTCCGGTCACAGTGTTGCTAGGCCTCATGGATGTTGCGTACGATGAAACAGCGACGTCAGTAGCATAAGAGGCTGCATCCGATCAGGAAAGCAGAGTGAACAGGTTTGAGTCCCACCTGACTTGAAGTTTTATTCGCGATTAAGCACCCATCTAACAGCTCACAACGTGGTGAATTCTCCTGTCCGTGAATGGAAGGGAGAATGCGTTGCTTCTTTCGAGGAGCCAGTTGTTTTACGGAACTAATAAGCGAGGTAACATTTGATTTAGAGACCACAGGGAAAACAGCGCTTGCCTCGAGTTATGAAGTGCTGCAGGCTACCGTGACCTTTCATAGCCTCAGGGGAGGGAGATTGCGTCAGTGTTTCTCACAAGCAGACTGCTTTTAATTAAGTCCCGATTACCCCGAAAAAATATATACCTTTTATTACGGTTCTTACGTGATTCTTGCAGTGCTCTAGTTCCCGAGGTATCCCTTATGGGTCCATACCGTGAGTCATTCCAAGCAAGAGAAATAGCAGACAGCAAATCACCAAATGTCCGAAAAGAAAGAGAAAAAACGGTGGTTGATTGGCGCACGCGATTGTTAGCGCCAAGACAAATAATTCTCGGCAGAATATGAAAAACTAATGGAAATCCAATATGACAGAGCGCGGCGCCCTGAGAATTCTCTCGATGGTGCGAAAACAGCGCGGAGAAGGCCTCGCTTGCGAGCTCGGCTGAGTGGTGAAGAGCAGAAAAGTCGGTAGCGGAAAATGAGATATGTTTATTTCTTTGTACATGGATAACCACGCAGGTAAAAGAAAACGAACAGAACAGAAACGAAGGCAATTACAAACTAATAGAAGACATAGTAAAGGATGGCATGAGATTCAATACATATGTCGATCAAGCACAGAAATCAACAAGTCTAAAACGCAGTAAATTATTGGGAATCCTCTTGGAGATACCGCTCAAATAGTGTTCTGAATTGCCCTATTGTGTTAGGTAACGTGATCTTCTTGGAGAACTTCGAGATGAGATGGGATCAACGAAGCACTGTTCACTTGGCATGGCACTACATTTTTAGGAGTCATTGCACAGACACATGGCTTCTGATCAGTAGCGCTTCCCAGAAAAACTACACTTACGGACACTCAAAATAGCCTTCCACTCTTTACATCTGTGTCTCCTTCGCATTGAGATCGTGATGAAAAGTATAAGGGTAAGGATAATACAGGAGATAAACATTCCCCTTTGGAATGCGCCACGCATTCTACTTCTACGGGATGTCGTGGAGGCGATTTGAATGCGTATGTGGCCATACAATAACTTGCAGCGGCCAGACAATAGACAAGTCAGCGCCTTATCCTTTCCAGGGGCCGGATTCATCAAAGTTACTGCAGTAACTTTAACGGAGAATTGTAAGCAAAAAGCTCAGATAACGTGGCTTATCAAACGATATGGTGAGCGATAAGCCACGTTATCTGAGCTTTTCGCTTACAATTCTCCGTCAAAGTTACTGCAGTAACTTTGACGAATCCAGCCCCAGTAAGTCAGGGACCAATTCACCGACCCTGGAGGGATGGAAGGCTTGGATGGCCTGGGTGGGAAATCCGAACCAGGGATCTGGTATCGGGTGCATGCGAAGCTGCAGTAGTAACCTTCACGATGTTCATTATCAACAGAGGAACGCACGTTTGGATGCTCGCTCCAGTTCTTCTAGAACATATTTGACTCTGTTATTGAAGGCGATATTTTGCCTGAAACCATTGTTCTAAATTCTAAAGCATGAAGATCATGCGCAAGTTTTTCCTTTCTATAACTATGGACTATGGAAGTAGAAAAAAGAAATTCGAAGTGGAGAAAGGGGCAGCGGGGTGGTCTCTCACACGCGCGACACGACAGCCGACGTTTATCGAGGCAATTAATCGCCGGTATCAATGAAAGCAAAGCGCTGAATGAATAAGTAAAACGGCGGCGATGATGATGTGCCAGATGACCGAGCACACAAAGGTATTCACACAGCATCATCGGCACCGTAGTCGGTACCTGGGAGAGCGTTTGAAAGGCGAGGGCGAACTGGGGCAAGTGTAATTTCAATGAAGTGGGTGAAAAGCGTCGAACTCAAGCGCATTTCTTTCCCCAATCGAGTTAAAACCGAACGATGGAGGCAATTTTTAAATGGCATTCCCTCGTAGGTTGCAGTTATTGTCTGAAGCATTCCGCTATTTTCGAAGAATTATTCCCGTTTCGTACAATGTTTCTAAGAAAAATGGTCGCGAGAGATACAGTAGCGAAGTTCAAACCGAAAAACCACTCACGGGTATAATCGTGGAAGGCGTGGGCCATGGAGGCTGTGTCTCCCATGATTTGTGGAGTACCATATGTACCCATATTCGCACCAATGGTGGATGGTAACAATGACGTCAACAGCAACGCGGGTTCGCTGCCCCACGGACAAATATCTGGGACTTCGCCGAACAAACCCATATGTAGTGACCAATCGATGCTGTCTACCTTATGTAAAGTCTGTGCTCCATCTCAGGTGCATATGTGCGCGCTGTAGAAAAATCGATAAAATCGTTCAATAACGGCTCGTCTATCGATTTCATTGCTTGTGGTAGAGCGCGCCCATCGCTTAACATGATTTCCACTTCAAACGCTTCAGTTTCAATAAAAGTCGATAATATCGATCGATGATGGTTGACCAATCGCTATTGTCCACCGACTGTGAAGCCCTTTTTTATTCCGGCATTTCGCTCCAAAGTGAATTGCGCTGGAACGATATTGTTATGAAACCCGTCCAGTGTTTAACACATTGATTTCTTTATTCTTAGCACATTGATTTTTGATGTGATTACGCTCTCAAATGGTCCAGTCCAGAACAAGATTTACAGTGCTCATCGGCATGGATTGAAAGTCTATGTTGTTTCGCGGTTTTGAACTCTCCACTACGGGATTCACTCGATTCGCATAGCAACATCGAAATCTGAGCAAAAACGATAATAAAGATTCATTCGATTACAATTACAATTACAGATTCTACGATTACAGATTGGTGTCGATGATGTTACTTGTTCTTTCCGGGTAGGATGTTAGCCCAATACACCTCCGATTCTGCTTGGCCGAACGCTACGACCACGATATGTTTGTGATTTATCAGCACTCACATGTGATATCAAAATAATCATCTTCACGATGATACATCATGCATCTACATAGTAGAACACGAATTTTTCCTACACTACCACAGCAGAATTGGTAAGTTATTTAAACCTTATCAAATTACCTTCAATACAGTAAACTAATAAGCAAGGGATAACGGATACGGAATAAAAGTTGACGTTAATAAATGCCTATTTGGGATGCACTATGCCTTCTTCATCGTTCTATAATAGTATCGTTGAGACAACTTGAAAGCGTCGCTTACGAATGCCGGCTGATAGCGCAAGGCGTTTTTTATCCTTCCATGGGAGATTTGATGTTAAACACTAATCTCACTAAGCCTGGAGGCTTCGTTTGATGAAGGGCCGATGTTATCCTGAACTCGAGGTTCCACCCAGTTACCTTCCCTACCGTCTGCCTACAAGCGGCTTAGAATAGTGGGGAAAGCACGCCTCCGAAGAAGTTACAGGATGAGTAAAATTCAGTCTAAAAGCACATTTATGTTCCATAATCTAGTTGTCACGTCGCGGCTCACAGTTGACCCAAATTCTCTGTCCTTCTGGAGGACAACGACTGCAATCGAAGTGGATCATGGGATGATTTTTTCTATAGTGTGCTTTGGGAAGTTTTATCTAACGAATGAATGAACGAATAAGTTCGGTGTCGAGTTTTTCGAACAAATGTATTCAATGTCCAAAAATGTCGAGCGAATAGACGAAGGAATTTATTCGCTCATCAATTTTTTCGAATAATCGAAAATCAAATGGGCCCACTTTTCGTTTATTCGAATAACCGAATAATCGAATATATAATTTGTTCGAATCAGGTTGTACGCTTGAAGATTTGAAGTTTATTCAATATTAGAATGAAATGCTTCGAATAAAGTTGAAATATTTGATTTTCGAGTATTATTCGAATGTGATCCTTTCGAAGTTCGAATTCAAATGAATGTTCTAAAATCTAGAAATATCGAATATTCGACTAATCGATGAACCATTCGAATAAGTTATTCGAATTATTCGAACACCATCGTTTTAGCAGAACTTTTTTTTCGTATCATAAGGATTGGAAGATATTGTATTGAAATTTTGATCGTCGAGTTAACCGTGGCATGCGTTCACAATGTGTGGAAGTTGCCCTTTTTTGACTCTGAAAGGTCATCAATTTATCACCTTTTATTCTGTGGAGCCTTTCCATGAAAACACCAAAAAGGTACTGGACCACCTCCATAAAACTGGAATGGCTCTATTGCGTTTCTCCTTTCTATGACATAAGCAGCTGCTTTAGGTAGAACTCATCTGCTGTAAGTGCTTAATAAACATTTATTTAGTTAAGAATTGTGCTAAGCCAATTTGGTTTGTTTAAAGCGGTTGGCCACGAAAGGCATCCTTAATTTCTAATGGCTACGTCTTGTATGTATCGCGACCACCTCACTGCTTTAGTCTCAATATTTTTATCCACAAAGCGACACTACATTCTGCTGATTTCCTTTTTTCAGAACTGTGTCTCATTGCTTGCTTGTACTGTCTAATACGTCGTAATACATATATTATTATTATTAAGAATCAGAAGAATTGACCTGAGAACCCGCTCGGAATGCGAAGCCATGTGAAATGGTAAGTAAAATGCGGAAACTACATAGTAGAAGGTACGTATAGGAATAGCCTAGCTGAATACGTAAGGCGTTCACAAACAGACGTATATACATTGCCGGTCGTAAAAGAAGTGGTCATACGCGTTCCTTTCATCCAGAAAGAAGCAGAGAATCAACAGGCGCTTCGTTGGGCCTATTGAGTTTTGCAACGAAAAACAAACATTTGACTGCTATCTAGAATTCCTGCGCAGGAGACAAGTGCAGCGTGTTATTGAGTTCAGGGTGACATTAAAGCTTAGGACAGACGATACAGAAGTGGAGGAAGAGGAACCGTTCCGCCACTGGCAACACAGCTGGTCTGCAAGCTATACTATTTACAATAGCTTATTGTAGGAGACTGCTGCAGATAATCCGCTTTCAGACTAAACTAGAACGATAAACCGAGCAGCAGGATATGGCAAATGAAGCAACAGTCTGGGTGTTTGTTGACAATTATGTAGCACGGCAACCTACTTTACAGGGTAGTTTTTTGCAGTGAGTTCTGGCCAGTCTTTAGTCAGCGGGTGAGCATGCGGACGAAGCATGCGATGCCGGCTGGTCAGTCGCCTCCAGCTGATGGATAGATGTCTCAGCGCTGTGAAATCTACGACCAACAATAAACAACAAACAGGTGGAATCCTCAGAACCAGTAGCCGACTGATGAGAACAATTGGTGGAGTACGATTTAATGGAGAGGAGGCTTGTAGATGGTTTAAGACTCTACATAGTGTTCCGCATCTGGAATGAAATGGAGAGGGACCCTTAGACGAGGACTGATTGGAGTGAGGCACAACTTTGTTGGTACGCAGCGTTCTTGTACTATGTATCTTACGCAAAAATTTTTGGTTGCAATAAACAAATCTTATATACGTCATAATAAAGTCAAATGTAGAATGCAGAAATGCAAGTTGTTCACATTATATTACGTTTGATCCACGAGAAGCTCCTACTTCTTTTAGCGTGCCAGGATGATCGAGCATATCTTTGGCACATTGCAAAAAGATGCTGTTGAAAGCATTAATGAAAAGGAAATCAGTAAAAAAAAAGTCTTCAATTTATGTCCTTAGTCTGACAGCTTGAAATTGCCAAACGAATACGTCGGACGTAACGTCAGAGTTAAGGGTTTGCAATGCGTTAACCGATTCAGTGGAAGTGAATAACTTCTAGTTTTCTAGAAACCAGAAGAAATATGCGTGCAATAAAATAGAGGCATCTGCTACAAAAAAATATGACAAATTATGTTTTATTTTTTGCCAAATTAACACTATGCCATTTGTCTAAATAGAGGTGTTTGCATTCAGCAATAAATTAGAAACTTTGTTAAAGGTAAAGGTACTTTCTAATATCGACTCCAGATTTTTCTCAGCTAATAGTGAGTTAATGAGCAAAAGAAATTTCAACTTCAAGCATTTCGTTTGAAATTTTTCTAGCCCTCCTCTCTTATCCTTGCCCTCAAGGGTTCGTTCACATGATGAACGAGCAATGTTCTGAGTGCCTTGACCGTCGTCGCTCAAAAGGCTTAGGTTCTATTTCTCAGCTAACTATATAGGGCTACCGAACCAGGACAGGATGGCAGATTTATGCTGCTTAGAAAACTCCTAACTCCTAAAACTCTAAATGGACGAATTATTTTTAAAGAATTATTCTCATGTTCTTCATAATAACTATAATAACTATAATAATAATAATAACTATAATAAAATGCCAATTCGCGGCTTCCGTTTCAGGAGCATATTCAGTCTTCACATCTAATACGAAGGTTGCACAGGAAAAAGATATCTCGTTTGCCAAGAAGGTACTGAATACATAGAGCTTTCGAAGAAAATAATTTACAAAACTCATGGAGTACTTCCAGGAAACTTTATTCACCCTTGCTTCACACTCGTTCTTTGTTGTGAACTAAAAATTTCTAATTTACTTCGCTTTTATCTTGCTATTTCGAAGTGATTTAGTCTAATTTAATCTGTTATATGTAATCAGCTTCAGATCTGCACATATATGAAAAAATGGGCGCGTTGAGTATAGATTGAGAGGAGTATAGATTGTTGTTGTTGAAGAATGAACAAAAAAACTATGTATCATAGCACCTCTACCTTTGCACTGCTGCGTCATTTTGCCATTGTTCAGAAGTATACAGAAATTGGAACATCTTTCAAGTAAACGATATGCTTGCTAGAGAACTAGCTGGTGATGAGGTCTACCCTAAATAGGTTGAACGTTTATGTAGAAAAAACCTAATCCGAACAAAAATTATGGAAAATGGTAAAAGGGGAATGAGCTTATCAGCTAGGTAGAATGGACGCGAGGACTTTGCTGTAGTATGGAATTGGAAATGCATCAGTGTAATGAGTAAAATTGTACCGAGCTCCGTTACCTGGCAACGTTGCCCTAGGAATACCGATGGTGAGTACAAAGGAAAAGCAGCCAAGACTGTTAAAGTACACGACAATATTTCTGTAGTGATATGCTATGCGTTTCGTTGCGTTACATGCTTTAAAAATCACGAATATGATACCCATTCGACACTATGTCCTTACTGATGAGTATGTCGAGTGAAAAACCAAATAAGTAAGTAGTTAGTGTTGCATAATGTGTTGTAAGCTCAGACGATATTGGTCGACGCCGTTGCGCAGATTAAGCTACAACAAGCTTGAAAAAAATCTTTAAAATATTACAAAGAACAGAAAAACAGGGAAAAGTAATAATCGTAAATCTGAATTGAGATATGCCAATCACTCCACTTCTGGAGGCTAGATATGAATGCACTCTGATATCGAAATCCAACCGACAGAGACATGGCGATGGCGAGTTGCAATGATCAGCGGAAATGAATTTTGTGAATTGTACTCCTCTGAAAAGCCCAGTTTCGATAACCTCAAAAGCGTGAAAAGGTTACTACATCTACAGCAGACCCTGGATCTTGAATCCATGCGTGGTCCAGTCGAGACCACAGTTCGTGCCGTATACTCCACATGACCGACTGAGATTGCACATCCATTGATGCAGAGAATTTTACCTCTTTAACAAATCTTGATGAAGCTGTAGAGCAGTAGATGCTTTTCGGATAAAAAAGGGTGACAGAGGCGGTTGGGACTTATGTAGTGTCCCACAAGAGGTGGCTCAGTGGCTTTTATGAGGAAGAGAAGAACAAGCAGACGGAATAGCTCTTATACTACGTTTATTCGGCATTTAATATGATGAGTATATGTATTGAATATGGATAAGTAATATACGGGAGAGATAGTCTTGTTGCGGCGGTGGTGAGAAGGAGGGGGAATGAGTAGGGTAGAGAAGAAAGGAGCCGAGAAGGGCACCCGGGAGCAGGAGAAGAGCTCTCTATCAACAGTCACTTCGCCTCTGCATCCTATAAAGGGTGGGGCGATAACGTGACGGGGATAGGATCGTCGACGACGACGATAGGAACAGGGTAGTGCTAAGGAGGACCCGTAGTAGCGCAGTTAGAGAACGTACCAGCTGTCGCGCTCTCCTCGCATCAAGGCCGTTGGTTCAGGTCTGGCTGAGGCAAAGCAACCAGCCCCCGTACGAGGTGGGTGAATTGAACTGATAGAAGATTTGACACTAAATAATAAAACTCTGACGTGTCCGTATGCTGGCGACCGCGAATCAGTACACGTTACAAGGTGCATGAAAAGCACTTGTACAAGGTGCATGAAAAGCAAAAGCACTTGCCCTCATATTTCTCCCTTAAATCGACAAATAACAAATCGTGGTCCAAGTCGAGATCGTCCTAGGACTTCCGAAGGAAACGTGTCAGGTTTTCCAAAGTTGGATGGCGTAGCGCAGGTTTTGCTTTCAAGGATCAACTACACGGAGCAGTAGACAGGATCAAGCAGGGGCCATTCCACGGAAGCCATGAAATCCGGACTGAAGCCGGGTGTTCAGCCCGAGTGACAAGCCGGCCTTTGGAATCGACTTCCTTGATCGTTCGAGCCAGAGTCCGGTCAATTCGGTGATTGAGACACCGCTCAATTGTGAAAAGATTTCTGACCGTGAAGAGCACACTGGCATGGCGGCCACACGAGATGCGCTTGTGAAGAGTGCGGCATCCTTCAAAACGTAATTTCTTAATGCGGTCATCCAAGGAATTACCCTCCTGTAGTTTCAGCGAACGAAGTCCGAGAATCTCTGATGGTCCTCCTGGTAGAATCACTGCTCACACCCACCTCTCGAGTCAACTTCCACATACTCGTCTTCAGATTTCCTACAGCACTCCTCTGAACAATACTCGCCATCATGGGATTCGCAGCAGACACAGCTCGGAGAGTTGGAGGTCATTTTTTGACTGATGACGTTTCCCGACATTGACGTGGAGTAAACTTTGTGGTCTTGACGTTGATTACAGTCATTGTCGAGATCTTCTTCTGCGCGATGCGCCGCTTCGCAAAACGCACAACAATTTGCCGTTCGCTTCCGGTAACCATATCCTTGAAAATTGAAGTATTTCAAAAGTGAAACTTCTAGCACAAAAGACGTAGATCAAAAGAGTACCAGCGAAATAAAAGAGCGATCCTCACACGTGCTCAGACTTATTTTTCAACCCTCCACTTCCACACGACAAATTCATTCGGAATTATTATGGAACTTTTCAGAAGCAGGCGCAAGGACTTTTCGTACACTCTGTAAATGCGATTCCACAATATCAGGCGGAAGCGGAATGCGTGTCGCATCCCCAGTGCGGATGGGCTATGGTCGCCCTTTATCCTTTGCAAGCGTGGTGCTACCCAAGGGTAAAGAAAGGAGAGTCGTCATTCTGATCGCAAGCGGCAGAGTTCATCGTCCCATGCCACACAACCATATCCCTTGAATTTAAATAAAAGCCCTTGCATAGTGAAGCTGTCGTGGAGAGTGAAGAAAGGGATTGTAGACGCAAATCACAATATGCCCCTCTGATTAATATAAATCCGGAAGTGCCGGCTGTCGCGTGTACCCGATACCAGGTTCTTGGTTTGGTCCAGGCCATTTTCTAGTAAGAGCTACAAAAACATGAAATAGCTTGCCTAGCGCAATAGTTTCTTTGCCATCCCCAGCTAATTTTAATCACAAACTTGAAGCGCAACTCAAACAAAACGGTTTTTTCTGACCTTTCTTTTCTCTCAATCCCTGATAGCTATTCAATGATAACGAATCATTCTCAATATCTTGGAAGCTATGTGCAGTTAGCCCAGTAGTAAAATGAAGTAATTCTCTTATAATTCTCTTACAAATAACATTTATTTATATGAGGCTGTGCTTAACTTTCTAAATAAATTAATAGTGTGTTCGCTTCGGCTGAATGAAAATTTATATCTGTAAAAAAGTCATGGCCTCTGTTTAAGCAATACGGAACCGAAAAAGTTTCACGAATCATTTTCGGCTCTTGTTCTTAGAGCTTGAGATGAAGCCTCCTGATTTCAAATCAGCTATATTTTGATGAAGTACCTTTTTCAGTGAACCAGCTGCTAGTCCTTTTGAAAAAAAAACACTTTTCGCGTCACTCATGGAGGAAATCTTTTCTTGCAAATCTTCAAAAAGAGCGCTTCTCATGTAACATCTTGTGATCAATTAATTTTGCATCTTTTTTGGTGCAAAAATTGCTCTTCAGTTTTGCTGGTCTTTGAAGAGCCTATTTTTGCCGTGATTTTTGTGTTCAACCTGTTTTGTATCTCTTTGGGCCCAATAAATGTTTATGTTCATGTTCATGTTCATACAAGCCTCCCATACTTTCGGGGTCGGTGACTCGGTACCAGACTTGTCTGCTTCATATTAAATACACGTTCATTTACTTATTTATTTCGCAGGATTACATATATGTACGTATGCATGCATATATTTATGTTAGAACTACAGGGTTGACCTGAGAGACTCGTTTGCCGTCATAATAATTGAGATTTTTTCAACCGCACTTGGTTTCTGAGCTTCCTTTAAATAGTTTCTGATGAGGAGCACCTCCGCGTGCATTAAAATAAATAAGGCACTGATTCTTCATCGGGTAGCCACCGCAGGTCCATTCAAATCGATTAAACGACAGAAATAGAAATAGAATAAGTTTCAAAAGCAAACGCCGCCGTTTTTCTTTATCTTCAGTAGATCTGAATGTATGCTACAGTCTTTATTTCTTCGTAAATTCTTATGATTAACTAAATGAGTGGAGAACTAAGACAACGGCGCAGCTGCGAAGCTGGGTTATGGAAATTGTCGCTTGTACCGCTTAATTAAGCTCGCTAAATACAAAGCGGATGCAAATGCACTTTGAACGAGGAAGTACATGGGGATTACGAAAAATGAAAAAAAATCAAATAACAAACAGAGAAACATAAAAGTATGAACAGGTACACAAGAGAAGACCGTGGTTGGAATGCTTGCAATTAAGGAGAACGGAAAGAGCAGAAACTTTACAAGAAATGTTTCTGCCAGTGTATTCCAAGAGTGCACAGAAGGGAAGCTCCGCCGAAGCCGAGCTGTAGGTGGGAATGCTTAGAAGCGGGAACGGAGGCCGTGGAGCGGTGCAGCTGCTGCGCCCTCAGTCTCTCGCCGATCAAACAGCGGTAATGGCACTTGAGATGCCCAACTAGGGTTCGCGAAGTTGTGGACTTAGAGAGGTGACGAAGCACTTTGTAAAGTGCCGGCGCAGCGCTAGCCGGACGATCAAGGGTGTTGAATCAACTCGCGCGCTCTTCTAAGCGCATTCCGGAACCTGCTCCGAAACCAGGAAGCGCAGAAGCGGCCCCACGCTCCGAGTGATAATCACCACAGTTGTGGTTGTCCAGCTCAAGAGCGAACAGGATTGACGAAAACTGTGGTAGTTTCCTGCGCGACTTGCAAAAGGATGGGTAATCTTGAACGGTTTGCTCGCACTCTACTGAAACGCTCCGCAGACGTTTCTGACCAGGGTCGTTCCAATTTTTAGAAACGTTAAACGACAGTGCATGGTCGCTGACCTCGATTGTTACGAACCGAAGGATAAAAAGGCCCGACCTACTTGAAGTTGTTCATGCTGTTCCAATTAATCACCGTGTAGACTTCAAAAAAGTGTAACCGTTAACGACGAGGCATCTAAGGCGATATATGCCTTCAGAAGCAAAGAAAAATAAACTTATCAGGAATACCAGCATACTTTGACAAATGCTGTTTTGTAAATCACATTGGCCCGTAAATAGCGCATAAGCTGAAGCTGACTTCACCATGGTGTACGAAATTCTTGCAACTAAGGTTTACATCGACCCAAGAAAGTTTTTTGATGGAACAACTGACAAGATCCATGAAAGGATAGTTAAAACCTCTTACATTCACCTATTTGATGCATTTTTTAAATTTTTTCTTACACTCTTTATAGAAATATAATTGTCTATTCCTTGCATAAATAAACAAGTAAATATGAGCACATTAACTGCAAGAACCCTTCGAGGAACAACAGTCAGTGGAGATAAAGAAAGCCACTATGTTGTCGCTATGTTTTTTCACAGCCCCTTTTTCGTATGTGATTAGTTAATGGAAGCAGGCGTCTCTATATCTGGGTAGCCCGAGGAACCTATTAGTTTCGGGAGTTAAATGCAAGGCCGCCCGAAAGAGATCACTACCCTGTTGATCTGTCGGTATCAGTGTTACATAGTACCATCAGCGGTTTGCTTAAGATTATATCTGAGCCCCTTCAAATGTCCTTCGATTATGACGCTCAGTTCCTGCCATGGACGATGAACCTCTCTTTATTTTTCGTTCTCCTCATTGTCCTCTAAATCTTTTCTTCTTGAGCCAGACTAATTAACTACTTTTCATTTAGTTTCATCCTTTATAAAAGAAATGGCTTGAATAAATGACTGAATAAAAATGGCGGAAAATGAAGATCAGCGAAATGATCAATTAACAAAGAATGACACGCATTGATGAAAAGCACGGCGGCATCCTACATTAAACCGCCTATAAAATCAAGAATTTCGGATGTTTTCGGATATCCTAGTTGGAGACAGGAACCGCTAGAAAAGCGAAACATGTGCAAATTGTGCAGCCTTTCTACTCTAAGAGATTACAAAGAAGGGGACGCTTGAAAGCTAGTTCTGCCTATGGCCTTCCTAAAACAGTCCAGAAATGAGGCCCAAAAATATTATTTAATTGTAAGGGTGTTTTTGCTAATGCGCGCAAAATTCACGCTGCCTTTGTTTACAAGTTCAAAACTGGCGTTGTTTAGACGAAAGCAAAGGAGAAAAAGATGTGTCCCGCAAATGTGCAGCAGAGCATTGGCATCAGTCATTTCATGAAGAATAGCTAAGTATTCAGTTATGGCCAATCGTAAATGGGCAGCAGACGATAATAAGTTCCTTGCGGAGGATATTGTTTGAGAGGAGAAAAGCTTATAGTTGCTACCTGCATGATATGGCCGACGAAAACGATGGCACTATTTATAAGTTGGAGGAGAAACTCCTCCTCACCTTTTACCACTCCACAGAACTAATTCTGAGTTGTATTTTACGCACAGTTTGAAAATATTACACACGGGAGCTGATCTGTAGCTGTGAAAAGTTGAAATACGGGTATCACGCCTATCTTTCAGAAGAGAATTTCCTCCGAGAAATATTGTTGGTCACTGTTTAGACGACAATTTGTTATGTTATGACGGCCTGAACACAACTTATGATTCACGATATCATTTCAGAAATAAAAACAGTAAGCGTGAAATCGTGCTGAGCATTGGAATAGAAATTGTGAGAGTTTGTCACTGCACATCAAGATCGATATACGCGAAAACGGACGAACAAATATCACGGAATTTGCACTGATGTTGGCTGGAAGGATCAGGCAGTGCCATGGCTGGATAGTACTTTACAATATAAACTCTGAAACCTACGGGCTCTAGAACGTCGTGTAGAAGAGAAACGCATGGCGTATCCGAAAGACATGTAGTTTTTTTCCTTACAATTTTTATTGTGCTTGATCTCAAAAGATAAACATTTACAAAGGGAATGAGATCTTCGTTGATTTCGGTGGTCGTGTGACATATCCAAGAAACGGCTGCTCCCTCAGCACTCGTCGCATGAGCATCAGTCGACCTCCTCGAGTCTTTGTGCGGGCCTCGACGGTGTCTACATTTAGCTTCTCTCTCAGCTTGAACGGGAAAAAGCACGGACGAAAGCTGTTTCGATGCCAAGGACAGTTCCATCGGACACTGATCTGGTGTGACAGGCCTGACCGGAGTAGTTGCCGAAGCATCGTGTCGAACTCAAATGTGAGGAGAATTTCGGCAACCGTCTTACAAATGCCTCAAACTTGGGTAAAGTTATGTTCAACGAGCTTTTCCTGTTCTGGAAGCAGCATAGAAAACACTGTAGACCGCTATGTTTCGAGTCTCTAAGCTATTAGAGATTACATAAAAATCTCCTACAACGTCCGGACAAAATTGAAATCACACGAACGAGTTCATTGCGGGACAGCAATCCAATCAGACCACACGCAGATCGTGAAGATAAGTACGCAGTGGTTTTGGAGAAAACTGATAACATGACCTCATAAGGAAGACGACATCCATCAACACCACGTCTGGTAGATAAAGAAATCGCAACACGGACCGTTAGTAATGCAAGCACGTTAGTAATAAACGAGTCGAAGCCGCAACATATATGGTTGCGAGAGAAATGTGCCGGTTGAGGAAAAAATTCCGTCAAACGACTGCTATCATTCCGCCAGCATCGGGCGTTAGGAGGTTTTTGTGAAGGACGACGCTCTCGTAGTTGTCAACGACGACCACAAAAGATGAGAAAAAGGGTTTGCGTATTAACAGGAACCTATTTTTCCATCAGGCACGTTGGACCGTGAAGTCTTTTGCCGATTTTGGCTGATTAGTAGCTCACCCCATAGACGAGTTACTGCCCTTCTCTTCACGGTCAATCCTCTTCAGAACTACGTCTATTTGTTTATTTATTTATTTTAGCTAGTAACTACAACAAAAAGAGAGATATGAAAATGTAGTGTTTTAAACTCGGCCATGCTATAGCTCTACTAAAGCGTTACTTGTTGGAAAAATAAATAAATAAAACACATTGGAGTTAGTGCAGCTCGAGAGTGAACCACGATATTAAATATGGAGGTGCTGAAGGACAGAATGCAAGTCACAAGCTTCAGATTTGAGGATGCGCTAGTTCTACGCCCAATAGGCACGCAACTGTCAAAGTCATTATAAGTATATAGCACATAGTATATAGCATATGACTAGCATTTAAACAAATGTTTTCCAAGTTTCTTACCAATCCTGTTTATTTTGCTCTTCTACTATCAAGTTGTAATTTTTAGTTTTGTGCCAGCAATGGTAGATGGTAATGCAGTAGGTCGAACACTGAAATGACCTGCACGAAGTTCCTTCGCGAGTTCTAGTAGCCTAGGATCTCGTAGTTGTAACCCCTTCTTGCCCAGCTCGTCAGGAAATGCATGCAGATTCTGACGGCTTTCATTCCCCTTCTAATGCTTGCCTATGAGCGGTAATACCTTAATTTGAATGTAGCCGGTCATAACTCCATTTTCTGTCCACCAACATAGTAATATGTGATACTGTAATAGTCGCTAGTGAAGAAGCAATCAAGGAGCTAGAAAATTGAAAAGCAACCACCAGTTTCACGAAAGAAAAGAAATCTGCCAAGCGTCAAATCTGTGCGCAGTGTTTAAAGCCTTTTAAAGCGTTTTTGTTGATTTTTCGCAGTTTCTTCCGTCGCATTAGCCGTAAAATACCTCCCTGCTTTCTGGCTGCTTTCTGGTTTGTGTGTTGCCAAAAAACTTCAAATTCCCCATCAGGTTTCTGTGAAAACTGCACGTTTCACTTGGCGAAAAATACGCTCTCCTTCCCGCAACTTGTTCTTATGCAGCCGTTCCTCAGCGTATTCAGAAGCGCCTCGTCAAATTGTCTCCAGTTCCTTTATGTGGGACTGGTTCGCTGGGAAGCAATTTTTTAAGCTCCGCTCTTAGGTATTGCTGCATTTAAAATGAAGGTTTCTCGTTGTACAGGGCCGTTCAAGGTTTCACTGCCAATGGTGAAAGAAACTCGAAGACGAAAGGTAAATTAAGGGCACTGTTCTTCCGCGTCACCTAGCTCGGCATTGGTCCTTTGTTTATTTACGCAAGAAAAATAATACGTAAATGTGTTGGCCTTTCGCCAAACTTCAGCCAATGACGGAAGAAACAGTTTGAAAATTGTACCTAAGCGCAATTGATAGAGCCGGGACAACTACACTCACTCCACAAGCTGTCGCGCCCACTCGATTGATAGGTTCGTGCCTATATGCATTGCTCACGTCGCACTTCAAATGCAAGCTGGAGAGTCTTAGAGCAATTCCTGAGTAGGTAGGCTGGGAATTTCTGATAAAATTCTCCAAACGCTCACTCTACAAGCTGTTGCGCTCACTGGATTGATAGGTTCGATTCTATATGCATTGTTTACGGCACACCCAAAGGCATGCTGGACGGTCATAGAGCAATTCCTGAGTAGGACTGCTGGGTAGGATCAAGGATAAAGGATAAAGGACGGCGTTACTCAATCCCTTCTTGGATGCGGCAGCGCATTCTACTTCTACGGGATGTCATGGAGGCGACATGAATGCGTATTTGGCCATACAATGACTTGCGGTGGCCAGCCGATGAACAAGTCAGCGCTCTATCCTTCCCAGACGAGTCTGGTACCAATTCACCGACCCCGGAGGGATGGAAGGCTTGGTTGGCCTGGGCGGGAAATCCGAACCAGGAACCTGGTATCGGGTGCACGCGACAGTCGCGGCTCCTCCGACTGCGCTACACGCGCCCTACCATCAACGACTTACAGCAGTTTAACAGAGAAAATACAGCCAAAATCCCTAATAGCGAGACTTATCAAGCGAGACGGTGAAACATTTTGCAGGAATACAGGTAAACTTGGAATAATAATAGTAACAAATTACAAGGAATATAAGCAGCACCATGTAATCAATTTTTGAACGACAGAAAACTAAAGGACGTTCTATTTTTTCAGTGTGAGTTTGGTAGCAATCTTGAGCCACAGACATGTGGAATGCTTAGTTGAACTGGACGTGATCGGATCTTTGCATCGATTTAATGTGTATCAAAATTCCGCGCATCCTGTCGACTGCTCCACTTGAGTCCGGTTATAGGCATATTAATGAATAGTAATGAAATTCACAACAATGAATGAAATGCCACAAAAAGTTCGGAAAATAATAAAGTAAATAAGCTGCGGCATTTCTTAGACAAACGCACTCGTTCAGTAGACGCCCTACACGATGAAATCTCCAATATAAATACTTGGTGGGAGACCAACACGTACTTTAAGCCGGCGAATCTAGTTCGCTTTGGCAACGACCAGATGGATGAAGAAAATCGAGAAGATGTAGTCTAGACTGGGAAGGCAGTGATGACTAGTAAGGGCGAAGGTCAGCATCCTCTGGTTGAGGCCATCTCACCGTCAGTGTAGAACAAAAAGTGGAGAAAGCCTAAGAACCCTCATCAATATCACACCTTTCCAAAAGGCTCGTTCCGACCTGGCTGTGGTAAATCAAAAAAAAAACTCAAAACTTTGCGGCGTTTTTTTGCTAAGGCGGTGGAACGCTGTAGAAAAAATCGGCGAGCTGATTAGACGAAAGATAATCACTGCAGGAAGGGGCGTGTCGCGTTCACGTCGGGCACCGACTGACCTTCGCTGTACCGGCGAACAACAATCTGTTACGGGCGCTGATACTCGCGCCCATCATTAGTGCCAGCTGTGGCGGTGCACCAGAGGGAAACTGTCTTGTGGACTCCCCGAGTTTTGTCCACCTCCACGTCGGAATTTCCATTGATGTTTCACGCTTCCGCGTTGAACAGGATGAATAATGGTGTGTATCGGCTCCACTCAACGGCCTTCTTTTCCGATCGTCTCACCGTTATTAGAGACCATTTGAATAGGGGTAAGTATAAATTACTTTATTCACTAATCTTCCGCTTGCAGAGACTGGACGATCTGACTGCGCCACGCCTCCTTCAGAGGTCACCTCTCATCAAAGCAAATCATTTGTTTTTTTTTTCGCAAGTTACTACCCCTCTCGCTAAAAGAAAACGGAACGTTTTGAACTTTTTCGTTAGGAAAGGACTTGAGGAGAAGAAGCAATCTTTAAAAAGCGTTTGTTTATGAGGGCTCCTACATATCTTCGACACTTTTTCTTCAATAAAAGGTTTTCAATCACAAAAAGATGCTCGTATGCGTTTGGCAATAGCTTAAATCACGGGAAAAATCAGTGCTACTATTTTCAACTATATAATTAAGTTTATTCGTAACTCCAGGTATTATTTGAGAACTTTGGCGTACGTCCAACGGCTTACATACTGGAGGTTAACCATAGCCGTCTATCACTGGACTGATAAGCTGATGCTTTCGGTTTAACCGCTGATTTTAGCATAACTGCTTCAAAATGAAGTCAACACCGCTCAAGCCGTAGTATTCAAGAGCATAATGTAAGAAGTAAGGACTGCAAAGAGCACGCTTTCGTAACCAAATCGAAACGCATGGGAAGGACATTTGTTTAAAGGACAAACGATATGGGACGGCGTTAGTTAATCCCTTTCTATGATGCATCGCTCTGCTCTTACGAAATATCGTGGAGACAAATCGAATGCCTATGTGACCCACACGATAGTTGACAATGACAAGTGGATGAGCAAGTCAGTGTTTTATACATCCAAAGGTGTTCTGTAGCATTTCACCGACCCCGGAGGGATGAAAAGTCGCTTGGCTGGTCTGGGTGGAATCCGAACAGAGAACCTCGATTCATGGTGCAAGCGACATTAAGCGTCTGTTCTGACGTCACTTCCACACCTACCCCTCCTAGGTAACAGTGATGACCGCAGAAAAACAAGGTGTCACACAAGACAAGAATAACAACATTGCTGAACAACGTGGAAGAACCACCGCCATTACAACAGAACAAGCTGTAATATTGGGTTGTTCAGAAAGTAACTACGATTTTCGAGCGTTTCACGAAAAAATTTATTTCCTCATAATGAAGCAAATCAACCAGTGATATATTGTTCGTTTTGTTCATTCACTTTTTAGGATCTTTCTTGTAATTTCATAACACCTCTCTCGTAGAACTTCTTATCCTTCTCGGCAAGAAACTGGGCCACGTAACATTTGATATCTTCATCTTCAGGGTAGGTTTTCTCATTCAGGGAGTTCTGTAGCGATCGAATTAAGTGGTAGTCCGATGGCGTAAGATAAGGGATGTACGGTGGATGCAGCACTAGTTAGCACAGCTCCAATAATTTTTGCAGTCGCCAAAGACGTACGAGGCCTAGCACTGTCCTGGTGGAACACTACTCCTCTGCGACTCGCCAATTCTGGTCACATTTCCTTTATTGGTTAGTCAAGTTTTATCAGTTGTCGACAGTAGAGGTCCGTATTGACATTCTGGTTCATTGGAAGCGCTTCGAAATATATCACACCCTTGTAATCCCAGCAAATTGATAGCACAACCTTCTTTTGATGAGGATCAACATTAGGCAAAGTTTGAGCAGGTTCGTCCGGTTTTGACCATGATCGTTTACAAGTGACATTGTTGTAAACAGTCCACTTATCATCACCAGTTACTATTGGCTTCAAAAATGAATCGTCTTTGTTGCGTTGTTAGTGCAAATCGCAGACGTTGATTCGCTGCGACAAGTGGATTTCCTCCAATTCATGAGACACTCAAACATCCAGCTTCTTTGCTAGCCCAAGTTTCTTGATATGATTGTGAACTGCTCCCATAGATGGTCACATTGGTCTTCTCAGCCAGCACTCGTACGGTTGTATGAGATCAGCTTGGGTCAATGTCATCAAATGATCTTCTTCAGTGCTCACTTGCCGGCCGGAACGTTGCTCATCTTAGGCCTATGGTATAGTCCCGCGGGCCGACACGGTGGGCGGCCGACACCGACAGTTTTCGCATTGGAGCGCGTTTTTGGCGTCAAACTTGGAACGTTGCCAAGTTCACGGATTCTGTCGCTTTCGTATTGGAGCGCGTTTGTTTAGTTTTCAGCGTGAACGTTGTCAGAACGTGAACGTTGTCAAGTGCTCGGAATGGCGCTGCACAGCAAAGATTTTTGTATGGATAGCAGGATTTTTGACTGGATAAGATTTGTAATTTTTTCAAGGATTTTGGTATGGATAGTTTGATAGTTTATTTGGGCATACACTGAATACATGGAGTTAACCATGTATTCACTGTATACCCGCCTTGGTGGGAGTGCACATGGTACGCTTCAGCGACGCACGGTTCATGGGTTAGGAGATCGACTCTCCTGGATTTAGAAGGTTTAGCACGGAGACTCTTGTGTCCTCCCATTTTCCAACAAGCTCCAAGGAGAAAAGGGATAAACTACTGGATAATAAAAATCGACTGCAGCCACAAACCTTGAGAGGAACGTCGCATGAAGACGAGCACAGCAGTCTCACGATGGCATTTTCATCAACCTCCAGCTGACTAAGAATGATAGAATGCGTGCTATGGACTGCTATAGAATACCTTCAATTAGTCTTGAACTAGTTTGGCGTATCCTTAGGAAACTACAAAGAAAAGATGAGAGTGATGAGAAAGTCAGCTGTTGGAGGGTTGCCGACGGACAACATCCCGCGCTGCAATGCACCGCGACAGGTTGTCGGTCGGCGGGGTCGTCCCACGGACGGGTAGTATACCACCCCGTCCACCGACCGCCGCCGACAATCCGCGGAAAATGGGTGGTACGGACTCAGCTATTGGGCGCGCGTTGGGTCCCGGCTCGAATAATCCCGTTCCGCGGACGCTTCCGCGGGACTACACCATAGGGCCTTAAGGAGAAAAATTGCCAGACCAAAATTTCGCGAACCAGTTGTCGCATGACTTCTGTGAAATGGCATCGACACAATATGCTGCACATATATCGTGGAAAATATTAGCAGCTTCTGCCGCTAGGGAAGTAGAAAAGCAAGATGTGCTCTTTCTGACACTGTCTGACATGTTCAAATTGATCCTGACGACACAAATTAAGATAAAAGTAATCCAATTACAATGCTGCAATAGAAACGACACACGTACAACATATATATCAGACGAGAACAAATAACAGTGGCAAAAATATTTCAAAACAAATCTTCTAAAACATACTCTCCAAAATCGAAACTACTTTCTGGAGAACCCAATACTTTGACAACGGTATGAGCAGTACCGGTGCACCAAGATGGAAGTGGCAGGGAGGTCTATACTTTTCCCAGCGCAACTATACATACCGTGTTTCCGGGCTCTGTGAACGACCAACATCTGAACTTATGCTCCCATACGAAATAAGAACTGGTTCACTTAACCGTATTTCTTGGTTGTTTCACTGAAAAAAATTGAGATCGCACCTATCTCGAATGTACAATAGGCAAGCATTTCGCGAAGCGGCAAGTGAAAACAGGCTGTTAGGTATGTCGCAGATTTATTACTTCTCATAGATTACCAGTGGGATCTTCACTTCAAATTTCAGTGAACAGTTAAGAGCTCTCAGAAAAGCCATCAATAAACGACCCACGTATAACAGTCGAAAGAAGCGATGACATTCCCACCCGATCCACCACGAATCCATTCAAAGTTCAGGTATTTTTAGGGTAACCTGCATTCCAGCGCTCCAGGGCGGTGAGCTGCTACCAGGCCTGTCTGGGAAGCATAAACCACTGACTTGCTCATCTGCAGGTTGGCAGCCGAATAATATTATGCATCAGTGGGCCGGTCAAATCTCAAGATTTGCATTTATATGAGACATA
Source organism: Heligmosomoides polygyrus polygyrus (assembly GCA_947396885.1). NCBI lineage: Eukaryota > Metazoa > Nematoda > Chromadorea > Rhabditida > Heligmosomidae > Heligmosomoides > Heligmosomoides polygyrus. The sequence goes on from OX377202.1 coordinate 26,252,863, forward strand.
TGATATATGTATACCATACAAGAAGGTTGTTTGGCCCACTCAGCTCAGTGAGCGTTTGATGCCGACCTTTTCCCTCTATTCCTACCTCTTTACGTATACTTGGATAAAAAAAGGAAAATCTTATATGCCTCTATACCACATTTTAGAATAAACAGTAAATTAATCAGCCCATTTGTCTAGTGCTCCACGCACATTATTTCTACGAAATATCGTGGTAGCAACCTGTCACAACGATGCTTTGTTGCGATCAAAACTTTAGCGCCAAATGGGACTCCAACCCCTCCTGTTACCGACCGGGCGGGAATGCTCTACGCCATTACACCACGGCACTGTTTGCTCGAACGCAACATCTAAGCCGTGTGGAACTCATCAGCACTCACTCGTATATCGGGATGAGCCGGCCACTGATATCAGCATGGAACCAGTTGAACTGCTGCGTTCGATCGAATAGCGCCGGTGATGTAATGGCGAAACAACCATTCCTTCACGGTCAGCAGGAGGTGCGGGTTCGAGTTCCGCCTGGCGATAGATTTTTGATCGCAACAAAACATCGTTGTATTTTTGATCGCAACAAAACATCGTTGTAACAGCCTGCAATCTCAATACCAGCCACTTAGGGCTTGAAGAAAGAAATTGAATTGCGGTAGCAAGCCTAAACAATGAGCTTGTCAGCCACCGGAAGAGTCTGAGTTCAATCCTTTCAAGAAAGGCACGGCTTCAATTCACCGAACATTGAGGTTTGGGAGGTGCAGTTCGCTTGGACGCGAAGTGATTCGGGTTATTCATGAGATTGGTTTCTCCTGCAAAATGCGTTACACGCGCGCTGAGCCGTATTGGTGTTAAGATAATTCTTCAAATATTTGTAGGCAAAAATGAAATATTCGATTATATGCGTTGTGAGTGAAAGCAAATATTTGAACCCAAAACAATTATGAACGCGAAAGTCCACTTCCTATACATCGGCCTAGGCCATAGAAGGATCAGTGAACACAAGACGAAGTGAAGCTGAAAGAGGGAAGCCGCCTCAAAGAGCTGTGTACAAAAATTTGCGCAGTTGAGACGCTAGAGCGATTAAGTTCGCCATTTCAGGATGTGAGTAGGGGAGCGTTATAGGTCTAGCAGCTGTTAGCCAAAGAAGTCGTCGGACAACGTCTCAAAGACCTTCTGAAGGAAAAACAGGAGTAGAAGACCGGCACTGATCCACATAGTAGTCTCACAACGTTTAATTCTAGAGTATTCGTAGAAAATCTTTTTTATTGAAGAAAATTGTGTAGATCCCGTGCCAATAGATAATCTGACAAGAAACGTTGCCAACGTAAATATAACCCTTAGTTCTGAGAGCGTATGAAGAGACACGAAAGCTGCTAAGCGGTCACTACCGGGTGGTCGCGATTGAAACGCGGGAGTGTCATGCCCGATCAAATTACCGGTCATGAACACTGACAACGGCGGATTCGACCGGGCACATTTCGCCCGTTTCGACGGCTGACCTTCCGCACCGGCGGCTCGCGCCTGATGGCCGCTGATTTCCTGCGATGTGGCTCCTTAATTGCACTCTTCGTTTTTCCGCACAAAGCGAGCAGGCGCTAAGTGCGGTGGTCGGATACGGCACCATCGCTTCTGTTCTCTAAGATAGGATGGGAATTCAATGTAAGAAGGTATTCTGAGAAAGAGACCCATTTGAAAATCGATGCAATGAGTCGCTTGAGAGCGGTGTCCACTGGTTGAAAATGACAGTGGAGCAAATTCATCTGATGCGTGGTGACTCGACCGCCGTTGTTCGCTGGCTGCGTGAATCACCTTTCGAAGCCGTACAAAATCTCATAATATTCATCGAAAACTGGGAGTATTAGAGCAATTGATGGGCATGTCGAATCTAGACATCGACAAGTAGTGGCTTGAGAAGCCATAAGGAAAATAAACAGTACATTCCAAGAGTTGAAGAGCCACGAACGATTGCCAAAAACACGAATCGCCAGTGAAGTTTTGACTCCACTTTTCACAGCGCTACCAAAAAACAACAAGAAAGGTTGGAGAATCGAAACCCTTCTCCATCGGGTTCACATGTTCAACCAAAGCTAGTAATCCTGCAATCACTATAGGATGACCAATGATTTCGCCCAAGCCGAGACTCGAACTGGCGACCTTTGCTTTCCGCCAAAGATGCTAGGTATTGCACCAACAGGGTACCTTTGTTCAATATCCTAATCTAAGATGTTTCTGCTTTCACACAAAAATCGTCTTGATTTAGAGTCACATGGTGAATGAGATTTAAAGGACTAGCTGCTTTACTTCTACCACGCCGCGCATACTACTTCTGCTCCACGTATTCTACTTCCGATTTAAGCCATTTTCACGTCGAATTAGACAGTCTTCTAAACGAGTTTGACGCGTTTGAAATCAAAACAAACTTTCTCCTGATTAACTCCAACAGATACCTTCCAAAAGGGAAAGACTAGTGTTTTGTCTAGAGGAAATTGTTCCCATAAAAAACTTTCTCTGAAATTTTTTAAATGCCAGTGTCACTTGCCCCAGTAGCTGAATGCTCTGTTTGAAATTTTATAAAAATTTTACTTTTTGAGGAGAATAATGATTTACAGATTGTTCTAGAGCGCAGGAAGGAAGTAATTTTTTGACACAATAAAAGTAATGATTGCGCCACGCACTTGACTAGATCGACGCGGTGTTTTTTGATCGATAGTGTAAATGTAGATTACTTGAAACAGGAGAGTGAGAATATGCGCGTTTTGTGTATCTGTTTTTGTTTTAGCGTCTTAATCTGTGTTACTCCAGGCAAGAATAATTTCTGTTATCAGTCGAACAAAAATCGAGACGATCTAATCGAGTGCATGGCGCGATCTATTCTTCTACCACGCTGAATGAGTTCTGCCCTTCCATGCTTTAAACAAGTTAACAACAACAAGTTTAACTCATTATTTCTTATTATTTTTCCTTGCAAAATACACTTTAGATGAACTTTCGGACACGGTGTTCTCTTATTGAGGTAGGTGAATTTCAAAAATTTCAAAGAAAGTTATACAAAATTTTCCTTGAGCGAAAAAATTATTCCAACCATCTCAAAAGATGTCTATTTTAATAGCAAGAAAGTTTGTTTTGTTTTGAGATTATTTCGATTTGGGAAGGGTCAAGCTAGCTCATAAGGGTGTACAATGTAACGTGAGATTGGTGTATAAATAACTATGTGAACAGCCTATGAGCCAGTCAGTGTTTTATCCTTCCCAGGCAAGTTTGGTGCTAATTCATTGAAACGCAGAAGAATGGATGGAGGATTGACTGGCCTGGGTGGAGCTCGAATCAAGAACGTTCAGCCTTCTCTGACTCCTCTATGTACTACGCTGCCAAAATCAAGTTTCTGAATGGGAATTCTCTGCGTTTAACAAATATGTCTCGTAGACTTTTAACAAGGCAGTGGATAAAGGACGTCGAAGGGCTGTACTCAGTGCTTTGGAATACTCCACCCACTCATCTTCTAGGTGGAAACATCGCGTAGATAGTTTGGACGCCTACTTTGTCTACGGAAAGCACGCGGTAGCAGCACACTAGTGCAGAAGTCAGGGTACTTTTCGCTGTTTCGAATCTAACCCTACGCCAAGAAGAAAGGGTTCGTATGCCTTACAATGAGTGAGTTTTTAATGATTTAAAATTACACCCTGTAATGATAGAAATTTAATGGCGGAGTGGCGTTTTCGCATATTGCCTGTTAAATGAACGGCTAAAAACCTCTGCGTTCACAAGATTTAGTAGGGCAGCCAATAGACTATCCTGTAGCCGTAGGAGGCTGTTAGTGGTCTAGTGGTCAAGAGAAGTAACCGATGGCTCTCAAATTTTCTGTGCTAGGTGTAAATCCAGCTCCATGTCGACTCCTTGTGGAATCGACATAAGCATGTTCCGACGACTTGTTCCAAATTAACAACAACAATAGGCTACTGGCTTGAAATTTGTGCTCGCTCGGCCTCATCTAACTGAAGCCAGGAATTTCCCAAGTTTTTATCAGTTATCGTCGTAGGATCAGGCAGGCAAATTTGGACAAGCTATCGTGTTTCCTTTTTGGTTTTAGTGATGTGTTGGCATCAGCAAACCCCTCGCTTCCCCTTTTTTATGCCACTAAATCAGCGTCGTTAGTGACATAGAAAGGCCTTCGCTTACATGATCATGTATCGGACCATAACACAATTGGTATAGGAGGGGCAGAATCTAGGAAACACACAAAGCGCGTTAAAGAGTTAAGGACTCTGCGTTTATTCCAATGCTATGAAATCATACCAAAATTGCCTAGAACGAATGACTACCTATGTTTTGTATTACCCAAATTTTGTAAGCATGGAGCAGTTAATCGGCAAGTGTTTTGCTCTTCCAAGACACGTCCGCTACCAGCTCACAAATTCATCAGTCCCGGAGAGATAGAAGGCTTGGTTGGTCTGAACGGGACCCCAACTAACCGTAGGATTCCCCATTCGGGGTGCAGATGACAGCTAGCGGTTCTGACTGCGCTACCACGTCTGACGCCAGGAGAAGGAAAACATGTATGTAGACAAATTTTAAGAGGTTTATAACTAAAACTACTGCACAATGCTGCAAGTCCTCGCTGATGAAAAGGCAATGCTCCGTTGCAATCATTTTTTATGTGGGCGCGCCAACATTCTGCTTCGAGATATCGCGAGACTAGTTCGACTTTTGTTTGGGTTGTACATAAAGCTACGTGGCCAGATAATGGCAGTATGATATACTTCACAGACATGCCTGGCAGCAGATCACCGATCTCGTAAGGATTGAAAGCTTAGTTCCTTTGGTAAAAACCAAACCTCCTGGATACCAGGTTGTTGGATTGCACTTCTCGCCCAGGTCGACCAAAACTTCCATACTTACGGGGTCAATGTATTGCTACCGGACTTGGGAAGGATAAAACACTGGTTCATTTATGCCCCTGTGCCCACTGTATAGACCAAATCGGTATTCAAAATTGCCTCCATGGCACCTCGTAAAGGCATAATGTGTGACCTAAAATGACCGTATAACTTCGTCTCTTATTCTTTATCCATTCCCCGAAATGGTTACGAATCAGCTCCCTAGCAATCTATATGTAGAGCTCAGGAACGGATTGGGTGCCCAGTGCGTGACTCGACGATTTCTACGCCAACCGTTGACTCCCTCGATCTGAAATATGCGAAAATGAATTCTCTGAAATTTTCGCACTCTGAATCCTAATTCTGATGAAATTCTGCAACGACAAGGCTTTCTCATGCCAAGTAATAGTCGCCAAGTTTTTTTTTTCTGAGTGAAATGAGGGTTGAGAACTGGAACTTTGTCCCAATTTCTCGATTCCCATAGCCTCAAATGCTTTGCCCATAATCTGGACAGCTGCTTCAAAAGGAAACGCAATTTCTCCAGAAAGGGCTTGGCAATATTAGCCTTAGAGTGTTGGAAAGATAAGGTGGAAATGGGAGGGCACTCATATGAATGTACGTAAAAACACCAGCAAGAGCAGCAAAAGAAAGGAAATCTTGAAAGCGGTGAGTACAGGCATGATGGTCAGGAGTGAGATGTAGCGGTGGGTTCAACATGATCCGAACCACCGTTGGAACATTTCATTTGGAAACCTGGAACTGAAGAAAGTGCGGGTTCTGCTGAAACATCTGTTATACTTGTGATTGCACATATGATTTTAAAGCAATCGGACATTTTTGATAGAACAGCGACATGCGAAAGTGCTAAACTTTGTAAAAAGCATATTCCATGTCCGACCGACACTGAATCTTGGCATAATGTTAAACTGAAGAAAATGGTCCTTGGGCGAGTAATCTCCCTCAGTTCCCTTGTTTTTCCAGGCTCTGATGATGTTAGCCGGATGGAGAAATGGTAACAATCTTGGTCTCAAGCTCGTAGCAATCCCAGAATTTGTGAAAAGCATCTAGACTCACTGTGGATAACAACAGCGACATAGCAGTCACTCAGACATGAAGCGCTGTTAAAATAAGGACAGTGCAAACAATGAGCCAACTGACAGGAGCGTACCCGACCTAATGGCAGTCATATACGCGGACCTGTTGATTCAACTGTCAGTACATATCTTACTGGGAGGGCAAGCGAGGAGCATCGCTGCCACGCATTCGACGGATGGAGCCTCACGCAATGTGACAGGCCACCGAGAAGGGGCTCGAAGCAGACGACCAGCCGAATTTCGAATACCAGTGACATGCGACTGACCTGTTGGCTTCGAGAGATAAGTGTGCAGACGGGACCGGACGAATGGAACGAGAGTAAGGGGAGCTAGTCGGTGCTCGCTTCAGCGTTGTTCTTATGCTCAAGTTCAACGCTGTACCAATTAATCAAACGCCAAAGAACTCGCGTGCCTTTCAGCTGAGAATTCGCGTCTGCTTCTTCTACTAGTTTCTATAGGATTTATGTGCTTCGGTTGCTTTTACACGGTGAGCTGTATCGTTCGCCGAAACTAGCTGCTGTAGCTCATGAGTCTTGAGATATTAGCCCTTCGGCGTATTCATTTTCCTTAGAAATCTTCTTGGTTCTGAAGGACCGGCCAAACGATACAATACATTGAAGTGATAAATAAGTTCTTGCAGCGATTCACAGTGCGTTAGGCAAGTATAAATAACTATGAAGGAGGCATTGATGAATCCTTTCAGGGATGCGCCACGCGTTCTACTTCAACGTGTTACCGTGGTGACTACTTGCTTTGGCCTATTCAATGACTGACCAGCTGATTTACAAAACGCTGCTTTATCCTTCCCTGACAAGGACTGTTACCAATTCGCCGACCCACGGAGTGATGGATCCTTGGTTCATGGGCGAAAGAACCCAACCAAGAGATTGGGACACAGTTGCACGCTACAGCCGGCGCCTCCTCCGACTGCTCTACCACACCTCTAGGGAAATGGAACAGATTTTTTTTTTAGTTGTGAACTCGCACACAGGGTTCACTAATGCATTAAAAATGCGAAGAACAAAAATTAACTCGAAATCAGCCGAACAATACCAAATGATCGTACACGAAAGTCCATGTGTGTGCCAAAGACAGCAATCACAAAAATGATCAGAAGGAGTTTCACTGTTGGGGTAGCATTTGACTGTAGCGGCTCTATGTACTTCTATTAAACACTGCATAAACATATGGTACAGTACTACTCAGTAGAAGTCACGGTAGGGGATAGAAACCTTTTAGGCTGCGGCGTAGAATCGTTGCTTGAACAAGGAAACAAAAATAATGAGAAGCACAATTCTCGTGATACTGGAATGAAAAGAGTGAGAGAATGTCAGTCTGATATTTTGAGTGTGTTCACACTACTTCGCAAGTCGTAGATAGGCAGGATAGTAGTGTCCACTGTCGTGGGGTAGCGCAGTCGGAGGAAGCGCCGACTGTAACGTACCTACGATTTCAGGCACTTAGTTCGGATCCCCACCCAGGCCAACCGAGCCATCTATCCTGAGCCTGCGAATTGGAACTAGACTTGTCTGGGAAGGATGAAACACAGAATTGTCCATCGGCTGGTCATCACAAGTATTTTACAGTACAATGCGTGGCGCATCCCAAGAAGGATTGATTAGTGCAGAACGTTATTCTTTATCCTAATATCTAATGGAAGCAGTGCCCCGTAATCTGACAAGAGTTAAGGTTCCTTCGAGCACCAACAGCCCGAAAATGACATTAATGGTGCATCATCTGATCGGTGCTGCTCGTAATCTCTGATGATCGCAGAAATGCTTCATTCTGTGAGACCAGCATTGTTAATCAACGTTATGACAAGATTTATTGGCGGTCTGAGATTGAACTGGAATGGGGCAAAGCGACGATCGGACTCCACCGTGTGAAAATTCTTTGATGAGGCAATTTTCACACGACAAAGTGATGGACGAAACCGTCGTAACCACTGAGAACTGCTTAAAAACGACTCATTAATCCTTATTGAATTGCCTTTTACCAGACCATATAATTTTCCCACTCATGCATGGTTCTAGAGGAGACCAGCGTGAGTCGGATGGTTTTCCTCGTTAACGTGGAAAAAGAGCAGTGTATGGGCACTGATCTTTAATAGGAAAGCAGTTTATAAGTTCATGCACTCCCGCATTCATTTCAAGAGCCAGTGACGCCTCCACAAGCACTATACGCCCATTCATACAGGAAGTAGCATAATCTGCCTCTCCATGCTTCTTCAAAGATTTGAATAATGGACTTCTGCCATTCAAAATCTTCATTACTTTTTAGTAAATTAGGAAAGTAAATACTGTGAGCGCTACATATTGGAAAACGTGTAAGCCCTCCGAACAATGCGATTTTTTGACTTCAGTACAAGTATCTAGCGGCCCGCAGAAAAGAGAAAGACTTCCTGAACTGGATTTCACATGATGCTGTTGTAGATATAGCTTCAACATTAAGACACAATATTTTGCTTTTGCTTTACTTGGTGCGAAACCTTAATACTATTATAACGCAGCGCGACTTGGTGGCGTAGTTGAAGAAATCGGCTCCAGAGTGCAGTCTGAATGCGCCCAGGGAGCGAGCCTTAGAGCTTGGTCATCTAAACCCTTCTGGTTGGTCGACTGATACCAGACTTGCCTGGGAAGGATAGGATACAGACTTGTTCATTGGCTGGCCTCCTCAAATCATCGAATTTTCCAAATACGCATTCAAGCTGAGCTCACAATATTCCATAGAAGAATGAATGCCACACCCCATATAGAGGATTTGGTTAGCCTGCTCCTTTACCATTGTCCTTATACTAGAAGTCAGTTCCCATCCTGCAGATTTAAAAAGTGGCCATTGCATAGTATTAAAAACCACACGCCTTCCCATAGCCTATTTTTTATGTGGCTCCAAACGGAGAGCAAAGGTCTAACAGAAAACACCGATCTTTTCTTTTTTTTAAATTAGGATTAGGATAAAGGAGGCGTTACTCAATGACTACACTGACTTGCGGTGGCCAGCCGATGAATAAGTCAGCGCTTCATCCTTCCCACACAAGCCCGGTACCACTTCACCGACCCGGACGAATGAAGACATGATGGGCCTGGGCGGGAAATCCGAAATAGGAACTTAGTATCGTGTGCACGGGACAGCCGGCACCTCCTCCGACTGTGCTACACGAGCCCCTTTCTTGACTATTGGATAAAAAAGCTATAGTAGGTCACGAATCAATTCAGGAATGTTCCAGAACTTTCTATTCTTGAGTTCACGGTAGCCATGATCTACCAGGGGCCAGATTCATCAACGATACCTCCGGTATCATCTCACGGCGGATTCACCATCTCGGCCTAGGTAGTAAGTGCTACAGAGAGATACATCGATACAGAAATACAGAAATGCAGGTAAGATGACCGATATACCGTTATCGGCCGGTAGGCTGTTTGTGAATCTGGCCACAGGTGTTAACGGTAACCATGCTCGAAGCTTCTCCGTGACAGCTATACATATAGCGACGTTGCCTTCCACGGCTTTAATCACCATGTCAGTTCCATAAGAGCACCTTTAAGCCATCATCTTCTACGAATGGCGTCGTGGCTCAGGAGCAACGGCAGCCGTACGAAACACCAGCAGCGCTTAGGGAGAGAACACCACTCCCATCAACACTGTCAACCGCTGGTTCGCTCACTTCATAGGAGGACTTCGAAGGCAAGCCTTGGTCAAGCGCCCTCGCACGCAGAAAGTCTCTGCCGTTTTCGACGCTGCCAGACAGTGTCGGAGGTTAGCATCCGGAGTATTGAGGCGAGTATTGGGCGCACCATCCAACAGTTCTCTGTCGCCTCCAGACCGCAGCCTAGAAGAAGGCGCTGTCTCGATGGATCCCCTTGATTACCGTAGGTGAGGGTTGGGTTCTCTATAATTCTAACACGCATCGTGCAGCGTGGCTCCTTGGAGGAGAGGACCCACAGTGCATGCCAAAATGGGGCTCCACTCCAAGAGGCGTGCCCTTTGTTGCTTCTGGGATTCGCCAGGAATGTTGTATTACGAGTTGCTTCCGAAAGGATACACATCACGGGCACCGCCATTCAACTTCAGAAACTGGTAAGCGCTGTTCGAGAAAAAGGGCGAAACGTGCTTCTGTCCACCTCCTTCATGACAACGCTTGACCGTGTATAGCCAAAGGCCTACCCTATGGTCTAGCCCTGCGCGGTACGTACTGCGTAGCACCCGCTAAACACTGTCGCCGACGTCGCCGACAACAGCGTCGCCGAAGTATAACATAGGCCTAAGAAACATGTGAAAAATTGGAGGAGCTGGACTGGGGTACGGTTCCCCGCCCACCCCACTCCCATAATATTGCCCCTCTGACTATCACTTGTTTCGTCCCGTGAGGGCATTTCTAGCGAGGAAAAATCACCAAAGTTGAAGTGGAAAAGGCAGTCAACTAACTGCTTGACTCCAAGTCTCTCCAGTTCTGGGAGAAGGGAATCGCTGACCTCCCATTAGGAGCAATATTGTAGCGACCGACGGGGGTGATTATATTGTTGCGTAACTTCCATTTCCTAATGGAAAAGTAAAGAAGGAAAATGAGGAACAGCTCAAGACTTTATGACCACCCAAACAATTGCCTTTCATAGGGTTTCTCAGTGAGCATAAATTTTGCTCCTTCAATTCAAGGTGATGTTATGGTGTTAATCCTCGGTTTGTCCTTATAGCTCTCGATCTTATCCGGTATCCATAGGTAATCTCTACTGTCCAAGAAATGTACCCTGCAGCAAGGGTGCAGATTTCCGCTCGAACTACCAACTGGCTATCTTCCCCATGAAGGCAAGAAAAGTACCTTAAAACGAACATTTTACCCTAGGTTCAAAATTAGAAGCTACCTTTAGTGAAAGAAATGCAAGTAGTGCAGACCTCGCTTCACCCGAAATTTGCAGCTATAACGAACTTCAGGTAAGTCGCTCATGCAGCATTCTGATTGATGCACCACACACATGGCAGGATGTGGAAAAAGGGTCTCCTACGGGCATCAACGCAAGCAGTAATTAAGGTAACCATAAATGGAACAGTGAACTGGAACGTCGAAACCACGTGTGACGCATCAATCTCTCCCTTGACGAACACCGTCGTGAAAGAACTCTCGTTTGTCTTCATGCCGAAAGGCACCAAATTGAAACAGAAATTGGGAAATGACGGTGGAGAGAAAGTGAAATGGCGAAAACGAGCAGCCAGCGGGGCAGTTCCGGCCACGCTGCCTCCAGATCGGCACGAATTCGAGAGAAAGGAAGCTGGCCGAGAACCCTGTGATGGCGGTGGGAAAACGCGAGCGCCTGGATATCTCTTCCTTCTATCAGTCGGACAAGAGCGGCCGGGGAATGAAACGACGAGCGGGGAGGTCTGTCACTGATCAAAATTGGGTTAAATAGCGGATTACGCTCAGCGAACCGCAATGTCGCCCAGAATAAAATTGCTGAAGAATGTAAGCGCTTATAGGTGGTCGAGAGCGATAATGAAAACGTCGAGTTAGTCGAAATCCAGTCCAGAAACAAAGCCATAGCGTCAACCAACCTAAAAACGTCATAAAAATTGATCAACTGCTTCATTGGTTTCTATGTAGGATGCAGAAGGTTCAAGCAGAATGCCATCAGGAAGGTTTGTATGAAGAGTCTCCCATAAGAAGAGGGAATGACAGTCGAATTACTTCGACTGAAGAAACGACGTGATGTGTTGTGACATCAGCGTCAAGGAGGTCAGGCCGGAAATACGATAGCTGTGGAAGGAGAGCGCATTTGAATTCTTACCAAGTAGCGGAAGGAACAGCGAAGTCAAAACTGCGTCAGAAGGAAGTGATTGGCTAGCCGAGCCCATTAGAGGGAATCTTTTATTCACTTACGTACAGTACCGGACATGTCTTTTGGTCATTGGCCGAAAAAGCCGTGCCGGCCAACATAGGCCGCTTTGGAGCGTTCGAAAGCGGCCTTTTTGAATAACTTCTTTAGATATCAAATACTTGTGAAAGTAAACATATATTTGAACTCAGCAGCTCAAGCTCTATCTTTTGGTATATAAATCTCAGTAGAGTTGAACAATGCATATAGGCCCGACAGAATCAATCGAGTGGGCGCGACAGTTTGTAGAGCGAGCGTTTGGGGAGTTTTATCGGAAATTTTTAGCCGTCCTTATTAGTAATTGCTCTAAGACTGTCCAGATTGCATTTGGAGTGCGCCGTGAACAATGCATACAGAATCGGACCTACCAATCGAGTGAGCGCGACAACCTGTAGAGCGAGCGTTTCGGGAGTTTTATCGGAAATTCCCAGCCGCCCCAATCAGAAATTGCTCTAAAAATGTTCACCTTGCATTTGGAGTGGGCCGCGAACAATGCATACAGAATCGGACCTATCAATCGAGTGGGCGCGACAGCTCGCAAATTGCGTGCGCGGGCGTGCTCGGAGCGCAATAACTTTGTGGAGATCGAATCGTTTCGGCTGCGGCTAGCGGATTTTGTAGGCAGTAGAATGGTTTTGTAGTCCCCAAAGGTACACCCTGGTAGCTTCTAAACGGGCGAAATTATTGCGGTGCGAAAATGGGGTTGTGTGACACGATTTTTTCCAAATTCAGTCGACCACTGTGGGAAGACGTGACGAGCTAACGGTCTAGGAATGCGTATGCGAGCAAACCAGCTTAGGTAATTTGCGAGGAAGTGCCCAGAGCTCCCCAGCTTCCTAACCCGCCTCGCTCCCGACAGCCATTTTAGAGCGGCGGAGGACAGCGGTGAAGTTTCTTCCGCCCTTACTAGTCCACATTTGAGTTTTCGACAGTTCTAGTGGTGCCGTTCTGTTTACCTCGGAAAGCTCTATCGAATGGTGTCACTCTCAAGCAATTCCGAAAAACATCGATTTTTTGACAATTTCACATGAAAGGTGAGACGGCTCAAGGTCGCGGCAGAAGGACAATGACGTCATCGAAAACGATACTTTTGAACCGGGCCAAGTTTTATACCAATCGATAAAGCTTTTCGTAGTGAATTGCAGGATGTTACTGCGAACAACGAGAACTGTAATCTGAGCGAGTAAGAACGCGGAGAAAATCGACCGATGTTGTGCTAAATTGCACGCGCGGGCGTGTTCGGAGCGCGATAACTCTGTCAGCTTCCAATCTTTCTGGCTGGAACGTGTGGATTCCGTAGGCAGTAATATGCTCCAGTAAAGCGCTAAAGCACAGTAAATTATCTTACGAATTGGCAAGGTTACGGCGATGCGAAAATGCAGGCTGGGCATGTGTGACACGATTTTTTCAGATTTCGGTCGACCGCTGCGGGTAAATGAGGCGAGTTAAAGGCATGCAAACTCGCGGACTAGCAAAACACCGAAGGCACTTTGCGATGATCTGCTCCTAACTCTCCAGCTGCCTATACTGCCTTAGCCCCATCTGCCATTTTAGAGCGGCGGACGGTAGCGGTGAAGATTCTTCCGCCCTTACTTGCCCACATTCAAGTTCTCGACGCTATCAGTGGTACCACTCTGTTCTGCTCAAGAAGCTCTATCAAATAGTGTCAATCTCGACCAATTCCGGGAGCATCGATTTTTTGACAATTTCGCATCAAAGGCGAGACGGCAATGTCATCGAAAATCGATATTTTTGAGCCGGGCCAAGTCTGATACCGTTCGATAGAGCTTTTGGTGGTGAATGGAATGGTGTTACTGCGAGCAGCAAGAACTGTAATTTGGGCGAATAAGAGCGCGGAGAACATCGACCGTTGTTGTGCTAAATTGGACGCACGGGCGTGCTCTGAGCGCATCGGCGGAATTTTCAAAAACGGACGTCGGATTCGTAATCAGCGCCCCAAATAACCCCCTAGACGATTTTGGACAAGGATGGGGCAAGCAAATTTGGCAAATTTCGAAATCGTCGGCTTTCGATGACGTCATCATCCGGGCAGGCTCGTCGAAGAGCCTCCTCCTCTCCGATGGAAATTGTCAAATCAATTTTCCTGGAATTGGACAAGATAGAAACAGTTCGATAGAGCTTTTCGAGCTGAACAGAACGGTTCCACCTGGTGCGTCAAAAACTCAAATTTGGGCGAGTAAGGGCGGAAGAAACTTCACCGCTGCTCTCCGCAGCTCTAAAATGGCAGCTGGGACTAAGGCAGGTTAGGCAGCTAGAGAGCTATGGGCACTTCAGCGTAAAGTACCTTAGCTGATTTGCTAGCCCACACATTCGTAGGCCGCTAGCTGATCGCGTGTTCCTACAGTGGTCGACTGAAATCGTGTCGCACAAGGCTAAGCTGCATTTTCGCACCACTGTAACCTTGTACAATCATAAGCTACGTAGCTGTGCTTTGGCGCTTTACTAAAGCGTATTACTGCCTACGAAATCCGCAAGTTGCAGCCGGAAAGATTGGAAGCTGACAGAGTTATCGTGCTCCGGAAACGCCCGCGCGTGCAATTTAGCGCAATAACGGTCTATGTTCTCCGTGCTCTTACTTTCCCAGATAACAGTTTTCGCCACTCATAGTAGCACCGTTCAATTCAGCACGAAAAGCTCTATGAAACGGCGCCAAACTTGACCAATTTCGGAAACATCGATTTTCGATGACGTCATCGTCCGTCTGGCGCAGCCGTCTTCGATGAGAAACTGTCAAAAAATCGATGTTTTCAAAATTGGTCGAAATTGATACTGTTCGATAGGGCCTTTTGAGCTGAACAAAATGGTACCCTGGCTGGGGCTCGAAATCTCGAACATGTGCGAGTAAGGGCGGAAGAATCTTCACGGCTGCCGTCCGCCGCTCTAAAATGGCAGATGGAGCTAAGGCAGTTTAGGCAGCTGGAGAGCTAGGAGCAGATCATCGCAAAGTGCCTTCGGTGTTTTGCTCGTCCGCGAGTTTGCATGCCTTTAACTCGCCTCATGTACCCGCAGCGGTCGACCGAAATCTGAAAAAATCGTGTCACACATGCCCAACCTGCATTTTCGCACCGCCGTAACCTTGCCAATTCGTAAGATAATTTACTGTGCTTTAACGCTTCACTAAAGCATATGACTGCCTGTGGAATCCACACGTTCCAGCCAGAAAGATTGGAAGCTGACAGAGTTATCGGGCTCCGAAAACGCCCGCGCGTGCAGTTTAGAACAACATCGGTCGATTTTCTCCGCGTTCTTACTCGCTCAGATTACAGTTCTTGTTGTTCGCAGTAACATCCTGCAATTCAATACGAAAAGCTTTATCGAATGGTATAAAACTTGGCCCGGTTCAAAAGTATCGTTTTCGATGACGTCATTGTCCTTCTGCCGCGGCCTTGGGCCGTCTCACCTTTCATGTGAAATTGTCAAAAAATCGATGTTTTTCGGAATTGCTTGAGAGTGACACCATTCGATAGAGCTTTCCGAGGTAAACAGAACGGCACCACTAGAACTGTCGAAAACTCAAATGTGGACTAGTAAGGGCGGAAGAAACTCCACCGCCGTCCTCCGCCGCTCTAAAATGGCAAATGGGGCTAAGGCAGTATAGGCAGCTGGAGAGTTAGGAGCAGATCATCGCAAAGTGCCTTCGGTGTTTTGCTCGTCCGCGAGTTTGCATGCCTTTAACTCGCCTCATGTACCCGCAGCGGTCAACCGAAATCTGAAAAAATCGTGTCACACATGCCCAACCTGCATTTTCGCACCGCCGTAACCTTGCCAATTCGTAAGATAATTTACTGTGCTTTAACGCTTCACTAAAGCATATGACTGCCTGTGGAATTCACACGGTCCAGCCAGAAAGATTGGAAACTGACAGAGTTATCGCGCTCCGAACACGCCCGCGCGTGCAATTTAGTACAACAACGGTCTATGTTCTTCGTGCTTTTACTCGCCCAGATGACAGTTCTCGCCACAGCTGCGAGCATGTCATCGTAAAGTGCTTTCAGTCTTGTACTCGCCCGTGCATTTGGATACCATTAGCTCGCCTAGTCTTCCTGTGGTAGTCGACTGAACTCGGAAAAAATCGTGTGACACAAGGTTAGCCTGCATGTTCGCACCGCTGTAACTTTGTCCAGTCTTAAGCTGGGTCGCTATGTTTTAGCGCGCTTCTTGAACTTTCTACTACCTACAAAATCCACAACTTGCAGCCGGAAAGACTCGAAATTGACAGAGTTATTGCGCTCAGAACACCCCCGCGGTGCAATTTGCGATTGACTCGCCAGTCGATTGATAGGTTCGATCCTATATGCATTGTGCACAGCGCACTCCAAAGTCTTGCCGGAACAGAGTACAGCAATTCCTGAGTAGGGCGGCTGAGAGTTTCCCATAAAACTCCCTAAATGCTCACTCTACAAACTGTCCCCCCCCCTCGATTGATAGGTCCGATTCTGTATACATTGTTCACGGCGCACTCCAAAGGCAAGCTGGACAGTCTTATAACAATTCCTCAGTAAGACGGCTAGGAACTTCTGAAAAAAATCCCTAAACGCCCACTCTGCAAGCTGTCGCGCCCACTCGATTGATTCTGTCGGGCCTATATGCATTGTTCAACTCTGCTGAGATTTATATACCAAAAGATAGAGCTTGAGCTGCTGAGTTCAAATATATGTTTATTTGCGCAAGTACTCGATTTCTAAAGAAGTTATTCAAAAAGGCCGCTTTGGAACGCTCCAAAGCGGCCTATGTTGGCCGGCGCGGCTTTTTCGGCCAATGACCAAAAGACATGTCCGGTACTGTATTTATTTGCAAGTGCCATACACCTAACCTTGCTCTACCTTCCTTAAGATCAGGTGAGTAGTTTTGCTGTATGAAACCATTAAGATCTCTGCCCAAGCCTACGTGAAACATCGTAAACATCTCAAAAAACCTTCAGTTGTCCCACAGCCCGCTCCTCCACTTCACTCTAGTGCCAAGTTGACTGCAGGCTCCATCACTCCTCTCCTCAAACGATCAATCTTAGACAAAAATCGACATTTTCGATAGGTACTGAGCGTCTGCTCGATTTTGGTCACACGAAGAGAAGCCTTTCAGTCAGAACGGAGGATTCCCACAGTCTTTAATACCATGTTGAACCGAAAAAATTCAAAGCGGGACCCTTACAGCAGGGACGGATTGCCTAATCGTCATCAACAGACAACAAACGAAGGAGCATCACTTTCAAGCTAACCATAAAATCAACAGTAGTTTCGGTTTCCTGACCGGTAGTTTCGGTTTTCTCCCAGATTAAATCTTGGAGAAAACCGAAACTACCGGTCAGGAAATCGATGAAGTCGACCAATATTGATTGCCTGCCTCCTTGTGGCGAAACCCTACCGAAGATGTTCAGAAACGGAACCACATACTCCTCGGCTTCTGATCTGCAGAGCGCTATATTTCATGTATGGGCTAGTGTAGAGGAAACTGTTGTTGGTAACCTTATAAATAGTGAACCAAATGGAATTTTCAATGTCGTTTGAAGGTGATGCAACAAAGTATTTAATAATTGTATTTTATCCCATGCTATTTTTGTAATGAACTGAATTTTCATGGTAAACCTAAATTTTGAAGCATCTACGTTTTCCATTCTTGCATTAAACGTTCGTGGTATCCTGTAATGATCAGGTATGCTGCTTAGCATTCCCATATTAAGGTTTTTGCTGACGAGGAACAGATGGTGACGTTACGCCGCCTTGGTAGCGGGGTCTTTGAATAATGGTGAATGAATCAAGTATGGACCTATAATTTTGCACCGGTGTGTACAATAATATGTCGTAAAGTTTAGTGAACATGTACTAAGCCTAAACAACAACACGCATAGGCAGGATCCGGAACAGGAACCTCGATCCGTGGTGCGCACGACGGCCGGTGTCTCCCTCAGCTGCGCTTCCACACCCTTTGCATCTAGTAGCACAGGATCTGTAGAATGCGATAGCATCAGAATTTTCTGGGGTCTCTACTGACATTCTTCTTCCTTCCTCTTCAATGCTTAGAAGAGTATTTTCGGAATTAGAGGCACTTTGCTGCATTCATAGAAGGTCTGTCCAGACGCAGATGCTGTTGGCATTCTTCAGCGAAGTTTTTAGAGAACTTTTTAGGTAGTAGCACGTACGTGGCCAAGAAAAAAAGAATATATAGGTGTTGTTACAGATGCTTTTGTTGCTATCAAAACTGTTGAGCCAAACGGGACTCGGGGGACGGTCACGAGGTACACCCACCCCCCTGCTAGGGGGCGTGCAATCTTCCTCTTATCCCCTTTGCTCACCCACCACCACCCTCATAGGCTTCACCAAGAGTCTAACGGCTGCCTTACGAAACCTTCGACACGCTAAACAAAAGTTTGCGGTCCGCAGAACAGCAGTGTACCTCCTGACGCCACGCCCTCCAGCAATGGGCGGGTGCACCTCCTGTCACGCTGCCGCGGGACTCGAACCCGCACCTTCCGCTTTCCGGGCAGCGATGGTACACCTTGCACCACCGGCGCTGTTTGACCGCATCGAACATCCAAGATACCCCATACAGACGTATTTTCAAAAATATGTCGATAACGTGACAGACTGGGACTGGATTCATCAACGACTTACAGCAGTTTAACAGAGAAATAGCGCGGCTTATCAAACGAGACGGTGAGACATTTTGCCTCGCTATCAGAGGTTTCGGCTGTAATTTCCCTGTTTGATTGCTGTAAGTCGTTGATGAATCCAGCATCTGATTGCGGTGCTGACTGCTTTCGTGAATATACAATCCGTTTACCGCTGAGCAGCCGAAGGAGTGTTGGCGGCAAGTGACATGATGTATAGGAAAGAACGTCCTCGACAAGTGTTCACAACAAAACGAGGGGCGCTGAAGGTTTTTCGAATTCGCAATGATCTTCTCGGAGCGGCTAGTTCTAAAGAATTGTCCCGTACAACCATTAAGGTGTACAACGGGCCTTCACTTCCGATCGTCAAGTATGAGTGCTGAATCACTTGATAATTGGATCAGATGTAGCACCAGGGATATGCGGAAATTTTTCTGGAAAAAGCGGAAAACGAAAGGCGAAGCGGAAACGCTCAAAAATGGCTGGAAACCGGAATTCGGAACACGGAAACGGAAATTCTGCACATTCCTGTTTAGCACTTACGATAACAACCAAATTCCAATGAACATGAGGTGCCATTAGAACATTGCGAAGTGCAAAAACAATTTTTGGAATGCACATCACACTTTGACTGGGTTAGTGAATAGGATTGTGCCATGGCCTCTAATTCTACGTTATGTAGATGCATGTCACCTACTTTGTATCTGTGCAACACCCTACACGGAGTCGCTTTGACAGCTTAAATCACCAAGGACGCTAACCACTCAAGGTTAGTCTGACCGTATCAGTGGCAGTGAAGAAATAAGGTAATGTTTTTACGCTACCTAACTGACCAACGAGTTATACTTGGTTAAACAACTTCCTTTTTTTTTGAACTACGAAAAGCTCGTTTCGAAGATGGATGAAGGAAATTCAAACGCGAAAACCGTGAAATATTTCGATCAACCTTATTCCTTCCAAACCTTCGCCAGCAAAAAGAATCAAGAACTAGACAAAATCCTGAGCATAAGGTTGTAAGAGAGCGAATATGTACGTAGTTCTGTTGAACTTGAGGATGTCGACGAAACAGAACAATCTTTTGAAGGACACGCCGCATGAGTTCCTGAAAGGATCACCGAATTTTTGTTTGATACAGAAGGTATAGTACAGAAGATATTGAATTCGGAATGCAGTCGCGTCAATAAGTAATGTTAAAAGTTTCTACGGAGCACTTTTCAAGAAGAAAAGAAGGTGATCCCATCTCTTCGCGGAAAAATGTGCTACCTTTCCAATACCGTTTCAACAACGATGACAAAGACCTACAAAAGGACACACTGGCTTTTAGTCTCCCAGCAAATCCGACAGCTTATAGGTATAATCGAGCACATGACATTCTCTCAAGCGATAAAGAATTTTCACTGATTACAATGCTCACATAGAAGAGGAGCAATCCTTGCAAACTGCCTTTTTGTAAGGAACATGGAGTGCAACTTTGTTCTCCATGCTTACCAAGGCGCCTTGTGCACCTATAGTGAGCATGTGACGAAAAAGAGAAACGAAGTGACAGGGCGAAGGAAGCGAAGAACCGAGTGGCCTCTGGAGGCTGAAGAATCACATGAAATGTCCAGGCCCTTCACGCAAATCTCCTCAATCAACACGTCGCCTCCGCTACAGTGTATGCTGAAAAAGTTACATGAATCGCTGCCGGGACCCATGAGAAATGAACAGACGGGCATGGCATGAAAAGTAACGTGTGATAACTTTTCAAAAAGATTAACTTTTTACAGGTTTGCAATTTTGCAAAGCAATTTTTGTAGCAAATTTTTGGCCTTCGAAAATCCCTGCTACTTTTTCGAGATCACTCTGCGTTCGATCAAACAGCGCCGGTGGTGTAATAGCGTATACTTGGTGCGAGAATTTTGATCGCAACAAAACATCGGTGTAACAGCTTACAGCACTTTGTTAATTCAAAGCTGAAAACTGGTAGAAGGGAAAATTCTCATTGATGGCGCATGAAGCGCAAAAATGGATAATGCCCGCCATCAATCAACCCCGATTCGGGATGCGCCACGCATTCTAATTCGGCTGGATTTCGTGGTGTTAGGTTAGTACAGTGTAGCGGACACCCCGTGACAAGTGAAGGACGCCATTGGTACGTTTTAGCAATTTAGGTAAGTCGCAATTCTGAACGACTCTTTCGTTCAGGCACGATCTTACCCAACGTGACCGTGTAGCTGTTCTCCTTTCTCTGGCGAACTCCTCAGAACGTGATAAAGACTGTTGAGCTGGACCGCGCTCGGCTCAAAGGGAGATGGAGAGAGGAAATGAACGATAGGAAACGTAGGGTGGACAGGGCGAAATCGGGGCGGTGGATGTGCTCTGGACATCGAGGGCGGCGCGTGGCCATCCATCATCGAGCACCGCGATTCAGCATTTGATAAGCGACAGCATCAAGGTGACGTTGCGCTCGGAAGGCGCCAACTGCGGTAAATCACCGCCATCTCGCACCCGCTGACTGTCACTCTCGTCAATGTGGGAGGTGTTCGACAGTTGCAACGCCACAAAAAACACCTTCAGCCAGATTCATCAGCGATTTACAGCAATTTAACGGGAGAAAATACAACCGAAATCACTGATAGCGCAGGTTATCAAGCGATATGCTGGAATGTTTCACCGTATCGCTCGATAAGCCGCGCTATCAAGGACTTCGGCTGTATTCTCTCCGTTAAATTGCTGTAAGTCGTTGATGAATCTGGCCCCTGCATCCAGCCCACCTAAAACAAAGCAGTTAGGACGGGCGGAATGAACCCCTGTCTATTATCCTCAAGCTCTCCTTATTTGTGGAGTAAAGGATAAGATATGAAGGAAAATAACATCATCCTATCAAGGTGCGCTTTGCAGATAGCTTTGAGAAACGGCGATAATTCCATTTTCAATGGGCAGTGTAAAGGCAGTGGAGCTCTGCAAAAAAAGACAAGTTAATGGGACAACTGATGCACAACACCTCGCTCCAGCTGTCTCCTAGTTCTAAATTTAGCTCTACAGCTACTCACGAAGACAGAAGGTGCTGCAATAACTCGGTTCTCTTAAAGTTGTAGCGAGCGTCTGCCCCCTCCCCCCGCTCTGACAGAAATTTTCTGTCATCCCACTGAATCGCACACCTTCCATTGTGCTGACAGCACATACGCTAGAGATTGGATAGCAAAGGTCACATCAGCCAGTCGCCATGAAGGACACATTCAGTCCAGCTACAGAGTTCAACATCTCACGTTACCGCGTTTTCCGCAGATGGATTCCGTTGTTTGGCATCCGCAGAGAAGAGATTGTTGATGTGATGTCTATGTAGCTCAAAACTTTTTCAGTTTCTCCGAACCTCATTCCTCTTGATTTCACAAAAAAAAATCTTGTCCATTACGTATCTCATCCTTTAGAAAGCACAGTCAGTCTTGGCTACACCAGAGCTGAAGTCCCTGAGAGATGGAGACATGCGTTTGACTCCCCTCTCCAAGAAGACCAAGCCTAACAATCCTAGGAACTATCAGCCCGCTAGCATCATCTCATTTCTCAAAAAATCATTTGAAAGTATCCTCATGAAACATGTCTTACCATTAGTCAATTTTGAATTCCACAAAATCCTCCCGGAAAACAAGTTTGGCTTCCTCAAGGGAAAACATGTAGAAACAGTCGTCCTTACCCACCTGAATGACAGGAAAGGATCGAAGATAAAAAACACACGGATGCAGTGCGTTTTGATCTTTCGAAAACGTTTGAAAAGTTTCGATGGAAAAGTTTATATAAAAAGAGAAGGAGATAAATCTTCATCACATAGCCATCAACTGGACTCGAAAATTTCTGTCCAAGAAAGCCTGTCAGGTTAAGATTGAAGGCCAGTTCTCGAGGAGCTTTCCGCATTAAGCAGTCTCCCCAAAGTGGAATACTGCCCCAATAGTACTTCTATTGTTTTCTTCGATTGTCCAAGCCGCACTACTAATTTGGGGTAGTATGCAAAGTGCTTGCTGATGATTGAAAGGTCTTCAAGACAACTACGAAGACTCAAAGTCCTTCCAGCTGTCCTCCATTTCATCATTCATTGGGCAGAAAGTTAGTGTTAATCTAACTCTTTTGAAACAAGCCACGCATCCTATCTCTGCGGATATCATGAAGGCAGACTGAAGACATGTTTGGCCTACACAATGATTTTCCAAGACAGTGCTTTGTACTTGTTGCACAAGTATGAATTGGTTGTCTTGAACGGAACCTTAGAAGCGCCTCCTATCAACACCCCTCCACCCACCTATCGGTATCCTCTATCTATAATATTATATATAAAAAGTTAGCGGTTGTGTGTCCGTCGTCTAGCCTTCCAAAGACGTAGAGCAACAGCCGAGGAAGACGTGTTACCGATGGCGCTCAACGGGTATCAGGACTGAGAAGACATGCCACCGAGTAGTGCAGCAAGCGTAAGGGTTCATAAGATGTTTCACCAGCGTCGAGCCATGAGCGTGAGGTACCAGTAAGAGAGATGGGCTATACGGGGACTCTGATGGGGGGGGGGGGGCTGAAGGTTTTCCCTATCACTAACAATACAGCTCTAGACCGCTTCTCAAACTAAAGGCCTCACACACTTTTGCGGCAACGCCGCGGTACTATCCTTGACCACAAGAATGCAGAGCTTGCCGCCGCCGGCGAATGAGTGTCGCCATGCGGCAACTGCGCAAATGACGGAGGCGGGAGGCGGCGGCGGCAATAATGATTCATGTCATTATTGCCGCCGCTGATTTCCCGCCGGCAGAGACTGTCTGCACTTCAGCCTTTCGCGGCAGGGAACGGCCAGAGCGCAGACAGAAGGAGGGAAAGCGACCAGCAGTGGACTCCGGCTATAAATACAGTACGTTTCCGGTCCGTGCCTCTGCCGCTTGCCGCTAGCAAGTCTCGAATGTGCGTGAGCGGCACGATTCACGTGTTTTGCCGCATGCCGCATGCCGCTAGCCGCAAAGGTGTGCGGAGCCTTAAGGGTAAGTGGTTTAGTCTACCTTTTAACCACGTTCGGAAGGCGACCTTTTGATAGAGGGTAGGAAAATGCTTGCGCTAATTGGTTAAGACTTTGGTAAGACAGCTCGTACCGTGTGAACAAACACTAGATTAGAATCTGAGGAGAAACAACTAATTGGCAAGAACGCGAGATATGCTACATCTGCGGGCAGCTCACCACGTTCGTCCGGAACTCTCCCTACCTAAGAGGATCCAAACGAACAATTAAAAAAATAAGAATACGACGCGGCTGTCTCGAGGTCTCCCAGCCAAAAACACGATAGGAATTGGTGGGGCAAAACCCACTCCAGTGGAAGGAGCAACGTCAAGGAACGAGTTTCTGCGAGAATACATAAATCCAATATATAGGTTAATAACGACGAAAAACAAAGATGATGGTGTCTAATGGCCGCGGGGCATCTTGTCCCGTTCATCTTCGAAGTGCTGGACTTGAAAGTAGCTGGTGTTCACGCTGATCTATTGCTGGATCAGGAAAGATGCACCATTGCGTCAGAAAAGCGGACCCAGACATTGAAGAGAAGGGAGAATAAGTTCGAACAGAATAGACCTGTGTTAAAAAACGAATAAGTGTGGTTAAGAACTGATTTCTATCTGCCGGGAACACCGAGTTGGCGCGTGGATTCGAAGCCATAGTGTACCGCTCGAGTGAAGGAGGAAAGTTGTGGGGCCAGATTCATCAACCGCTTACCGCCCTCTAACAATGAAAATACCGCCAAACCTCCTGAGGGCGGTAAGCGGTTTATGAATCTGGCCCCTGAAGGGTAGCCTGTTTACTGTTGTTACTGGACGTGCTCAATCCCTAGATATTGCAATAAGCCGACCCTTGCTAACTTTCATTCTGAATAGCAACAAAAAACTAGAAAGTCATAGAAAAAAATAGTAATAGAATTACAAACGAAAGTAATAAAAGATTCGTTTCGTCACTTTCGTGACTTCGTCGTCAAAGGAATCTTTGTGTTATGCTCCCCGATCAGTAAAGAAGGGAGCATATTCTAAGGCATATTTTATCCTTAGATTCTGTCTACATCAGAAACTATAAGTGGAATATGGAGAAGGAGATAAATTGATTAAAATAGCTGAAAGAAGAAAGGACAAAAAAGTTGGAGCATTTGAAAGGCTTCGAGAGGAGCGTGAAAATACGGTTGAAGCAAACAATAGAAAATGCAATGAAAGAAGTTTTCGAGCAAAATGTTTTCTTTTAATTGTAACGTGATTGTAGTAATTATTGTTATTGAGATAATTTTTTAATTGAATGACCTACAGTCCACATACACTACCGTCTCCAGCTGGGTCCTTCCAAATAAGAAACGAAAAGGAAAACGCGGTGATTTTAAGTCGCCAATAACTCACTACATATGAACGCAGGCCATGGCGCCGCACAGCATATCGAGAGAGGAATGTTCTTGGCCGTTTTTTATTCCGCGATTCAGCGAAGGCAGTAAATGAGGTTTGCAGCTATCCCCCTATGAGTGTTCACATTTAGTCAATCCAAGCGCTGGACGTATCAGTATCAGTCAATTCAACTGAGCGCTATCTACACCACTCTCCTACTTCATCAGCCTTCATAGAAATGTTCGCATATAGATACTCTGCCGTGTTATCCTTTAAAGGACAAATCACGCGTCTGCCTTGAGTGCCCGCTCAGGAGACTGTGCCACGATGCTATCTATGCTCATGCATACCGAGCAGGGGTGCACACGAAGTCTATGCGTCAAATTTTTAACTAAATTCTTTCACGGAAAATTTTCGTTAAATTTCCGGTAATTCGTTAAATTTCGTTAAAAATATAATACAATTAGCTTACTATTTGATAGGTTGTAGCCGCGGTTTTTTAAACGATTCACTGCAGATTTCGCCGGCGGTTTCTTGCATAGCGCTGCACAGCTTTCGAAAGAGAATAATTTGCTCTATCAGAGTATGTATTGCATTTCTTTTTTCATCATGGATTTTGTCAATTTGTAGGTCGTTGAAGTGAAAAGTGAAAAAGTAGCCATTTGCGCACTTGTTCTCTCCGCTTAGGTTTGTAATTTTTGCGCAGTTTATTATAGCATTTGGAAGACAATGTTCTGTACTACAAGAATGTGTGTTAGTGCTATTTGCTCATTTGTCCCCTATTGATTTTTAGGCCATCAAATTGGGACGTCCGAAGGAGGATGGTTATTTTTGCCGACAGCTCCTGCTCTGTGGTTGGAATTTTTGGGTTGGTGTTATATGTCATTCGAAAGAGAATGTCTTGCTCTATAAGAGCTTGTGTTGCGTTTATTGATTTCTGTTGAATATCAACAAAATGGCAAAAAGAGAAAAACCGTCTTCACCAGCAACTCCTTCTCCTTATTCAGTCTGTCTTGCTCAGTTTTATATGACACTTAAAAGTGGGTGTATTGCTCTACCACAGCATATGATTTGTCCTTCAGTCATCTAAATTTTTGCTAATTTTCAGGTCATCAAAATGGAGTGCCAGGTCGACAAAGATGAGCACTTCCGGCACCTTCTTCTCTTTGCTTTCAACCAGGGCTCTAGTGCGGCTAAGGCACTAGAATCCTGGTTGACCGTACAAACACTAATTTTCATCGCCAGTTACAACTCTGTGTAAAAATCGTTGAATATGTCCGTTTGATGAATTGAAGAACGCACGATTTTCGCGTACCTGTTGCTTGGGCCCAATCGATTTTTTGCAACGTCGACACTGTGATACGACTTCGTGTCACGCGGTCCCACACGGCCGAAAGGGTGTGACACGCTCGTCAACGCGTTAACGTTCAAGAACAGTAGCTTTATAAAATTTGTTGATATCGTTCTTATCAAATCATTCAGAATACGTCCACCACAGAAAACATTTCCTTCTTGTCGACCGTTTCGGGTGGCGAGCAAAAGTGCTTTGGAATAAGCTGCGCCATTAGGGGACAGGCGTATCTTACGTGAGGGGTCAGATAGTATCGTTGTGGATTCGTTCACGTGCTTGGCGCCTCAACGAAGAACTTTTTTAGCTCAAAAAACATTATTTCCAAAAATGCAAATGGAAGGTGTGAAAATATCATGAAAACATTGGAATATTGTTGCTGATTTCAATAGTTTTTCAGAAACAGTCCTGATCGGGAGGATGAGGTCTACAATATTGGTGAAGACTAGGGGTAAAGTGATATACTTACTGAGAAAGAAGGCCGTTAAAAATTCCGTTAAATTTCTAAAAATTTCCATTAAGCCGTTAAGCCAGATTTTTACCGAAAATTTTCGTTAATTCGTTAAATTCGTTAAATCATTAACCGTTGAATGTGCACCCCTGTTATGGAGGTATACTTTCCATCGTTGCAACGTTCAACTCGTTCCTAAGCCCCTGGTTTGTTTTTCCAATTGTGGAGGTGCGTCTGATGTCCCATCTTCACTTAACTTTAAAACTGGAATGTGGGGTGAGTTCTCCCAGTCAGTTTCTTCTCCTTTTTGCAATATTAAGACGCGACATAGCGCAATCAGAGGCGCCAGTTCACGCGCGCACCATTAAACATTCCGGGTTCAGGCCCTGCTATGGCCAATTAAGCTGTTAATTCTTTCGGCGATGGGCGATTGCTACCGGATTTGTCTTGGGAGGATAATTCGCTATATTGCAAATCATTGTATGAGCCAAAGACCTCATCATTTTCCTCCCATTATATTGCGTAGAACCAGAATGCGTGGCCCATTCCATAAATAGAATGACTAAACCGACCTTAATTTATTTTTCTTCTTATGCTGCAGTAATGTGCGCAATTGACAAACTGAACAGATTCACTTGCAGCCACAGCAGCACTCACCGGTTAGCCATCTCGTGGATACGTTCTGAGAGAACTTCTCTTTAAGAAAGAGTTATCAGTCTTTAAAACTTCACCGATAGAGGAGGAAATGTGCTCCAAACAACTGGGCCAGAAACGACTGCTGCCTTTTTTGAAGAGAGGTAAACTAATACGCAACCTTTAACTAATACGCAACCTTTAGAGGGATGCTGGTCTCTATTTTCGACAATGAGATTGCTTCCAAAAGTAACGTTTCCCTCGAAAGAAATTTTTAAGACAATAGATAAAGGACAAAGTTACTTAATTCCCTTGCGGAATGCGCCACGCGTTTTAGTTCTATGGCATATCGTGGAGACTATTTGAATGCGTATTGGGTCATAGAATGGCTTGCAGTGGCCACGTACAAGTCACAAGTCATTGTTTTATCTTTTAAAGGCAAGCAACCAATTCACCGACCCCTCAGGAATTGAAGATTTGGTTGGCCTGAACTCGAAATGCTAACCAGGAACATGGAATCGAGTGCACACGACAGCCGGCCATTCCGACTGCGCTACCTGCGCCGGCGAACAATTTAACATGGAGAAATTTGCAGATTACCGTATTTCACTTCGAGTGATTCGTTTTGAAGAACAGTCAAGAGGGCGTGCCACGGGAGATGCGTTTCATTCGTCGTACGGAATTACTCGTGAATTATTGCACTTTAAGTTCATCAGTTATCCGATAACGCGATCTTCGCACTGATTTAACGTCCTTCAGCGACGCCCATTATTCGCCCGTGAATTCGAGTGCGCGAAACAATGCTCAATAAATCACCATCGCAAACACGATCGTTAAAACTGGTAAGTGAATTAGTCCCACATCCCCCTACGTGCACGGCAGACTGAGATTTCATAGAAAGTCTACAAAACCAACGGGAACTATTAGGTTGGTGCATAAGTTCTCGGACATTTGATCCCTCCTGAATTGAAAGCGCATTTTCCCGCCAAATTTCTCACATGTATCAACGCGTAAATGATCGATCGATAGAGAAAGGAAAGGGCTACAAAACTGTTCCTAACATTTACTTCTGCGTTGTTAGCGTCAGCTATTATGGCCAAGCAATTCATCCCAATTGAGACGCATACTCGGCACGTCATGTTATTCCTGCATCAATCTGGCCACAATGCCAACGAATCGTATCGTCGCCTGAAGGATGTTTACAACGAGAGTGCTCCTGCTCGAAGTACTGTGTGCCAGTGGTTCTCGAAGTTTGCAGTTGGCGAATTCTCCGTTGGAGATAATGAACAAGGGTGCCCGATCACACTGGATTTGGATGGCCTCCGAAGTAGAGTGGAAGCGGACCCATACCAAACCACTCGCGAACTATCAAGCACTCTTGGTGTTAGTCACTTAACAGTTGTTCGAGGATTGAAGTCGATTGGCAAGGTGCAAAAATTGGGTCGCTGGGTACCTCACGGCTTGGCACAACATGAGATGGATCGCAGAGCCGATGTCACTCTGTCTCTCCTTACCCTCAGACGCACCCACGGATGGCTGGACAACCTTGTCACCGGGGATGAGAAGTGGATACTCTACTCTAATTATCATCGGCGTGCACAGTGGGTTGACACAACTGGAGAGGCAGAGCGCGTTCCGAAACCCGACCTTCACGTGAAAAAGGTTATGCTATGCATTTGGTGGAGCTTCTTGGCGTAGAATACTGGGAGCTGCTGGACGAAGGGATAGCAGTGACGACAGAGGTTTACGTCAACCAACTGAGGAAGTTGAGGGCTCACCTTCAAACCACACGAGGAGAGCAAGTGAAGGTGTATTTTCAACACGACAACGCTAGACCGCATATTGCTAGAGCGACGGCGGCTGAGTTGGCGGACGACGGATGGACCGTTCTTCCACATCCACCTTACCAGATCTCGCTCATTCTGATTTCATTTGTTTTTAAGCCTTCAACGCTATTTGGACGGCCAGCAATTTAGGAACGGAGAGGATGTCAAGGAGGCACTGCTCACATTTTTCGAATCACAACCGGCCACGTTTTGGAGAAAACGTTTCTTGGATAGGAATTTGCTCTCAGGCCAACCAACGTTACCATCCCATCGGGGTCGGTGCATGCATTCAAATCGCCTCCACGACATCCCGTGAAGACGGAATGCGTGGCGCATCCCAAAATCAATTCCCATTCTCATCAAGTTCTCTACCCTTATACCTATATCCTCCGCTCGTTCTAATATAACTCACATGAAATCTCACCAGATTATAGCGTATAAAAGGAAGCTTCAGCGGAAGAAGAGGACGTAAAATGACCTATTCTTGTGGGAATGGGGCACTTCTCTCTTTGTACCCGTATCATAAGGGTTAAAATTGAAAGTAAACTATTTTACAATGACAACACGCTGAGCTAACCTATGAGGGCACCTTGCTTTGGGATTTCGTAGCCGGGAGGGGCAGGCAATCCTGCTCGTTTAGGCTTTTTTAAACAATGTCCCACCCGGACCGTAATAGACCCCCAGAAGTCTCCGACGGCACTCATATTTACCTAACACCAAAGACTGTGGTAGAAAAGCTATTTAGAAGTCTACTGCATTCTATGGCTCCTAGCTGTGCAGGCAACCAAGGCAAAATAGCATTTGGGAGTCATAAATAATTCTTTATTGGTCGAGATATTCTTGCACAGAAACTACCTCACATGCGAAACGAGAAAATTCAGACTGAGTCCAACACACACGAGACAATAATCGGTTCATAACACCAATATAGCAACCATACCAACATCGACGACCAATATCCATAGCAATCTCATAGCATTCGCCAGAAATCTCGCGCGGCAGACGACCGGACGCCGCCGCTGTACGCAAAACGCAGTGCATAGAAGGTGGTTAACAGAGCAAAAGTGGACGCATATCAACAAGAAACGGTAACTCGAACAGCAGGGCAGACGATCAATAATCGATTAGATGATTAGCTGAACAGCTGACCGGCCCCCGGCAAACCACTCACGGTCAGGGCGGGAGCCGCACGTAACAACTAATCGTGTAAGAAGCACCTAGCACCTAACGACGCTGTCAGTTGCACACTCGGCAGTGAGGAATGATCAGATCATCTATGTGTTACTGGAAAACGACTCTAGAACAACAAGAAACAATTCACAGGCCGCGGGGACCAACCTAAACTGCTAGCACACCCACACCAGCGGAAGGCGTTCACTCGTCACGCCTTCTTCTGGGACCGCGCACTTGGTTTAGACGACTTCGCGGACGCGGTCGAGTCGTCGAGGGACTTGCTAGACTCCCTCTTCGCCTCTTCGGGCGTCTTCAGCTCGGCCTTGATTGACTTCTTCAGCACTGACCGTCGCAGCTTATCGGGCTTGTTCTGTGACCCAGCAGTACGACTACTGTCACTGTCCGGAGTGCTACGGTTAGCTTGAGCTCTGAAAACAGCCAATTTGGCGTAGAATTCATGGACTCAATCGCACTATATTAAGTGCCCTTTTTATCTTCATTTCTTACAGGATGTCTTGTTGCGATCAAAACTGTGGTGCCAGGCGGGACTCGAACCCTCACCTTACACTTCCCAGGCAGAAAGTGCGGGTTCGAGTCCCGGTTTGTTAACAGTGCTGGTAGAGTAATGCGTAGCATCGCTCCCCGAAAAGCAAAAGGTGCTGGCTCGAGTCCCTCCTGGCGCAAGGGTTTTGAGCGCAGCAAACATCCTGTAACAACATGCATCCTCTATACCAACCGCTCCAGGCTTCAACAAATGTGTTAAACCCTTTTCGATCCAGTTGATGTAACACCCGTCTTGAAAAAATCTAAAACCATAAACCGCGACCGGAACGACTAGGCACCTTGTGGAAAACATACGAATCGCCGAGCAGTCGCCTCACAAAAGTCTCTAGGTATTCTTTTCTCGTACGACTGGTCGTTCCTGTCACGGACTAGAAACAGAATCCTGCATGAATTAATCAATATCCATCGATCTTCCCCAGGCTACTGCACAAAATCGAAACGCCGCGAAAGGTTATGATCTATAGACAGAACCCTTAGCAGGGATTAAAATCTGCCCTGGATTATCGATGTCTCGCACAGTTAACCATCTTATAGTAGGTCTGTCTGTCTGCGGTTTTCCTTGAAATCGCTGCTCCAACTCTAGTGGTCCGATTTATAAGATAACTCTTGAGCCTCCCAAAATCAAGGTGCATGCGCAGACCTTTACTGTCACAGCAGGTAGCGCCTACCTTAGGGCCATGAAGAATTTTGCAGCCAAAATCATAGTCAGTTTAAAAGGCTGGTGGCCAACATGTTGCATATTTATATGTAGTGTCTCCTAGCTTTTTATTTGATAGGGAGGGAAGTCATTTCCTCTAACTCTGGTTGTGTGCTGTTTTATTTGTTTGATGTTGATTTGAGATGTTCTGTACCGTGTTTTGTCCGTTCATCACTGTTTGGTCGTTTTCTTTCACAAATGTGTGCAAGCATAATAAACTTAATACTTGATAGTAAAGAGAGCATGATTTACCGAACTTTGCAGTTTGAACTTCATAACAATTTCTGAAAATCCACCCACGGTTGCTAAGTTTCGACTCAGGTGTTTCTGAGACGACGCATCATGCAAAAGTAATCCCTTATGACGAATAGATGAGTTTCCTAGATAAAACCTCAAAAACGTTATGTGGACGAAGTTACCTTTTTCCACGGCTGGGGAAGGAAGGGTATCTACGTGAAGGTTCAATCGAAGGGGGAGGGTCCAACTGATACTCTCAGTTAAATCAATGGATCCTCCGACGCTTTCGCATCAACACAGTCCTAGCACGTCTTCTGACCCAGATCAGGGGGTCAGAAGACTTGCTAGGACTGGGCTTCAATCTCCTCGGACGACTTACCCTTCCACTTTATTTAAAAAAAAAAGTACTACCTCTCATTGTTCATTCCCTGGAATATATTTTCAACTTAGATTACATGAGATGCGAGGTACCACGAAGTGGAAGCACGCTTTTATCTCCCCCTTACCTAAAAAACCTCCTTTGAATGATCCTAAAAGCTATCAACCAATAGTAAAACCTCTATATTCGCTAGAACGGGGTCCTGTCACCACTATTATCTACACTTATGAAATCCCAAATATTGTCACCTCCTTCGGTGTTACTTGCACCATGTACGCCAATGATATAAAGATATATAAGACCACCGAATCTTCAGCTGATAGAGTTAACCTGCAAACTGCGATAGATTCTCTCCACAACCGGTCCAAGCAATGGGACCTACCACTCTGCACTGAAAAAAACTCATGTCCTGGCGACTGGAAATGATACCTCCGATGCAGTATACTATGTTGGTGGAGATCGTCTAAGAAAAGTGGTTGAAGTGCGCCACTTGAGATACCTTTTTAACCAAAAATTGGATTTTACTTCCCACTATCAGATGTTAGTAAATAAAGAAAATCAAAATTCTCCGAACTAAAAATGTCAAAGTTCTTCTAAAGCCTTATAAAACATACGTCCGTCCCATAATGGAAAATGGAACTACTGTTTTCAACCCATGCAAGCAGAAAGATATTAACCTGCTCGAAAGTCTACAAAATAATTTCACGCGAAAGGTAGCTATGAGCTGCTTTGGCATCAGTTACTCTCTCATTCCTAACGGCATCGAGAGGGCGAAACAGCTTGGCTTACCCACACTTAAGAGCAGGAGAACGAAATATGATTTAATGATGATGCATAGCATTCTTACAGCGAAAACTGTACTTAACTCCTCCGACTTTTTTATGTAACTACCAGTAGAACTAGGGCGGAGCGTTAAAGCTTGCCGGTTCGGTTGCAAAAACTAGGGTCAGGTCAGATTTCTTCTCCTTTAGAACATTTCGCTCATTTGTACCTTTGATTAAAGACGAGGTGTTCGAAATGCCCAGTAATGTTTTAAAGACATATCTTGACCGAGAGCTTAAGAAGATGTAATTTTAATTTCAAGTAGTCGCGTACCTTCGCTTTTTTGCTTGTTTTACTACGTGTTTTGCTATGTTTTACTACTTAGGTTTCATATTGCCACTTTTGGTTTATATTTTGTGTATTTTTATTCATTGTTTTGTTTGCCTGTTTCCATTGTTCACTTGTACTCCAATTTTTACAGCTGTTGCTTTGAAACGCGACCTTGCTCGCGTCCCGAAACAAATAAATAAATCAGTGCGCATTGATCGCCGACGACGGCAATAACCAGAGTTGCTCCGTGTTTTGTTTTATTCTGCTGTGTTTTTTCACCATTCACACCTCAACTGGGAATGCTTTTTAGACTCGATTGTCAGGAGTGGGGTTAGCATGCTTGCACCTCATGTTGCATGGTTCCTAAAGTTTTCCATAGCTTAAGTGAGATGGGATCAACACCTCCCGATTTGACTTGCACCATATCCATTATATGAGGGAGAGGTTGGGAAAGCTAGGAAAGATAGGAACAGACACATGGTCGCCGTAGGAATGAGCTCACATTTACATTCAATATTGCCGTCGTTGTCGAACAGAGTGAAATCCCCCCCCCCCCTCGCCCCTGGCTGGGATAGATCCACAAACAAGGGCAAAAGTGAAACATTAACAGCTACCCATAGTGTCGTCAAGGGTCGAACCACGTTAAAACAGCATAAAGCGCAAGCACTGCGCTCCTGCAATTCAAGGTGTTCTTTTTAACAAAGACCTTCTATATTTGCCTACATGACTCACTTTGTTTTATAATGAACATTTTATAATTTTATAATGTACCAGTACCAAATAGCCGAGCCCGGAGGGATGGAAGGTTTTTTGTACTGCGCAGACAGTAAAAAAGAATCTCGATTCGGAGTGCATGCGAGCGCCGGCGCCTCCTGGCTGAAGAATATAAAAGAACCTCTCGGAATGCTCTGGGTTGGTCGTCTTCCTCCGATCGCTGGCCGTGTGATTTCGGCTCCGGCGCCTCCCCGCCCCTGAGGATTTCCTGAGCCTAGTTCCTCCTTCTTTTCCCCTCCCCTGGCCTCATGTCCGTGACCTTTATCACTGTCCACATGCGCCTCTATCGTTAATAAAGTCTTTGTGTCATTGCCGTGTTTTGTTATGCAACGGCCTAAGAGGCCGTGTGATCTACCCGTAAATAAACCTGAGGGGACAGGTTTATTACACCAGGAACATGGAATCGGGTGTATACGACAACCGACGGCTTCCTCGATTGCGCTACGAAGCGCGCTAGGAACAGATTTACTAAACCTACTTGATGCTCTTCTCAATTGGCACGAACTTGTTCCACGTTTGACCGTAGTTGTAATCGAACAACAGCTCTTCGCCGAACAATATATGCCTACTGGCGTACACTCCTATTCGGTGCTCGCCGTTGACGATTTTGATCTAAACAGCGAACAATGGAGTGAGCACCATAAGCCCAGCACTTGATTATACTGCAGCGCCATACCTAGGAAACTTAATAAAGGGACATCAACGCACCTCTGAGGAGCAATTGGCGTTGTTGTTTGAGTGGTTAGCAAATCGAATCAGGTTACCAACACGCGTGGCATCGATGAACTGGTCGTTGTTCATGCCTGCAAGTAACCTCATCTCGCCCAGCATAGAACTCGTCGGCTCTTCAGCAAAACAGCCATAAGACCTCTTTGTGAATGATGGTGGAATGCAGACTGACTATGCACTTTTCCCAGCACTTACCAAATATATAACTCGTACAGAACTTGTCATAGATCAGACCGCGACGTTCAGATTCCCATTTTGAGATCACTTCACCAGTATATTCAGCTATTAAATCACCCTTAAAACAGATTATGTAAGAGCAGTTGTAAATTCTACTCCATAACAAGAACAATATAAAAAGGAATTTCACGCCAACCTTATCAGCTGTCTCTTGAATAAAGCAGCCCCAACCTGCTATACCCGATATTCCAACCTGAAATCGTGGTCATTGAAACTCGCAACTCATTCGGAGTACGGCCCTCTAAATACCTTAAGAAGTTTTTGATGACCGCGCTGAAGAGGAACATTGCGACACTTCTCGCCGTCCATAGAGAGGTCATCTGAAACACTTTCACATGCCAACGCAGTTGCACTTTAACGTATTTTCTTCTCCCTGCACAGCACAAACTGCAGTTTTCTTTAGTTTAAGCAGGTGTTGTGTAGACCTATGCCGCTGTACGCGCAAACCTCATGCTCGTCAAAACCAGGTTTACTTCCAATTGGAACAAGCCTAACCAAACCGGCCTACACCACAGAATCGACTATTACTATTAGTCGACACTTGGTCAGATAATTATAAAACGCCGACTTGTAGCTATTCAGATCAACGAAACCTGTTGTATAAGCCAAATAAGCATTCGTTGTTTTTCGTTCCCAGATAACGTGGAATCAACTCGCTGACCCCTCGCTCTCCCCGAAATCGGGGTTTCGTTGACCCAGGTTGACAAAAATCCTCGCATCAGTTGGGATGAATGCGACACCCAAAGTATACACCCCATTGCGCTACCAAGGCTCTCGCGCTGAGTTTACGCCTTATTGAATGGATGCCTTCACGTAGCACCGAAGAGGACTACACGACATCGCTGGCGATGTTTCGCTATACGGAGGCAACGTCGAGAAAGGTAGGATAAGGATAAGGGTAAAGGACGGCGTTACTCAATTCCTTTTGGACGTGCTATGCATTTTACTCCTACTCCAAGTCAGCGTTTTATCCTTCCCAGACAAGTCTGGTACCAAATTACCGACCCCAGAGGGAGGAAGACTTGGTTGGCCTTGGCGGGAAATCTGAACCAAGAACATGGCATCGGGTTACGCGACAGCTGGCACCTCCTCAGACTGCGCTACATGCGCCCTTGACGAGAAAGGTGTGTAAGGTAATCGAGCAGAACACTAGAATAGAATGACGCAAAAAGTTCAAATGTCCGCCACATTTAAGAGAGCAGGGTCCAGAGCCACGGTGGCGCAATCATTTAGACGGCTGTTTCAATAGTGAGACATGAATGCGACATCTCGGTAAACAGCACTCTTGTAGCGTTTTCGATCGCGACTAAGAATCCAAAAATCAACCGTAAGGACCGCGTGGTAATGCAAAAGCTGGCGCCTTTCGTAGAGCTCTGAGGCTTCTGACTTACGTGGTGCGGCTTAGCTCGGACGGCTTTCATAGTGCAGATGGTCTATGTGTACGAGCTCGCCTACGCATTAGAGTGACAGGTGGATCAACTCGACCTCCGTCGTTAATATTAGCGTTAGCGTTTTTTACGACGCCAACTCTTGAATGCATGTCTACTCAGAGACCAACTTCTGTCAGCTGGAAAGGAAGAGTTCGCGAAAGTCCTTTTCAAAATCCCTTTGGCTTTTACAAAACCTAAGGCAACAATAACGAAACGTAGGCATCGGTTCACCCACTCAATACACGACCTTTGGCACACGTCTTCTGGTTGCTACCATCGCTAAAGTAACCTCCGATGTAAGACGCAGTGTCAATTTCGGCATGTCGACGCATGGCCGGCACAACCGTTTACTGTGGAGTGATGGCAGGTGCCCGAATGTTACGCGCGGCACGACGCCAGTCACTGTTATTAGGCACGCGTATTATGAATGTTTGAAGGAGATCACCGCGTAACAACAAAACCGAAGTCTCTGTCGTCGTGGTATTCTGAGTGACTGCAAGGAAGCCAACAAGGAGGACCAGAGTGATTCCTTAACTTCTTTAAAAACTCTGGTCGTTCACACCAGATTACACACGTATTCTCTGGTGGTAGTCAACGCTTACATGTCCACAGTTGCTTACGTGATGGAGCTGAAACATGAAAAAACGCTCACCACACTTGCAAGACTTGCACAGATCTGGGTCACATTCCCATCTGGCGAAGTAGCACTGACATTGCTTCGTCCGACAGTTGCCTGAAACTCAGATTCTGACGCAATACTCGAAGAATCAATTCTAAAGCCTGTTCAGATGAGTGTTCTGCACAGCATTATCTCGCTTTCAATTTGCAGTTTACTATTAATAGCTGCAACTTAACCCGGATGCCTCCCTATCTAAGAGATGTCAGTCACGATGTTTGAAAGCTTTTAGTTCCTTTATATACATGCTAATTATGAGAATGAGTGTGACTATCCGTCAAGGTTGAAAAAACAACATTAATACATACAGAATATAGAACTGTAATATGACTCACCTGGAGCACATCGACATCCCGGAAACCGCATTCGACAATCTGGTGGACAACCACAGAACTTGCTGCAGATTCCACTCGCCGACGAACAGACGCACTGCGAATTTCCATCACAGTGGCCGGAATGAGAGCAGGGAATCATTCGTTCCTTGTTTTCCACCTGAATATGGTACAATTTACTCCACTAATCTCAGTGATTACTAGAAAAGCAACTACAACTAGCAACTATCTCCAAACAACGAATGTCAGAAACTGCTACAATGAGCCTATTTCAAGAGCGAAATTTTCACACGGAAGTTGTTCGCTGTATAGAATATATTATATATGATGGGATTGTGGCCTCAGGCCTACTAATTCAATTGTTTCACAGACTGCTTACACTGGCTTCGACTGCCAAGCAGGTTAGTTCAACCACACCACACGCATCTGTATCATTTTTATATATATATAAGAATACACTCTTCTCATAGAATGGCTGTCAAATCTTACCTGTCCCTTTCCATCGGCCCATGTGAACGATCGGAACGACCTGTGCTTATCCTTGACCGAGCTATAAGGAAGATAATAGAAGATTTGTACACAAAGTGTTGTACAAATCGCAAACATACACTTTCTTGTGCTCTGGTGTCAGGCTAGGATTCGCTTGTGCCAGCTGTGAAGCTAAACGATGAATCTGGAACATATGATTAATTACCTCGTTGGGACAACAGCTTCATACTACAGTGACAGCTCAGGATTAGGTGATGCCGGCGTTAATCAAACCCTCATGAAGTCATCCGGGGCCTATATGATTCACACAGATACACAGATAAGGCTAGCTGTCTATCCCTCCAGGAAAGCTGCCCTGTAACAGTACAACAACTCCACCGGATGGAAAATCTCGAATGGACCAGTCCTAAATCCCAACCAAAGTCCATTTGTGAGGTGCTTTTCCCTATTTGTGCTGCACATATTCCTGCAGCTGTGCTCTCCCTCTAAGCGATATTCTGGGGCAAATCTGCAACAACACACAGGACTGGACCTAGATAAGCTTAAGGCCCATGCTATCCTTCGGCGACGCTGTCGTCGGCGACAACACCGTCGCCGAAGTATAACACAGACATAAGGGTAGAACAGTGGAATGTTGCTGCCAGCAGAAAAATTTGGTTTGAGCCCACCGACAGTTTGAGGATGACTTGGCTAGTATGCGCATGAAACCAGAAACAATCTACCCGCAAGATAAGAATAAATGGCCGCGTTAATCCCTGTTTGCGATGCGCCAGGCACTCAAGTTCTATGGGATATCGTGGAAGTGATTTGAGCTGCAGTGAGTAACCGATGGACAATTCACCGATTTGGCATTCCCAGACAAGCCTCTTGGAATTCGCCGCGTTCGAAAGGTGAAAAGCTACGTTGCCATGCATGGGAGGTAAATCAAGAACTTCGATTCGTATGTATGCTGCCGCCGGAGCCCGCTACGACTGCGCTATCACGCGCTGCTCGCTCCTCATTACGAAAAAATGTCCTCCCACATGAGGACTGGGCAATGAAGGCCCTTGAGAAATTCAGTAGAATCTGTTGCTGCAAATGCACTGACCCGTAGTGCTGGCATCAGTCACAGAAGAACCAGAATCCAAGCACATCAAGAATTGACTTTTAGGGCCAGTAGACACGGCCAAGTTCTTCCTATAATCCAAAGCAACCGATCGATTTGCACCAACATTGTAGGGGAGGTAAACTGCGCTGGGTTCTTCATATCACTGTGAAAACTTCCACAAGGACTGGAACGCGTAGTGCACTTCAGCGGGACTGAGTAAGGTAGCTCTGCTTTGTTTCCCTTATCGATGAGCACGGAATACATGATCTATAATTAGCATCTGTAAAAGTGCCCGTGGGAAACGAACACCATGCCACTTGTTTCTATTTTCGTTAGCCTGCAGGTTGAAGTTACTGGCAACCTTTATAGAGCACCAAAGGATGAAAGATAGAGATTGGCACTAGTCAACCCCTTTTTGAGGGATGCGCCACATATTCTACTTCTACGGGATGTGGGCAATTTGAATTTGTATTTGGCATATTCACTGGTTTGCAGCGGCCAGTCGATGGGCTCTCGATTGTTCATGAAGGATGCATCTACCACGATCGCGTTACTAGCGGCCTATACGGCGTTACCAATTTATAATTAATTTCTACATTCGATTCTGCTTCACCACACATTGCTCAACTTCAAACGCTGAGCTCACCTCGCTGCAAGTCTTCGGCTGAACACCGATATCCTGGCAGATCATGTTCATCTGCGCGGTGATCAGGCAGTTCGACGTCTGTTCACCGGCCAACAACGCCACCAGAATGTTCATCAGTGTCGGATTCGTGAACGGCGCAACTCGACCATTCGTGGAATGCCCACTCAATGTACTGCCAGAACCGGAATCGTTCAATCCATTCGAATTTCGATTCCTATTCCGTGGTGACGTTGGGTTCCGTGAAGACGACGATTGCCGCTTGTCAACCCCGCCTCCATTGGACACCTGAGAAGTACGAGATAGAGACATGACGTATAGCACGAACTATACGCTCTAACAACCTGTTTGCTACTCTGTGACTCAATCAGATGGCAATGCGGGCCACAAGGCTTCGGCCTCGGAGCCCTCTCTCCTTGTCGTCGTTTGAAGGGCTTGATATCTTCATCGTACGGGCCCGCTACAGAAAATACGAGGTTACTTGGAAACATCTATGATGATCGAACCTGCTGGCTTACCATGCAGTACACAGTCATACTGGTAGCATCTCTCGCAGCACAGAACATTCACAGAGTGAAAATTCTGGTCGCTCCTGGACCGCAGCTCCTGCGTGCTTTTCGACGGAGTTCGACCGGGTGCAAACCTCTCTTCCAAGTCACCTCTCCTGAAATGTCCAGCAGTTGTGTGAGAAGGTTTAAAAAGACTACTCGATAAAACCTCACGCTGTGACTAGTTGTCGATGTGACAGCTTGTTTGGGAACAGCTTGAAAATCGCATAGTAGATGTGGTCCATTATTTCTGAAGGCAAATTGGTTAGGCCTTTCAAATTCCCTTGGACTTGCTCTTCTAAGACTCACTCTCTGAGCTTGGTCGGTCCTCCCAGTCGGTTTTTAGAATCTCGAGCATATGGAACATGATGTAGTCGTTGATATACTTGTCGCAGCCACGATCCGCACCGTGAATTCCCTAAAGTATCACATGAAGCGAGCATTCGAAATACTTAAAATACTATCATTACCTCATCGTAGAGCTTTCTCAGTTCTGCACAGAACTGTTTATCATCGTGGTCTTCGCTGACGAAGGGAATGTGAGAAAGCCTGTGCTCTTCGTCCGCCTGAAAATGACTTCAGTGGATGCCTTCTAATTAGAACGCTCAAAACAGAGAAGAATGAGAACAAAGTTGCAATAGACCCTACGGAGCATAATTATGTCCCATAGATCAACTTTACAAAGGCAGGCTGGCTCAAAACAGCTTACCCTGATGTTGCATTCCGTGTGGACCCAGTAAGCCGTTCTCGGTCGAAGTTCAAGCGCAGGCAAAAATCGAACACCGCACCGCTGCGCATTACTACTGCGACAGTCGGTTATCTGAAACAACCAGTTGGACTGTGATCCGGACAAAGTATAACATTGCATTAAAACACATTCAACCAAATTCACTGATGAAGGTTGTAGACTTTCATCGGGGTAACCAAGCTAACATCAGTCTAACCAACCGGATGAACCTTCCGGAACTGGTTTATTCTTTCAAACTTTAATAAGTGGTCGTCCTGTGACGTATGGATGTTAGTATATGTGAGAAAAATGAAGAAAACACCAACATGAACATCGAATGTCGGGGAAGATGACATATGATGCAGCTTAGAGGGATGCCTGCCGAGAAACTCTAGGAAAGGCCAGCTTACGGTTGCAATGTTGTCATACTGCATAGGAAGAAATAAAAGGTAAAGCTTTTAGACACAGCGAAGGCCTCTGAAATGCGAAGAACGATCACCACTTTCTCAAAGACACTATCGCTAAAGAGAAAACGTAGGGCAGTTCACAAAACACTGGTTGAACATTATATTGAAACTGATTATTGGACAAACTCTTAGCTTTACAAAAAACGGTTTGGTAAAGCTGTGCACCAGGATTGCTGCAACAGCATGCCCGGCTTATATTTCGGTGCCTTCGGCTTCTTAGGAGATAGGGGATTCCAAATAACACCTAAGAAACTACTCACCTAAATGTCTTTTACCCTACAGAAAGAGATGCAAAAGGGAATGGAACAAAAGCGATGGTGAGAAGCGTTCGAAGTTTGATTTAATGCGGACACCAGCTACTAAACCAACCCGGTCACATGGAGATTGAGGTTGGTTAATGAGAGACTGTGGTGGAGCACTGCCCGGTTTCGAGCAACAACAGAAGAATTCAAACAAACCTTGAAGTGCGTGATGAACTCGCTCAGGTCGTCCGGCTCAAGCTCGAGCTTAACCGGGGTTGAGTCGTCATACGTGTGATATCGCCGAATTGGCAATTTTTTAATGTTTTTCGCGAAGTTTGGCTGGAAGCAAAAACAAGTAACGCTTTTTAATCACGGAGGGATATAAAGCAATGAGGTGCAACCATAGCCTCTACGCAGTGTCGAAACAGAGTAATCGAAAGAAATAACTGAAAAAACCTACCGCTTCCTCTTTCTTTATTCTATCGTTGTATTCCTTCACTACATTGAAATACACCTCCATAACTCTC
The DNA here is from genome assembly GCA_947396885.1 of Heligmosomoides polygyrus polygyrus. Taxonomy (NCBI): domain Eukaryota; kingdom Metazoa; phylum Nematoda; class Chromadorea; order Rhabditida; family Heligmosomidae; genus Heligmosomoides; species Heligmosomoides polygyrus. Next base: position 26,294,982 of record OX377202.1, read on the forward strand.
CGTCCACACTTCTTCAGGTATAATTCATCTAGTAACCGCTCATCCTTAAAAGAGAACAAAATATGCAAAATTGAAGAAGACATCGAGAGCCAGCTCAAGTTCAGGGTCTTATTTTGGACAGAGAGGAGCATACGTGCAAGAAAGTAAGTGAAAAACTAACTTCGAACTCATCATCACTTCCTAGGCATAGCAGCGACTCATCCAAAAACGAACCGTCGCAATCGAGGTCGGAAAACGCCTGGTCGATCTCCATTTTGCTCCTCTCGTCGTCAGAAGATTCATTCTGCGAAAAGAGGCACGATACGGAAAAAAGGATTTTTCTAACAACAATGCAAGAAACTTCCTAATCATCATAAAAAAATTTCTAGTCCTTTTGCAAACAATTTTGTTCCCATTATCTTCTTTTCTTCCTTATTTTTTCCTACCTTCATTACAGAAAGAATGGCCTGACATAAGACACAGAATTGAGTAGTACGACATGACAGTGTAGGATCTTTCAGAAGAATCCTATGAAGTTTGTTCTCTCCATTCCCTCGCATTCATGAGATTTATACTCCGATATGTGCCACAATCTCTACCTGTAGACAGACTACATGCATAAGCTTCCCCACTTATTGAATAGGTTCGTACGATTCCCACTTCCAAGTAAACTAATCCCCAAAAATATATAAAACCAGTTGATATTGGTTCACTGGTGTGCACCTCACTGCCGGTGGCAAGCCCATTAATTTTATTTATCCATTCAAGCACGTGTCATACACTACACGTGGATAAAAAGAAGAAAAGAAATAGAAATGAATCCAGGACGCATCAAACATAGGACTAAGGCCCCGTTTATACTTCCGACGCCGAGCGACGCGACGGCATGTAAAGTGGCCAAATTGATCAATCGCGTCGTACAATCAATATGGCCATTATACGTGTCGTCGCGTCGCTCGGTGTCGAAGTGTAAACAGGGCCTAAACCACGTATGGTCGCCAAATAAAACACATCAATAAATTACCTTAAACAGACAAATTTACGAGCAGTAAATGACATAAGAACCAGCAGCGACATTTGTGTGACATTTTCGGATTCATCAAGCAAGCAGCTGAGCTCCCGGAGATTCCTATAGATGAGGAAGCGTGATCCGCCCTGCATCCTTGCAAAAGATGTAGATTGTACGTTTCTCTTTTCGATTTCTAGACAGTGGAAACTTGAAGAAAAGCAGTGGGTCAACTGAAGCGGTTTTAGTCGAGATTTTGACCAACATGAGCAAATCAGCCTTCTTCCTTCTGGAACACAGACTGGGAAGACCCAGCTTCTTTGCTCCAGTGTATGCGTTCGTAAATCACAATATTAAAGTCCACAGCACCTCATGAACAGCTTGCGTGTGTGATTGCTCTGAACGCTTTCCAGCAAACCGATATTCCTCCTTTTGGTAGGGTCGAAGACGGCTGTGCCACATTCTACGATGGGTCACACGTGAATTTGGAAAGCTCGCAAGAACGTCTGCAGGTATTTCGTTTTTGATATCACAAATAAGCTGCAAGTCCGGAATATTTGCTTTTTTAATCAACGCTATATACTGCCCGTCAAGCTTCAGACCTGTCGATATCGAAAGACCTAGATCCCAAAAGGAGGATAGCGACTTCAGTAACACTCCTCTTACAAGGGGAAGGTCTGAAGCGTATGTCTGTACGGGAGGAGTGAGTCATATAGTGAGAATCCTCGCCCCTCGATTAGTATAAAAATGTGTTTATTTTTTTGCCAAGTCGTTAAACCCAAGGAGTAAGGGTCCCTGAAGGCACAATGGAATACGGCGCTTCACCAGTTTGGGGGTCTTGTACGCCCGCGATGCCTCTGCCGGCAAACGGCTCGGAGCGCAGTGGAAGTGAGGTTGCTTCATGCGAGAAAAGTCGGGGGTTTAGTTCTTGTGCGCTGCTGCATTTTTGCATTTCAACTGACTAGCTGAGATTCGGAATTCTGACGTCTATACCATTTTCAGACGTTTTTATGCCTAATTTTCCAACTGAATGCCGTGGTGTTCAACATGATGGTGTAGAAATGTTCAGCATCAGTGATACACAGGTGCAAAGTGCATGAAGAACCACTGGGCACAATACGGGAACGTATAAAGACACAGGTTTCTCACAGTCTGTTTCCACACATGGACCAATGACTTCGGGAAAAGCCATCCTGCTCGGATTTTCAGAAGAGGCCAGGATATGAGTCGGAGGTAGTTAACGCTAGAAACGAGGTCTGGATCCCGCGAACTAAGCTAAACGGCATCGATACACTCTTTCCCTCATCTTTGCCTGTCACCCGGAAATCAGAGGTCCGCTGAAGATTTTCTAAGACATAACACCAACAACGTCTGAAGATGCTCGAGTGGTGATCCACCTGCTCCCGCTGAAGTGTGGCCCACCTTTAGACAAGGAACCTTCGAGGGAAGAAATCAAACTAGCCGAACGGACGGCGAGCATACTAAAGGACTTCGTAGCACGTCAACTTGACGAAGTTGACGAAGGCGTTGTGGTTAAAAATCCGGTCAGTAATAAACAAGTCGCAAGGAAGGTACTCCCCACAGCGGACAGCTAGAAAATACGCAGAAAACGTCTGAAAATGGTATACAGGGTGCGCAAAAATCACCCACACAGGGAACGACGCAGTCGAAAACTACTGGCAGAACTGGATTCCGGGCTTCGTATTGGAATATTTTATACACTTACACCATACGCAAATGCGTTCCAAGTTTGAGCTCATGAATGCTTACAGAGCGATAATGGCAAAGCGAAATCCGAAACGATCGGCCATCATCAGCCTGTACCTTTCTGGTCGCAGCGCTGCCTTTTTTCGCCAATGTTCTCAATGTTCTTCGACGAATGTGTGATGCCATAAAACGATACAAGGAGCTTGGGACATTATCAAACAGGACTGGGCGAGGTTGGAAATTGACTGCTATCACTCTGGAAACGATAAAAAAGAATCGCGAGCGGATTCGTTGTAATCCCGCCATTCGATGCGAAAAATGATTCAGGAACTCAATAATTTTGCAAGTAGTGTTAGAGCCGTCGTTAGGAACAAGCTTAAGATGTATCCATATCGCATTCAACGTGTTCACATGCTAACTGAGAGAATGAAAGCTCAGCGACTATGAAGATGCAAGAACTTGCTGAAGCGATTTGCGAAAGGGTAGCGCACCGCGCGATCATTTTTTTCAGATCAGAAAGTCTTCACCCTGGAACCCACGGTGAATCGACAAAATGGTCGCATTCTCTCACAGAATGTAGAAGCTTCTATCTGCGGCGGAAAACTGGTCGGTAGAACGGCACATCCGGCTTTAGTTATGGTTTGGGGTGCGATTACTTCAAACGGCAAGTCTCTCATTAGTTTTTGTCGTATACGGCGTCAAAATTAACAAAGACGAGCACCGGAAAACGTTTTTAGAGAACGTGTTGAAGCCTTGTGTCGATGCACACTTCGGTAATGACAGATGGTGCTTCCAGCAGGACTCTGCGCCTGCACGCAAGGCGAGGACAACGTAGAAGTGGAGCAAACGTGAGCTCATTGATTTTATTGCGCACGAAGACTGGCCTTCGAATTCATCGGATTTGGGATTCGAATCCACTCGATTTCTCTGTCTGGTCAGTTATTGAGAGCAAAGTTTGCTCTACGACACGCAAGTTTGGCTTTTCTGAAAGCTTCTCTGACTGAAGCATGGAACGAAATGAGCGAAGACTAACCCGTGCCACGCGTGATGCGTTCTGTACTCGTCTGAAGACTTATGTTCGAAAGAAAGGCAGCCACTTCGAATGACTTTGATATGTTTTTATTAGTAAGGGAATAAAGAAGGTACATGGTAAGTTTCGTTGTCAATTCCGCATTTGTATTGAAGCTACACTGTGATATCTTTGTGTGGGTAATTTTTGCGCACCCTGCAGACGTCAGAATCCTCAAATCTCAACCAGTCATTTGCAAAGCAAAAATAGACCAGCGCGCAAGAACCAAACCCCCGACCTTCCTCGCATGAAGCAACCCCGCTTCCACTGCGCTCCCAGCCGCTTGCCCCCAGAGGCATCTAGGGCGTACAAGACCCCCAAACTCGTGATGCACCGTATTCCATTGTGACTTCAAGGAACTCCTACTCCTTGGGTTTAACGGCTTGGCAAAAAAGAAACACATTTTTCTATTAATGGAGGGGTGAGGATTCTCCCTATATGTCTCGCCCTCCCCCCGTTCAGACATACACTTCAGGCCCTTCCCTTGTTAGACTGAACGCTGGTTGACTTGACTCCTTTCTCTCACTGTGAAGATTTTTCTGGTGCAAGAGGTAGCTCCCCCATCTTTGCCCACTCATTCACGTATTCGATATCTGACTATCGAACGAGAGTCTTGAAAATTTTTGTCGTCAGCGTACATTTTGTAGGTAACCCCAAGTCGAGAAATTTTAGCTGATAGTTGGTTGAAATGTATGTAATCATCCTGCTGCAAACCACATACCTTCTTCTTTTTGGCTGAGAGAGGTGTTTTGCGCTTACGTGTGCGACTATTCGACGGTTCGCTGGCGACAACGGTCAGCCGGGTGGAGGTGCTCGGCGAACTGACTGTCATCTGCGGCGGCTGTAACAACATTGCATCCATCTTGTTACAAGGAACTACAAGCAAATAATTCGCGAAAGCTGCGCAAAGTGAATATTGCACACTTTTGGCTTACTTCATATATGCACCACATTACTCAACATAGTCTGGCAATGGAGGAATACCTATCGCTTTGAGATGAGTGTGAATTTTCTTGCCTTTTTCCAGAGTTCACTATTCTGGTAAAAGCTCAGTGTGAGGGTGGACCTCCGCTAGGAAAGCGAGATATTCTATCCTACAGCAAGCTGCACACCGAAAATCTCCAAGGCTGCACACCGAAAATCGCCAGGAACTGCACCCCCTCCCCCGCCACCTACACGTAAGGCGCGAAGATGAGATATATACCGTGGGATACGTCTTCGAATAGTGACCATAAGCATGTGTTCCATCAATGGAGCAGAGACAACAGAAATCGAGGAACAAAATTATTCTCTCGTTGCGTTTCTTGTGTGCTCTTCCTGGTGATCAGAGCCGGCCAATCACAGACGCCGAGCCGAGGATGCAAACGCCACCGGGAGCCAAGCAATGGTAGCGTAAGCGTAGACAAGCAGTGTGGACGGAACCAGACAATTTTTGAGTTCGACTCCCCGGAGACGCTGAATTTTTCGTCGCATTTTTTTGCACTTTCTGAAAAAAGGTCTAGCACGATCAATGGAAGCCCTCCATGTGAAATCGCAATGAAACACTTCGTCAGTAAGGAGACCGGATTCCTTGTCTCTCACAACTCGTAGAGGTCGAAAAATTAGCCAAACTTCGACCAAAAGGTTAATTGGGGTACTGACCACTGATGTGATATTAGTTTCTAAATTTTCAGCGGTTACGGTAGATTATGACAGCAGTGGATGAGAAAGAATGAAGGGATTAAGATCACCGACCTCACGGAAGCTTCGCTCAAGCTTATTTATAGCGCTGATCACGAAAATGCACGGCAAAGCGGAACTAATCTGGGGCCGGATTCACCAACAATTAAACCCGTGGGTATGCGAGGTATAAGGGGTAGAGACGATATGTTATGTAGAGATAACGTAAGAGTCGGAGACGCAGGCTTCATCGTGGGTATCTCTACCCCTTATACCTACGGCTAAGCCGTTGATGAATCCGGCCCCTGTTCTGACAAGATGTCCAGTCACCACAAACATGTGACAGACAACTTATTTCTCGTGGCTACTGTAGTCGGTCTTCATACTAAAAACGAAGGCGCAATTCGCGGATGAGCGGCAGCCCACGGACTTCCACCTGGCAGAACGTTACTGGAATTTCCTACATTGTACACGATCTTACGCGTACGTACTTGCGATGCAAGTTGCAACGAGAAGGACATAGGTCAAACGCTACGTCTCAAGCGAACTAAACCGGTAAAAACTCGTCCTACACGTGGGAAATGCCACGTCACCTCGTACTTGTGTTCGAGTACTGATGGGCTGGGCTGGCCCCCTCTTTTGCGCACTGCACCAAAACAAATGTAGCAATCGTGATCAGCACCCCTAATCACAGCTCTGTGCGAAGTTATGGGTGAAACGTTTACCAGCCGTGAGAGTGCAATAGTGTCAATCACATAATTAGGCCTTTCTGCCAAGTTATCCCTGAGATTCCGTGAAGAGAGCCTCGACTGCGTCGGATTTTTTAAGGATCTGCACATATTCAGCGTCAACGAGAAGACGAACCACGACGTTTGCTTCTCTACTCACCACGCCCCCACTCGGCCGTCAACGGTTCATAATTCATAAATCATTACAGGCGTGTATGATGGCCGATTTTGAGCGCAAGGAAGGCGCTACGATGACAGGGTGAAACTGCGATTTTCTGCTGCATTCTTTGCAGCTACGAAACATATTTACAATCAACGCTCAAAACTGCATCACATGTTAGGCACCTGTAAGGGGCACTCTTTTCTGGTGTCGATTCGAGAGGAAATTATTTTGCCGTTTGCATACGAAGCGTAAACGGTTTTATAAAGGACAGGCAGGCACACTGCACTTACTTCATTAGCAAGTTACGCAGATCCGTGGAGTGCTGCTTTAGGTATTTTGTAGTTCGATTATCTACTTAGGTCTTCAAAGTCCTCCACCTTGGCGATATTTCAGAGAGCTAAACACCACATGGCGAATCTTTTTTTCTACGCATAATTATAAGCATGCCTGTTCACACTATAGGCAAGTTAAGCACTTTTTTGCTGAATCTTTTACATGACGCTTAAGTGACCTCAATGCAAAGTTAGGAAGTCCATACGCAGGATTCCATCGCTGAGCTAAGCAGTTCTCTCAGTTTTTAGCTTTAACAATCATCGTTGAAAATGATAGCTACCACACACACGTACGGGTAAACCTCTCACGGTCTTGGGTGAAGCTGAATAAGATTGAAAAACGAGGAGCGCTTTTCAATCCTGCAGCTTAGTATTACATAGGAGATGTTCATGCGAAACGATTGTTGATGTCCCCTTTAAGCAGGAAGCGAACGCACACCTGCTGGGGCCGGATTCATCAACGACTTTTGCAACTTTAACAGAGAATTCACAGCGGAAAACTCAGATAACGCGACTTATCGCTCACCATATCGCTTGATAAGCCGCGCAGTGACTTCGGCTGTAATTTTCTCTGCTAAATTGCTGTAAGTCTTGATGGATCAGGCCCCTGAAGGGAAAATTTCAAACCCAGTGACCCACTGTGGGTCGGGAAGCCAACACAGCCAATGACAGCGTCGTAACTGTTTAAAAATGACTTAGGGAGTTTGTAATACTTCTGAACAAATATTTCGGAAAAAGGCAGGAATCTATCAGGTCAGGAGTGAGACCTGTAACAGCACATACATAGAAGAGACCGTTAAGCCTCTTTCTATTCGAATTGAAGAACATCTAGCTGGCAAAAATTGTACCAATTCAACTTTACAAGCATAAGGTCAAGAAGCACAGCATAAGGAGTCTGAAGCGCACGATTCTGGTCTATGAGACAGACTCCCTCTAGAGAAGCATTCGAGGCGTTCTGGATTTCATGGAAGAATCAAAGCACAAACAACCGTAGTATCTGCTCATGACGAGTGATCTCGCACCGCTTCCACAGCACTGCGTGCTCTGAGAATAACCAGGAGCGACGCGCTGCCCTCTATGCCATACCACGAACGCGAGCTATTCGCTACTAGCCAAAGTGGCGCCGAGTGGTAGCAGAATCGCTACATTCACCTCGCCTGAGTTCGCTTTCACTTTGTATTTTCATTACATCTCCGGCGCTAGGCCCGAAAGGCTAGCATGGGTGAGTAAGACCGGATAGGATGCAAAGACGAAGCCCCTATGGGTTTTCAGGCCTCTGAATCCTACGAGACTGTAGAAACGCCAGGCCAATAATAAAGGTTCTACCTAACAATCTCGAGGTAGAGAAGCATTACAAACGTTGTTAACAGGAATGCCGAGGCTTCAGTAAGATAGGAGACGACAGAAGCTTGAAGCGCGAAGTGTCAGAGCCAGGAAGTAGAGAAAGACGAGCTCCAGGTCCAGTTGTTTGATTCTGCATGTCCCTCATTCACCAGTAGAGCTACGCAGTTTGCAAGCAGGAGGAGTACACAATCGGCATCAAACAATTAAGAATTGAAAGGAAGATGTTCGGAGTTATGTTCTAATCTTTAGTACTGTCGTAATTGAGAGAAAACATCAGATGCCCTCCTGGAACTCGAACGACGGCGTACTGTCTAGTTCTGGTCGTGGAAAATCAGATGGGAAATGAAGCAAATATATGTTCAATAACATCCAACGGACTACGGACGCGTGAATGAAAGGATTCATCGGGGTGTAGAATAAAGGCAACAGGGCATCAACTATCACACGGCTCTGATTCTGTTGTGACAGCCTTAAACGATTGATTGTCTCAACACTTTTTCTGCCCCGAGGGAAAAAATTAATTACCAGATCGTAATGGGCCAAAGGTTACATCGGTACTGCTAATTACAATTGCGACTGCTGTTAAATTAACTGAACCAAATGCAGAAAGATGTAATTACAGCTCATAATAAATGTGTGGTCAAAATAGAGGAGGAAAACTCTTGAAAAATTGGATTTGAAGATAGGATTTTTGGATCTTGTCATGCACTGTGCTCTAATATGTACTCTAACAGCCAGTTTTTAGTTTGTTTTGAATTATTATGAACGCCGGTTAAAACATATTCTAGCCAATCGATTTCAATCACCAATAACTCCCTCTCCATGAGTTTCAGAAATATGTGTTAAAGGTGTGAACAGGAATCGCGTAGCAGCGCTCGGATTTAGAAGAGGTGTCACAGACGTCGTGCAGAGCGGGGTTTCAAATGAGGGTGACGCATAGCGAGCCTCCGGGTTCAGATACGTGCCATAGACGTCATGCAACACGCAACCGTACTCAGCAGACGTGCCACAAACGTTGTGCGGCGAGCCTTCCGATTCAGGAGACGTGTCAGTCACATCGTGCAACAAGTGGCCGAATTCAATGAACGTGCTAAGACATCGTACATGAAGGACTCTATGCCACAGATGTCATTAACTATCCTGTATAAAAAGTGAAAACACGCATTTGCGTTATGTATGTATGAATGTGTGGGAGGGGGGGGGGGGGGGCGAAGAATTACTACTATGGGAATCAGTCGAATGGGATTGCCACGGGTCAGTAAGTAGCATTGATCAGTCGAGCAGATCGATTGATTTTCTTTTTTCTTATTGATCAGATTATTTCGAAATAGGGATTGTATGATCCTGATAATAAGTGAGGAAGCGCACCTGTATGTCGCCGTATGTCTCTTGCTACATGAATACGGGGCACTTCGAAGTGAACCAAAATAACGTGGATAAGATTTTTTTATATTTATAAAACAACCAGCAATTCGAGAAACCGACGACTAAATCACAGCAATACAAGCATTGAGGTACATCATGCTCAAGTGGTGTCGAAGTGGCCCCCTTGGAGTGGATGCAGAAGGGCAAACGTTTCGCTAAGTTTTCGGCGATGAGCCTCAGGCCGTGGCTGGGAACAGATTCACGGATGAGAAGCTGTTCACCGCGACGCGAAGCAGGCCCACAACCGCCAAAATGATAGGATCTGGTCTACAGAAGCTCCAAGCACCTCTGTTATCGTCAAGCACAGGCGGAACCCACAATGGGTCATGGTTTAGGACGGAATCTGCGCCAGCAGCAAGACCCTCTGGTTTTCGTGGATAAAGAGGGGAACATCGACAAAGATGTGTACCAGCGAGACAATCTCGAGTCCGTAGTTCTTTTTTGGGCCAAGTAGCACTTCGATGATGCTCACTGAACGTTCCAGCCGGACTCTGCTCCAGGACATATGACGGAGCACGTAGGCATGGTGCAAGGTGAATTTCCCTGACTTCATCACGCCTTCGGAGTCGCCGCCGTATTCTCCGGACTTGAATCCGATGGACTACGTGTGGTTATTTTAGAGGCTAGGGTCGGCTTCAAGCCCCTCAGTCTCGAATCCCTGAAGGAACCCTTGCGCCATGAGTGGAGTGGTTGTCTCCTGATGACCTGCGGCCCATCGCCGAAAACTTCGCGAAACGTTTGGCCGTCTGCATCCACTCCAAGGGAGGCCACTTCGAAACCACTTAAACATGATGTGCCCTAATGTTTGTGTTGATGTAATCCAGTCGCCGTTTTCTCGAATTGTTGGTTGTTTTATGATTCTGATTTAAAAAATCTTGTCCATGTTATTTTTGTTCATTCTGTACAGATCGCATGAATGCGAGTCATAAGAATCTTTCGAAGACCCTACCCTACCATATAATACTATCTAATTCTACGCCATATTTCAGGTAGCTTTTTTTACTGAAACAAGGGTACACGTGGGGAATATAGAGAAACCACAGTGACCAAGGTGTTGTTATTAGGGTTTGGGGGGAGGGGGGAGGGTGGGTGTCGGCACCTACCGTCCGCGCCGACACACCCTTTAGGTAACTGTTTTCGTAAATATTTGACATTATGGCATAAACGCCCATTGCCATTAAACGCTGAAATTCAGAATACTTTTAAGAGGAAGTACCATTTTTCTCTTTGTTCACGAGCTCGCCTAAGCCTTGCGAACGGAAAAGGCAGATCTCGAAGTGGCCACTACATTCGTCCTACTCACGCAGTGAAGACACGTGAGACATGACATCTTCCTTGTAAAATCTAGGGAGAACAGTGGGAGGCGCCGCTCTCTAAATCTTACAGGGAGGGTGGTTTCAGCCTTACTCAGAACAAGAACGTCGTTTGACAGGTCCTCAAGTATCATTAGTTGTGCACAAGTTAGCTTCCAGATGCAATTGAGACAGCAGTTAAAGGATAAACGATAAGACATAAAGGACGACGCTACTCAATCCCCTTTGGGAAGCCCCACGCACTCTGTTTCTACCGGATCTCGTGCAGAAGACTTAATAGCTTAACGCCCGTCTGACATAAAGTCGGGCCACACCCGTTCAGCCGCCTGGGACCGCGTAACATGAGTCGTGTCGCAGCCGCGTAATTTGTTCTAGTTGGATTCAAATCTTTCGAATGAACTTTTTCGTGTGTGTGTACTTCACCTTCAGATATTTTCGTAAAAAACGTGGTTAACGACAACCATTTCCGTTTGCTGATTTATTGAGCTTCTCTACAAATGGTGGCTTGATTTATCAACAAGTCGCGACGTTGCAAAAATCGACTGGTACCACCTGCCAGACACGCGAAAATCGCGCGGTCGTTAACGTGTTAAATGCGTATTTGGCCTATAGAACGGCTTTTAATGGCCAGCCGAAGAACAAATCAGTGCATTATCCTCCCCAGACAAGTCTGGTACCAATTCATCAACCCCGGAGGGGTGGAAGGCATGGTTGGCGTGGAAAATCCGAACCGAAAACCTGGTATCGGGCGCGTGCGACAGCCAGCTCCTCCCTCGACCGCTCTCCATGCGCCCATAGACAGAAGTTACAGCAGGTTAAAGTTCGGTGCATTCACATATAAGCCGTAAGGTGCTGCAAATCATGAGTATGCAAGTGAATTGTGAAAAGTTCAACAACCACATGTGTAAACTTTCGCAATTTGTTACCCTGACAGCTTTTTTTATTTGGCCTTCTAATTCAAACCTAGCTTGCACTAGAATGACGTCCAGTCGCCTTTCATTGTTAGAAGCGAAATTTATCTGCTGTCGAAGCTTTTAGACGTTATAGTGCGCCCTTAAGTACAGAAAAAAATGTCCAGAAAAAATTAAAGTAGTGCGTGGTGCATCTCCCTGGAGAGCAGGCCTAGCTAGCTATTTCGCTTTAAAGCAGGAAATGATTTTCCAGGAGATAATAGCAGAAAAAACTAAAATCTTGTTATACAAGTTATGCTCTTAGGCAATCTGAATAGGTTCGTTCAATCTATCACATTTTTTCCGCCCACTTTGAGATTCCGGGAATGGCAACCAGTCTCCTTTGGGAAGCACAACGCTTAGTGAATTTTGGAGCATTAAAAAGTACAGAAATTTTAAAACATGCTTAACTCGACAATGGTTATGGTTTCCCTGTTATATACGCGCATTAAAAGGTGGATCACCTCCCGACTAATGCCACCACACTAATACCTCAAAACCGTTCTGATGCTCGTGTTTGGAAACCCACCGATGGTCACAACGTATCTATTGAGATTACAGAAAGTAGAATAACGAAGAAACAGGGCCACAGATACATCTGATGGATGATTCGGAGATACATGGCGCCGCTCACCGCCACGCCATGTAAGGAAACATTTGAGACTGCAGTGTTTAAGAAATTTCTCCCTTGACGGGCAAAAGGCAGCAAGCAGCAATTTTTCGCGTAATGTGAAATCTTGTTCGCCTCAGTTCATAAGTGGCCTTGCCAACTCAGTCAATACTCAAAACATTACGCGTTCAGTACACCGACAAGCATAAACCGCCGAAGGCATACAGTTAAAAAAGAAACAATTTTGCGACACAGCATAAGTATGGTAAGGAAGACTATATTACATGTATAATAGATAACACCGGCAATGGAGCATTATACTACGAGCCATCGGGGAAGGCTTTAGAAAGAAATGCGCAGCAATTTAATAACTCTGCATAGTCGGATTAATAATAATACGCTCTCGTGATTTTCTCGTCTAGTTGATTGTTATCCACATTCCCTATCTTGGATTAAGGTAAAGCGTAAAGGACAAAATTCGCTGAAAATTACTCTAAACCACGACTCGCTGCTAATCTCATGAGACGAACAACTATCACCTATTAGATTGTGCAAGCTTTTCAAACCGCGAAACGGATTGAAACATTCACTCCGCAAAGGGATAAGGGCGGCGTTAATCAATGCCTGTTTGGAGTGCTCCACGCGCTCTACTTCTATGGAGTATAGTGCAAGCAATTTGAATGCATATTTAACACATATAGTGAATTGCGGTGCCCACTCGACGGATAAGTCAGTGCTTTGCCGCCCCAGGCATGTAGGTAGCAATTCACCGCACCCGGAAGATGGAGGGCTTGGTTGGCATGGACGGAACCCGAACGAAGAACCTCGACCCCGGATGCACGCGACAACCAGCGCCTCATCCGATGGCGCTACCACGTGGACCCCAAATTTCGCCTGAATTAGAATATATGGAGCCTCTCATGGCGGTCGACGCAAGTCCGCCACCGCCCAAATTACGTCAGAGAGAACAAGGACACATTCCAAAGGGGCAGATGGAACTCCGCTCGAACAAGTCTCAGACGGAGAAAGAAGGAAGAAACAGCAATATGTTTGTTTTCTCAAAGTATCAGAAATAAAGCAAAATGTTGACTCTTTGACCAGGAAAAATTGCAACAATGGCTCTCATTTACAGAAAAAAGAACTTATTATCCTCAGCGAACACGGATTGTAAATCATTTTTTCCTACACATAGCCAATAAATAACGTTCATTATTGTAGGATGTGTTTATTTATTTATTTATTTATTTACTGCACTCAAAGGTGCGCATAACCTTGATCACATCGTTGACTAAGTCTAAAATCAGATCCAGAACTATAAAAAAAAACAGCGGAAAAAACAACAGACCATGAACAAGTTACCAAAAAAAGACGAAGGAAGAAACACATCAAAAGCACTCGCAAACGATGTAGAAAGGCTAAATACTAAAAGCGTGCTCTGAATACTTCTGTTCAAAATCGGAAGAATCCGCTTGTCCTTTTCCCTTGCCGTGCCTTCATTTTACACGTAAAGACTGTGAAAGGTAGAGCACAATGAGATGGTCTGGTTAAGTGGTCACCGCTAAAAATTATATGTACTACAAGGCAACCCCTTAACAAAATTTGCGGTGTGGAAACATAGGTATTGTTGGAAGGCAAGTCCGGGAATGCATTAGAATAGCACACAGGAAGTAGAATGAATCGGTTTTGTGGAAGTAGCCCAGCTATAGTGTGGTTCTTTATATTCAAACCACTCTCGAGCAACATATTGGCTGGTCAACACCTTAGGGCCCGCTCACAGTTCGAGCGACAAGAGCAGCAAGAGGAGTGAGGCGACGGACATAGTGTGGTGTACGTAGATATTTGCGTACTCCCCACTTCGTCCGCGACGAACGCAGTGTGAAATACGTAATTATTTACGTACACCACACTACATCCGTCGCCAAAATCGCTCCAGTCGCTTTTGTCGCCCAAAGTATGAACAGGCAATAAGTGTCAGGTTGTAGCCTTACGTGCTTAGGCGTGCCATTGTCGCTACTATATCCGCAACTGGATGACATAAAAACCGAACAAGCCTGTAGAGTGGCAAAATTTTTTGAAAGTTTTTTGCTCAAGTCTGACGTCTCTTGCCAACCAACTAACCCAGTCTAGGGCCAAGAAACAAATCAAAAGCACTCGCAAACGTGCTGTGATAGAAGGTGATCGTACCAATATTGCGGCGAAAGCGTGGTATCATGATTTACTATGAAAAAAAGTATATTTGTTACGGATGTATAGAGAGCGAAGGCATCTGTTCCGATTTGCCTTTGTGTACTAGATACGAGATCAACATTTTTCTGGAGAGCGCACACATTCCCATTCCTCAACGGGTGGTGTAACTGGAGCACACAGCAGTCAGATCTAAGGTACTGCACCCGCTGAATTGCGACATGTCGGGTCGACAAATATAGTGCACTTGAAAGGACTGGCGCAAGGTTTGTCTGAAAGGTGAAGGTCGACTCGTCTGCCAGCAGACCACTACAACGACATTCCCCTAGAACCGAAACGAACGTTCTAACAGGGACGTCGAAACGCCATCCGACCAAGATAATTTCAAAGGGCACCAAGACAAATAAGCTTGTTGGATTAAGGTATAAGGAAGCTACAGTAGCCATGAACTGTTCGGGATCAGGTTGCAGTATTGCCAGGAGCACTGTTTACATTTAAAGACCTGGATACGCTCCCGAAAGAAATTATATATTGAAAGCTATTCATCTAAAGCTAAACTCGTCAGTAATTCCTAGCTAAGAGTAGCTTTCCCCCTCCCTACTCCAATGATCTAAAGCAAAGCTTTGGAGCTATTAAAGGTCTACGGCACAAGGCTATGGAGCGGGTCCTGCTAAGAATGCTGATTGGTACTATAAGGATAAAATGAGTACACTGGCCAGCTATTCCTGTTTTGGCATTTCCCGAGGAGTACGTGGCATAGGTGTTTACCGGTGAGCCACATCCTAAGGATATCGTCGAAAGTGCATGTGTTCACTATAGCCAGCCATATATGATACTCATTCCATAGACAACTGCATCAACGAAATCCAAATAAACTGTGGAGAAATGATTAAGATTACAAAGCATTAGGAACTTGAATCCAAACGTCTGAAAATGATAACACGTGAGGAGCACTGCATTGTCGAGCCTCACATTGGAATCAAAAAGTGATTGATTTTAGGTTTCTTGCTCTAAATTTCAGCTTTATTCAATACTCGCAACTAAATTGCCAGAGATAGCGAAGAATTGGAAGAGCCTGCCCATAGTATTCAGGCGATTGTTGCGGGACCATGTGACAGCCTACCTCGTTCAACACAAACACTGTGCCGTTGGATGGGCCGTCATCATTACTAGAACATTGCTTTGCCCCCGCGATTTTATGTCCCCCAACTCTTTTTTCAAATCTTTCCGGACTGTTGGCTAGAAAGCATAAGAAACTAGGAGGAAATTAACAAAGAGCATAAAACATTGAGGAAACTCGAAAACTGGCAGAATGGAAGGAGAGGGCGTATGTGTACTCCCATAAGTGAAATACAGTTTAAGCACACACGCGAACCCTAGTAACCGAAGGAGATGAGTTTCGATTAGCCTAGTTAGATGCAAGTATTATACTGCAGTCGCATTTGAGTGACTTTGCATTGAACAAATTACTATTTTGACTGCTCATTGTTCCTTGCGTTAGTCTTATAAAGAGAATCAACCTTTAAATGTCTTGCTCTAAGCGCAACTCAGTTTCGAGCATCTACAACCTACTTCATCACAGTGCATTAAGTGGACCGCCTCCTGCTTCGGAAGTCGGAATTGATCGCAGTCTTATCAATTGCGAGAGAATGCTCATAGTTTTCTTTCAATTCGATGAAATCACTATCTGCTAGTCATTCTCTTCCTGTCACTTCATAAGGTGCTGAAAGCACCAAGAATAAATTACCACCATTCAGAACTGATTTCTACTTGAAAATTTAACTCCTGTCCTCTACAATAGGGCTGCCCACCACTTTGGTGAGGTACTGCTTACACTGTCCAGAGCACTTGCCGTCTAAAGTGGTGCCCGCGTTCTATAAGCTGAACCTTCTCCCTGTGATGCGGGAAACTAAGTTACAGCAAACTCAGTAGATGAAGAAGAGCAATTTGCCGGAAGCGTTAATAAGATGCCTACACAATCAGCATCAACTATTTGCTCCTTGATTTCCCACCGTTGCCGCTGTGGTCGCTCATCCTTCTGCTGTTGATAGAATTATCGCTCAATGCACACCTCTTCTAGAGGTTATTATTATGTCATCCTTGTTCTCCGTCAAACCGACATTCACACTACGAATGCAGTGTTAACAATATTCGTAAGGCACCTGAGGTGGGTGAGACAGAAAGGAAAAGCTCATGTGGTCCCGCAACGACCGCCGGAGTACTGTGGGGAAAACTCGTCCAATCCTTGACGAACAACTCCTCGCTATATTTGGCTAGTCGTGAGTTTATTAAAATGATCTTCACACTTATATGCTAAAAATCAACTCTCTTGCTCTTTTATGTTTTTTGCATATCACCCAGGGTGCATTGTTGCTACACAGCCCGTTTGCATGGACGAAGAATGGTCTTTAGGGTATTTTCCCCAACTAGAATTCGGAGTCTGCTAGCACCCGGCAGGCACGTGGCATACACTGCGACCAGAAAGTATAGGGACACTTAAAAATTGTACTTTTCGTACGCTAATTGATATCAATCGACCTGAATTTTTTACTGAAAAATTCGTTACGGCAAAGAAGTTCGAAGCAAAAGATTTTAGCAAAATCGGTTTGATGTGAGCTGAATTAGAAAATAAAATATGGAGACACACCATTTTCAATTGACCAGAAAGTATAGGGACACTAGTAAAAAAACAACTTCATTGTAAAGATAAAAAACAGTCGTTGATAACTAGCACTCAATTGGTCCTCCGCGGTTCATTGCAACATCCACAAGTCGAGCTGGCATCGAAGCAGCATGATTTCGAAGTGTTTGTAGAGGAAGTTCATCCCAAGCGCAAGTCCTTCCAGAGAAGAATATGTCTGGTTATGCTCGTAAATCTTCCTTACAAGGTGTCCCCAGATATTTTCCATTGGATTCATATCGGGAGAACATGCAGGCCAGTCGAGAACTTCAACAGAATTTCTTCTGAGGAAGCCTTTTGTGGATCTGCTGGCATGCGGCGGTGCATTGTCCTGTTGAAAAACCCATCCCTGACCAGCATTCTGTTGAAGGAATGGGAGCAGATGGGTTTCCAACAGTTGCTGGTATTCTTCTGCGTTCATCCTTGCTGACGTGAAGGCAAGAGGGAGCTTTCCTTCGGCGTGGAATGCCTCCCACACCATAACTGTGCCGCCTCCAGAATTCCTTCTTGGGAAATACTCCTTCTCCTTGCGTAAGTCATGCCAGTAGAATCGGTTCCCATCTGGACCATCGAGGTTAAAGCGCTTTTCGTCCGAGAAGATCACCTGAACTATGAAATGTTAAAATACCTAGCGTCAGAACTGACAACGCAAAAAATCTGCTTTAGTTCAAAGACGTCGTTTGTTCCTAGAGACGAACTCGAGCCTGTTCCTTTTGTGCGTTTCTGTCAAACGTGGAGCAGAACGGAGCTGGGTGTATACAACATTCCCATTGCGTTTTAAGCAGCACCGAAACGTTTCTTTCGAGACTTTCTTACTCAAACTCTTGCTCACTTCCTCCAAACTGATTGATTTATTGGAAACCATTCGCACGATTTGCCTCTGGTCTCGAGTCGAAAGAAGCCTGGGACGTCCTGAAGACTTCCTTGAGTGATATAGATCAGGACTGCGTAGAAATTTGCTAATAACGTTCTTTGATCGTCCCAGTTGAGTCGAAATTTGGCGTATGCTGAGTCCTGCATCTCTGAGGACCTTGATTTGAGCTTGTTCCTCTATTGATAGCATCGATCCGCGACCCATCCTTACAATGAGCAAATTATGAGGCAGTATGTTGGATAGCAAAATAGTTTTCAACAACGTACCTTCCTCCGCGCACCTTATGTGGTGGTGTCCCTATACTTTCTGGTCACTCAAAAACAGGGTCCCGTCACGTGATGCTTTCCCGTTCCTTGCCACCTCGGGCGATTTTGCCCATTTCTTTCGTATATATGTTTTTGGCCGTGAGGAATTCCATAGTATAATTTTATCTATATATCTATATCTATATCTATAGGCATCCACTCATGGGTGGACGCAAAATAAAATAACAACACTAACACTAGCACTAGTAGTAACCGAACAACAAAAAAAAAACCAAAGAAGAAGAAGAAGAAAACGAAACAAAACAACCAGCACGACGAGAAATGAAAGGGGGACAAGAGGAAGCACGATAAAAGAATTTTAAAGAACAATAATCAAAAGTCACAGAAATCAGGCCAGCAAACTATGAGCAACGTTGGACAAGAAGAAGGCAGTTGAAATCGAGAAAAATTGAGTCTTACCGAGGTATAACCAATTTCTTAAGGAGATTTTTAAAAGTGCTGAGTTTGAGCCCTAGACAACCTTGTGCGATTAAGGAGTTGAAGGCGGAAACCACTCTTACTGAGAAGAATTTTGACCTGACATTAGTACGAGAAGCCCGAGTCGCGAGTTTGCGCGCGCCTCCTCTAGTTCTGGACTGAGCCAAGATGAAGAACCTCTTTGAAGAAACAGATGTGATCCCGTGAAGGATTTTGAAAGCTAGTAGGAGGTCGTACTTATCACGTCTGCTTTTCAGGCTGGGCAAGTCCAGCCGTTGACGCCTCTCCACCCCATTGGGGATGTCACTATACGGCAGGCCGCTACAGCGAAGAACTAGTTTTCTAGTAAAATTGTTTTGGACATTTTCTAACCGTGCAATGTCCTTTTTTAGGAAAGGATTAAATACAGCGGTGCCATTTTCTACTACAGGACGGACATATGTTTTGTACGCTTTGACGAGCACCTGAGGGTCTTTAGTCCTAAGAGCTTTGAATAAATTGTAGATGCGAGCGTGGGCCTTGGTGGCTATTGAAGTGCAGTGATTCGAGAAACTGAGTTTGTCATTGATAATGAAACCCAGGTCCCGGATTTCGTTGACCTGATTAAGGACCTCGCCATTAATCATGTACTTAGAGTCCGTTTGACCAGAGCCCAACGATAGAACCGCAGTTTTTTGTACAGCTAGAGGAAGGCCATGAGCGCGCGACCACGTCACCACCCCATCAATAGCAGATTGCAAGACCTCCTTATCGAGAACGGAGTTAACCACCCTGTATATTTTCAGATCGTCGGCATACATGATACAGGAGACGGAGGGAGGAACTGAAGCGGGGAGGTCAGAAGTGAATACAGAAAAAAGGACGGGGGAGAGAACACTGCCCTGAGGGACGCCACAAGGGACATCATAGACTGTTGATGTATCTTTGCCTATACGTACCTGAAAAGTACGATCTGTAAGGAAATCCTGAATCCATTGAACAAATCGGGGGTGAATCCCGACAGAGATGAGCTTGCGTATGAGTAGGTCGTGGGGGACCTTGTCGAATGCTTTGGCAAAGTCAAAGTAAATGACATGAACCTGTTGTCTGAGGTCTAAGGCAAAGGTCCAATCGTTGACGGAAGAAAGAAGGGCAGTTTCAGTAGATTTGCCATGGCTAAAACCGTGCTGACAATGAGGAACGATGTGGTTATCATCCAAGTTTCAGATCAATTCCTGCGGGTAGCTAGCAGAATTACGCAATTTGCTGGTGTCCCTATACTTTCCGGTCGCAGTGTAGTTTGCTAATTTAGATGCATTATTGCTTATTTCTTGTGATCCACTCCGTTACGATATCATTAAGATGGACCCTTCCAACCAGTATAGTGCCGAACTGCGATTTACGCCCCATGCGAGGTTGCTGGCGAGAAGGACCTGACGTCATTTCGGACCAATGTCCGCCTCCCGAGGTCCACTGATGCGCTCACTAAGGTAGCCTGTTATTGAACTAAATTAAAGGTTATTCGAATACTTGCAAATGCGTAAAATGATGTGTGAGACCGCAAGGAGTTGTTGCACATTACAACTTCGACACCCAAGACACCCTGGTATACTGTATTGCTCGGTGAATACTGAACTGAAAAACGGTGTTGTTCTTGGTGAGTGACTCGCCGATACTCCTAAAACCGGAAAAAACCGTCCGAGTTGTCCGGTGCGTAACGCCCACAGCCGCGCAGTTCAAACCTGGCTTTATTAGCCACCCTACGCCTTTACTACAGGCTCTATACACTGGAGTCAGGGATGAGGGACATTAACGACGCAAATAGGGTCGGGGGGGGGGGGGGCTCTGTAGGTTTTTCTGCCCATCTCCCCCCCCCCCCCCGACCCTATTTGCGCCGGACAAGCTCGCAAACATCACTAGCTACAGCGACTGGTTAGCAGAGGGGTAGGCAGCTGCGTGGTCCCGTAACGATTTCCCTGAATTTCACTCCGAATTACGGTGGACAACACAGACGGGTTTTTTCTCGGTTGTAAGATTATCAAACACTTGGTGGGCGCACATTCAAGTCATGGGTGAGCACGAGATGGAACTAAATACACCTAGAACATTTTTTAAGCCTCAATGAGCAGGGCTAACGAAGGTGCCCGTTCATGTCCGTCGGCCGATTTCTCTCCTTGCGGTGCCAGAGTTCTTAACAGCAACAAAAAGGTAATCAAGCAGCGGTCCGATATAATTTTGTGAAATAACACTCCTACATATTCAGCACCTATACAAGCTTAAATCCTATGAAGTCACAAGGAAGCATGATCGCCAACTCAATCAAGTAACATTATGCAGAGGTGCAGGAGCAGTAGCTTAGCCCAATATTTAATTGAAATTTACTTGGATAATACGAAACAAATGAAAATAACCGCTTACGGTTCGTTTCGCACCTCTCTTCATTCAAGCCATGGCTCTACTTATGTCGTGGAAATCTTGCTCTCAAATACGAATCGAAGATATCACGGAACAAATTAATTTAGATGCAAGTACGTTAAATATGTACACCAAACAAAGAAATACTAAAAGTCCAATAGAAACGTACTGTGAAAGAAAACAGACCCGAACGAGATTTCGCTTACAAAAACGCCAATTTCAAAGTAATTTTTGAACAAAAAGCCACAACGATACAGACCTCAATGTTCACGGAAAAAGGGTTTCGTCGGGCTAAGGTAAAGGCAAAAATCGAAACTGAAATCAGTACAACATGAACCAAAGAGCCCCTGGAAGTTCACAAGCGCCAATCGCCCGGTATGAAAACGTTTTGGCGGGAAAGATCGCGTCGAGCGGCGGCGAACGTCGCATCGCGACAGGGTGCTCGCTCCGCGGCGAGTCCGACTGGGCCCGTCGCTTCTCGTGGCTCTTGATCCTGCTCGGGCTCATGCTCCCGCCTACGAGGTGAGTCGATGACCCAACAGAGCCTGACCTCATCAGGTGTCAGAAATGGATGCTAACAGTATCCACTGCTGGAGTACAATGCACTTTGGCGTCCGTCGATCCTTGCGGTACGCCATCCGCCTTCTTGACATGTGACTTACTTCAGTCACCTTCAATGCGTACGAGTTAAAAAGCACTGTCCGAGGCTATCGGTGGTCATGTCAGCCTATTCGTTTTCCTAAACAAGTCTTATCATTTACCGATCGGGTGAGATATAGCACTTGGTTAGTGCTGGAATCATTTCAACACGCAATTGATTCGAGATACGAAAACCTCCTAAGCACTGAGCAATACGAACTCATCTAACCGTGAGCCGCTGTGTATTTCCACATTAAATTAGATATGAAATTCCTCGCTTCGACAACGAACACCGTAGGCCCAAAAACCTCACGCCTAAAAGCCGTATTATACAAGTGTACCGACGGTCGGCTCGTGGTAGCGCAGTCGGAGAAAATGACGGCTGTCGCGTGCACCAGGTTCCAGGTCCACGTTGCGGATTTATCGCCGTCCTTTATCCTTATCGACGCTCACGCGCACATCTGTCAGCTTGGGTACTATTCCACACCTTGGGCAAGCAAGCACAATTGTAGCAGGACTGCCTGGGAATCAAAAAACACCGGATTACCTATTTAGGGCTTGATCTATCAACCGTTTACCGCCAATGTCATAGCAACGGTGAAAAGTCCGCCAAACTCCTTGGTATGACATTAGCATCAGGTTTGGCGGTATTTTGGTCAAGTGGCGTTCTACCCCCCACTCCCAGCCTTTAACCAGAGGCGTGGCAAATGTCTGCGTCCCCGCTATCTCTAAGGCAGCCACTGGACTCTCGAGCAAGCCCAGGGGGTTGGGAGTGGGCGGGCCAGGGGACGAGGGGGTACAACGCTCGACCCCCGGTATTCTCACTTTGGTGGTTGATGAGTCTCGACCTCATGTTTTCCGCGAAAAGACCTTTTCCCATTTACTATCCTTGTATTGTAGTTACTACTTCTCTAGGATTAGAACTTCCAAGTGTTCTTGGCGCAACAAGGGTAGGGCGTACACTACAGTGATAATTTTTCTTGCCTTTTCCAAACTAAAACTCACTTTACCAGCACAATCCTAGTGCGGGAGTAGGACTCCCCTAGGAAAGCGAAATATTCTATCCTACCGTAGGCTGTTAGGGTCTGTTCATACTTCGCGACAAGGGCGACAAGAGCGACAAAAGCGACAAGAGCGACAAGAGCGAGTGCGGCGACGGACATAGTGTGGTGTACGTAAATAATTGCGCATTTCACACTACATTCGTCGCGGACGGAGTGTGGAGTGCGCAATTATTTACGTACACCACACTACATCCGTCGCCCCAGTCGCTCTTGTCGCTCTTGTGGCCCTTGTCGCGAAGTATCAACAGGCCCTTAATCGAAAATATCTAAGCCTAGCAGAGATTACACCCCTAACCCGTACTGTGCTTTTTTTGTTCTCTGTGTTTTCTTCGGATTTATAGCTCCTACTTATGCTGCTGAGCCTAAAAGTTTACAAATTCTTTTGCGCGCTACTCAGCAGACAGATTCTAGACAGATTTCGAACGGAAGAAATGAATACAGGGCATTGAAGATCATACCTGAAAACATCCCTGTAGACTGAAATGATTTTCCGCCTGCACGCCAAAAAATCATTTCAGTTATAAGGGTGTTTTTAGGTATGATCTTCAATGCCCTATATGGACGCCTTCGCAAGTACTGATGTAGGCGGGTTGCCTCAACTCCGATTGGAATTCCAGCTGTTTTTTTTTCGCGTGACAAACACAGACGTTGACGAACAGACAAAAATCTGTGTGATCTACCCCAAAGTTCGAATCGCCCAAGCCAACAAATCTGCCATCCCTCCGAGGGCTGTGAACTGCTACCACACTTGTGAGACAACTGACCTGTCAATCGGCTGACCACTGTACCTTTGTCTTGTTTATTTGTTTTATTTATGGACGCATACAACGTGTGTGTGTGTGTGTGTATGAACATGTAGTAAGACAACCACAACAAGTAGAACAGATGGGTGTAAATATCCAGAGCACTGTCCTTGGGGAAAAAAGTTGAATTTCGAATGGTCGAATTATATTCGGTTTCAGAAATATCGAATTTTCCAATGACCGAATATATTCGGGTTTTTAAGACGTCGAATTTCGATTAATCGAATACCATTCGATTTTCAAAAGGTCGGAGCTCGAATAGCCGAATATTCGAGTAATCGAGCATGTAAGAACACATTTATTATGGTCACCCAAGGATTAACATTTACTTATTTTTTATTTTTCATTTTCAAATTGTCGTTACTCTTCTACCAGTTCGTTAACCGCGAAAGGGGATCGGTCATTATCAGCTGCGCTGGGTGGTGGATCGATTTCGACCAACGGATCTCGGTAGCGCGACAGGAAGTACACCGGCCTCCTGTGGCCGTATGCTCGTGCTCCCCCGTTGGGGGAGAATCAATCAATATCAGCATATCTCATCACACCCCGATCCCCCATCGGGGGAGACTCGGGGTAGACGAGCATACGGCCCCTGCTGGGGGTGTGGGGTTCTGCATTCGCTGTTCTGCATACCGGAAATTTTGGTTTGCGTCTCAAAGGTCTTGTAAGGCAGCCGCTAGAGTCTCGGTGAAGTCTAGGGGGTTGGGTGAGCAACGGGGACGAGAGGAAGATTGCATGCCCCCGGCGAGTGGCGTGGTCATATTTTGTACCTCCTGACCGTCCCACGGATCTCCTGTCCCGCGGCCTATTTTAAATGGTCAAGCGTACGCGAAACTCGATGTTTTCGATTGATCGATAGACCAGGTAAATTAGCTGATTGGCAACGCTATATTAGCCGTTAAAAGTATGCTTGGCTAACCAGGATACTATCTCAACGGTAGGTCGGAACGGCGCAAATGTATATGGGCAGAACCGCCTCTCCCTGAGAAGTAACAAACTGCAGGTATCTCGACCCCAATACAACTCTGCGCAGAGTTAGGGGCGACGGAATTCGCCTGTTGGCGCCCTGCTGATTCACTGCTCCACAGCTGACAGGCGCGCGCGGGATGAGGGCTGGTATCGCGGGTCAGCGCAGTGCACAGGTGGCGTAGTAGGGAAGAGCTCGGGCTCATGAACGGGGGGTCGAGGGTTTGGATCCCGTGGACTGCGTCTGTCACTTTTGCAAAATCCATGTTATCATGTAGGTAATCCACCTAGGGGTATTATAGTGTGTTATAGAGGATGTTTACATATAACATATGCTTCAAACTACAGATTAGCTAAAATGTTCACTTCTGTGTGTCACTTATTTTAAGCCTATTTTGTGTGAAGCTGTAGTTATGTAACGATAGATATTTTGTGGCACTAGTTAAAGATTCGTGATCAACACCCCAAATAACCCCCCCCCCAGTCGAAGTTTCAGCAAAAAATTTTTTTTGACTGAAGTCTTGTTGGTGGAGTCGGAACTTTTAATTCAAATAAACGAATATTCGATTTGGCCTCTTTCGAGTATTCGAAGAAACGAATTATTCGAACATTGGACTTTTTCGAATAGTCGAAATTCGTAAAGGACAAGGTATACTGACCACCTAAAGCCATCGATAGGCCAAACACGCGCACAAATAGCCCCAATGATATCCCACTGCAGTGAGATAATGCGTGGCGTGATTCAAACAGGGACTGACATACGCTGATCTTCAAAGTCCACGTCCGACTTCCGATGAACCTTGACATGCATTTCTTAACGCAGTTCTTACCTAGAAAATGCGAAAAGGCGTGGCATTTCCAGTATGCCCTGCTAAGAAGGAATTAATGAACATTAACAGCCGTCACAAAATGCTGGAACAAGAAGATGCTAGAAAAAGTCCATTAGCAATGTCCTCCTAAGCTCTGTTAACATTTGCATGAAACGAAGTGTATTAGTTCCAACAAACAACGTGGGTGTGAGAGACTCTAATCCTTCTAAGAGCATTAAGCCGAGCGCTGTGTTTGACGATCAATGTTCAAATATAAATGTTCTATCCACTAAACAGAGAGGAGTTCCGTTCTTCATTGACATCCAAAGATCGGTGACGCATTCACTTGGTCGAAGCCGACGAAAATTAGGTGGTCCGCACACGATATGCTCGTCGGCGCCGCTGAACGATGGTCATGGCTGAGCTTATTGTGGGCTGTAAAAAACCAGTAGCAACCCACTCCCCTTCCACATAGCTGGTCGGACGCTCCTCAAGGCGTCCCTGTGAAGCGGACCCATTGGTCTGCAGACAAAGACGAACGGAGACGTTGTTAGAGTAACTCGTCGATGATGACCAACGGAAGAAGAGGTTATACAGGTGACACTTGTGATCGAATAGAGATGAAGTGAACAAACCTCCGAGAAAGAAGACTGGAAATGGCAAACGTTTAGAGGCTACAGTGATATGCATAAGAGAGCTGTTTCACCAACCGTTTCCAAATTTTTGCTGCATGCTAAGAAGTAAAGGCAATAAAAATTAAGAGTTGCAACGATACTACCTTGTACGTCAATGATTTTCTAAAGGCAGTAACTCGGCAAGCAGTCTACTAAGGTGTCAGCGAATGCAATTATGTGGAGAAGATGATCATTGAATGCTTCACCTTGCTTCCATCTCCCGCTCCGACAACACTCAGATGGCCATTGTAATGCGCAAGAGGGGGATCCACTAAAAGTGTCTGTAGTCGATAGGTAGAAGTCAGCTAACACGATAGAGGATAAACATCGGTGTTAATCAGTCTCATTGCTGGATGTGCCCCGCATTCTACTTCTAGGGGGAGATCGTGGAGGCAATCAGAACGCGTATTTGGCCCGTGTTGCGTGACAGTGCAGCCTGAGGAGGCCGGCTGCCACATCCACCCCAAATTGAGGTTATTGGTTATTCGAGTACAGCGCAGCCCAATCGAGCTTTCCACCACTGGGTAGGCGAACCAGACATTCCGGGAAGGAAAGAAAACTGATCTGTTCATCGGCTGACTACCGTAAGTCTCGGTCAGACAAAATACATATTCAGATTGCCTCCATGATATCTAGCAGTGGTAGAATACCTGGCGCATCCCAAATAGGGATTAGGTGTTAACGCCGTCATTTATCATTTATTATGGTTACTTGGCCCACACAATGATTAGCGGTGGCCAGCCGATGAACAGGTCAATGTGCTGTCCTTCCCAAATGGAATGACTGGTTGGCCCAGGTGGGGACCAAGCCATAAGCCTTGATTGCTTATCTGATAAAATAAAAATGGTGGCAAAATATCTGATAAAAAAGATAAAATAAATATATGCTTATGAAAGAGGAAGCTTTTCTGAACAGTAGACTGTGACAATCGCAGAAGGGTACTGTATTTCTTGTTCTTCGTAGCAAGCCATCGCTTGGAGAACGAAGCTATATCAAGTTGGTTCTGTTCAATCATCCCTCTTTCTCCTCGAGTATAAGACTGAATCGTTCTCGTGTTTATTCCATTTTTTCCTTTTTAAGCGCAGCATGAAGAAAATACAAACTATTAAGGTAAGCCGTTGCTGTTTCGTAAAAAACAAGAAATGTTGTGATGCTGGAAACGTCTTGAAGATGAGCATAAACGCATAGAAGGCGAAGGACAGCTGCAGAACCTGATATCAGGTGTTATGGCTGATCAGAAAGGTTAAAGCCTCGTAGTGTGCGCGCTTCAGCCCGCACTGCTAGAGAACGGTTTTCTCCTTGTCAAAACGTCAACGAAATAACGGAAAGGACCTCATGTTTAAGCTCATACTACAACAACTAATAATTAAGCTCGAGGAATCTGACAAAACGATGATTTCGAGCTCTAACAGCGGCACAGCAGTCGATCCGCTTATCGAGCCTTAGTAAAAGAAAGGGTATAAGCTTCTGAAATACGTGAAATAAATAAATATGTAAATATAAATAAATAATTCTGGTATTCATTTATTTGGGCGCGTGTAGCGCAGTCGGAGGAGGCGCGACTGTCGCATGCACCCGATACCAGGTTCCTGGTTCGGATTTCCCGCCCAGGCCAACCAAGCCTTCCATCCCTCAGGAGTCGGTGAATTGGTGCCAGACTTGCTGGGAAGGATAAAGCGCAGACTTGTTCATCGGCTGGCCACCGCAAGTCATTGTATGGCCAAATACGCATTCATGTCGCCTCCACGACATCCCGTAGAAGTAGAATGCGCTGGCGCATCCCAGAAGGGATTGAGTAACGCCGTCCTTTATCCTTATTCATTTATTTATTTCTGTACGATGCAGAAGGCATACGTGATATAGGATGTAGTACAATACAAATCACCAATACAGGAAGAACGAGTGTAAAATCTAGAAATGCAAAAGCACGCTTCTAGCCATGTGCCTGAACAGCCTGTAATGTGCCGACGATCGAGGGACACAGGTGTTTTGCGAGATAAAGCTGGAACCAGTTCTGCACGTGAAGCTTCATGATCTGGTATTCGTTTTAGGTGCACCGTAAGATACTTTTTCTGAGCTGCCCCTAGTTCTAGATATTATTATACGATAGAATTTTTAAACATCTACATCAATTAGGTCAGTATAAATAAATATGTAAATAGAAAGTCGCCTCTAACCATACGCAGGTGCACCCCAGTAAGCATTCCGCTTGTTTGGAATGCTGCACGGAGAAATAACAACCTAAGACAGGGAACCTTCGCAGATGATTGCACCTTAAAGAACAAGAGGTTTGCTCTGGAAGTGATCGTGACCGCAAACACCAAGCGAAAACTCATTAGTTTTTAGCTTCTACTGGAAGGGCTAATTCATAAAGGATTTTCAGACCGCACAAGACAACCAAATGGCGAGCATTCTCGCTGTGCCGTCTACAGGAACCGCAGAAGGCGTCGCTGATGGCACAGTACGATTTGGAGAAAAGCCTATCTGGATCAATGCGAAACACCAAGACGCGTACCTCTATGTCGCGTCGTTTGCGCGGACGGCCTCTGCGACGGCTTTTTATGGAGGACGTGGTGCCGACTGCCATCTGCAACGAGCATTGTCGTGAACAAAAATTGCAGATCGCGTCAAATGCCCAACACGTAATTACCCTCGAACCATTTCGAGTCGATCAATGCACAAGAAGAGGGGAATGAACGCTTCTGATTAGTTTTCCTGCAGTTGCAAGCCCTAACAGCGCCACAGCAGACGATTCGCCTATTGAGAACTAACAAAAGTCTGACAGGTAATGCTCAGAGATTTGAACCCAATACTCCAATGTTGAGCTCTTGCTTTCTTAGCTAGGTGTTCTTTCTAATTTAAGGGGCACTTAAATTTAAGATAATGACGTTTCACAGTTACAACGAGTTAGAAACTAAAACTTTGAGCTAAAGGTTTCATATGATCCTACTATATATAAAAGAATAAGGGGTTGTGTCTGTCCTTCCGTCTATCCGTCCGTCTGTCCATCTGGCCTTACGTAAACGTCGAGTAGTAGCCATCCGGGTTCAGGCGAGGTGCCACCGTCGTGTTGAGAAGTGTCAGAAGACGTGTAGCCGATGTCACGCAGAGGCCGTCCGAGTTCCGAACATGTGTCATCGACGTCGTGAAAGCGAGTCTCCGAGTTCAGAAGAGGTGTCACCAACGTTGTTCAATAGGCGCCTGGGTTCAGAAGACATGCCACCAATGCGAGTAAAAGATGACCGGTTTGAGAAGAGGTGTCAACGACGCCGCCCCAGGGGTTCCGGATTCACATGAAGTGTCAACGATGTCGCGCAAAGCACGTCCGGCTTGAAAAGACATGTCGCCGACGTCGTTCATCAGGTGCCTTGGTTCAGAAGAGGTGTTATCAATGTCGCGAAAGGCCTGTCCGGATTCAGACGACGTGTCACCGATGTCGCGCAAAGCACGTTCGGGTTGAGAACACATGTCACGGACGTTGTTCAACAGGGGTCCGGGTTCAGAAGAGGTGTCACCGATGTCGCGCCAGGGTTCCGGATTCACACGACGTGTTACCAGTGTAGAGCGGACCAGGTGAAGGGGGATCGGTGAGGAAGGGACCAGTAATGGGGACCGGAGAGGTGAGGAGGGGTCCAGTGAAGGGGAAACCGAAAGAAGATTGACCAGTGAAGAGGGAACCAGGTGAAGGGTGACCGGTGAGAAGGGACCGGTAATGGGGACCGGTGAATGGGGGAAGGGGTACAGTAATGGGGGACCGGAAAAGGGTTGATGCAACCAGTAATGGGGATCGGTGAAGGATAATGAGACCAGTGACGAGGGGACCAGTAACGGGAGGTCCAGTGAAGGTGGGAGCAGTAGTAGGGACCGACGAAGGAGGGGGGGGGGGGGTGACAAGTGAAGGGTGAACCGGAAAAGGGCTGGCAATAAAGGGGAACCAGTAATGGGGGACCAGTGAGGGGGGGGGGGGGACGTGAAGGAGGGGGAGGAGGTCCAGTGAAGGGGGACCTGTAAAGGGTTGACCAATAAAGGGGGAGCAGTGAAGGTGGGAGCAGTAATGGGGAGCGGTGAAGGGGAGGTCCAGTGAAGGGAGACCAATAAATGGGGTACCAGTGGATTATCAGTCAAGAGTGGACCCAGTAAGGGAGCCAATAAATGGAAGACCATTAAAGGGGTTCAGTAAAGGTAATTGAACCATTAAAGGGGGACTAGTGAACGGGATCAGTGAAAGGGACCAATAAGGGGACCAGCATTTTCTCTCAGTGTCGTCCAACGTGGCGTCAGAAGACGTGCTACAGACGTCGTGCCACGTGTGTCGGGGTGCAAAAGACGTGTCGTAGACGTCGTGACATATGCGTCTGCGTCTCAGCAAATGAATCACAGACGTTGTCCAATGTGCATCCGGATACAGAAGACGTGCCACAGATAAGACTTTGCACAGCATCGGTGAGATTTTTATGTGGCTTTTTAAAGGCTTCGTGAAACAACGAGTGTGCACTTACTTGATTTTCACTTTTCACTTTTCTGCCGGCATACGGGTAATGGGGTATTGGTGGAGTGGGTAGGGGGAAGGGGTGGAGGTAGGGAAAATGAGTAAAGGAATCGGAGTAATGTTATTCTCGTCGGACTGTGAACTGCATCGAGCGGTCTCCCAGTACCAATTGATTTCATTTGTGTTTCTGCAGAATAAGCACTTCGGACTAAGGTTCTCTATCTGTTTCTCGCCATGTACGCCACGAGTACTTCAGAGAATGAATCGCGTATATGCAATAGAGAGTTGGTGGCCCCACTGGTGCAGTTTTTAAGATTCTGTCCTACCGTATCCCGCTATACTATTCTACATAGCAAAAACCAGTTTTTTACTCTAATGAATGAGAAGAGGCCTAAGCAGGACAAGAAGACGGTCGGGGTGTTCTATTCCTCGGGTTTGGGGGCGAAGCCCACAACCAGACATTTGACGTCCAGCAGGCCGCTGAACGTCTGGTAGAATGATAAAGGATAAAGAGCGCTATCTGGGACAGGAGGGATAGCGTCGGATAGCGGACTCGTTAACCAACATATTATGCGATGCGTCAGGCATTCTACTTCTACAGGATATCGTGGAGGCAATCTGAATAGGCACTTAGCCTATACAATAGCTTGCGATGACCAGTAGATGAACAAATCGGTGGTTTACCCATCCCAGACAAGACTGGTACCAAATACCCAACTCCTGATGGAGAATGGCTTTGTTGGCTTGACCAGGACCTGGTTCAAGAACTATAATTATCGGGGTGCACGCGACAGCTGGCTCCTCCCCGGGTTCCCCACCACGTACCCTGCTTCAATAACTACAGCCTATAACCATAAACGCGTAAGCAATGTGATTGAAGACGAGGGAGGCCACCGTACAATTATACCAGCATTATACCACAAATAGGCCCAGTGTGGACCGTACACCACTGAAAAGCACATTACTGCAGCAGCAGATGAAAATGGCAGGGGGATGATGGAGGAAGTCGCTATAGTAGCGTAGCGTGAGCACAACGCATAAGTCAGGGGCCATATGCTCGTCTACCCCGAGTTTCCCCCAATGGGGGATTGGGGCGTGATAAGAAATGTTGATATTGATTGGATTTCCCCCAAAGGGGAAACACGAGCATACGGTCCAGATGAAGGTGCAAGAAACATATGAAGTCACGAGCACACGGAGTCATAGCCGGTTAAAACTGGATAAACAGGAAACGGGACGTCACGCCATGTTCCCTCCTGTTCTATCCTGCTTAGACATGCAAACGCGTCGTACGGCAGTGACTCGGAAGGCTTCGCTCTTGTTTTCAATTGTTCCTTCGTTTTTACAGCACCCGGTCCCAACAGGATCAGATCCGAACGCCTGAAGCACCTCCCGCCAACGCTCATCAACACCCTGGCGCGGCTCTTCACACACTACCTGTCGGAGTGCAATATTCCATCTCAGTGGAAGACCAGCAGGACCATCTTGCTGTACAAGAAGGGAGACGTGCACGACATTGGCAACTATCGCCCGATCTGCCTGCTGTCCGTAGTCTACAAGCTGTTCACTCGAGTGATCCTGAATAGGATCAGCCGAACGCTGGACAAAGGACAGCCATGCGAGCAAGCAGTATTTCGAAGAGGATTCAGCACGAACGACCACATACACACCATTCCGAAGCTCATCGAAGTGTCGCGAGAGTACAAGCTGCCGCTTTGCCTTAGGTTCATCGACCTGAAGAAGGCCTTCGACTCTGTCGAAACTGAAGCGGTCATCGATGCTCTGCTCACTCAGGGTGTTCCTACTCAGTACATCAGAGGCCTTCGAGAGCTGTACAGTGGATTCACGACCAAGATCTCACCATTCTACAACGACGTCGTCGTCGACGTGAAGAGAGGGGTTTGGCAAGGGGATACCATATCCCCGAAGCTCTTCAGCGCCACTCTCGAAAACGTCATGCGCGAACTAGAATGGGAAGACATGGGAGTGAAGCTCGACCTCCGGCAGCTGCACCATCTGCGCTTCGCTGACGACATCGCGCTCATAACACCGAGCATCAGTCAGGCGGAGCGAATGCTGGCCGACTTCGATCGTGTATGGAGTGCAGCTGAATCTTACGAAGACGATGCTCATAAGGAACGGACAAGTTCCCGATGCTCCATTCTCGCTCAACGAACGAACTCTCCGAATGCTCCAGCTACGTGTATCTGGGTCGCGAAGTCAATATGGCCAACGGCGTAGCGCTGGAACTGAGCAGGAGGAAACGAGCTGCTTCGATAGCTTTCAAGAGCATTGAAGAAGTCGCGAGGAAGACGAAGAACGTCCGACTGCGTGCCCACCTATTCGACTCCACCGTTCTTCCTGCCCTGACATACGCCCCAGAGACCTGTGCTTTACGAAAGCAGGATGAACACGCGATCAGCGTCGCGCAGCGTGGAATCGAGAGGACGATGCTCGGAGTGACATGACTCACGCAAGTGAGAGAAGGTCTCCGGAGTTCCGAGTTTCGTCGACGTTCGAGGATCAGAAACCAAGTCGTTGAAAATTAGGTGGGCCGGCCATGTAATGCGCTTCGCAGACACCCGCTGGACGAGAGCCGTCGCCGACTGGATGCCGCGGGATGTCAAGAGAGCACCATGGCCGGATTCACCAACGACTCACGTAACTTTAACGGAGAATTGTAAGCTTATCAAGCGATATGGTGAGCGATAAGCAGCGTTATCTGAGCTTTCCGCTGTGAGTTCTCCGTTAAAGTTATGTAAGTCGTTGATGAATCCGACCCCAGAACGAATGATATGACGCTATTCGTGCCCGTCAGGCGAGGAAGATCCATTGGAGCGCTCTGGCTAGCGACTGGGACGAAAGGAGACGTTGCTGGTGCCGTTCGGACAACTCGATGATCAACAGGACGTCAGATGATACATGCAATACGTTAAAAATTTCATGTATCACTACTGCATCACTACATCCGCGAAATCAATGGTAATCAAAACTTTTCTGTCTCTTACTAATTTTTGACAACCAAAAGCTGACCAGGGAAGGGTCTCAGGCGTAGGTCTGAACGGGGGAAATGGATATGCGAGAATCCCCACCCTTCATATAGTAGAAAAAGATGATTCGTTTTTGCTGAGTCCTTCAACCAAAAGAGCTACGGGCCCTCGAAGGGGTGGGGGTACAGTAGCGCACCGTCAGCACGTGCCCACGTGCATGCGTGCGCGCGTGCTGTTGTATAGGACGCGGCGAAGGGCACAACGGCAAGCTAGTCGGTGGCTCAGCCGGTTGAGGGGTACATGCAGGTGCTAGCTCAGATGTTCGACTCCCGTGCTATGCAACATTTTTGCATTTTTTCATGATTGCCGCCTTCTTTACCAGTTTGCTTCCTACACATCTCCTACATATTTATTTCACTCTAAATTGCCAAATAAGGATCAGATTCGTACTGAACGCGAGGTTTGGGCAAAAAACGGTGACCATGGCCTTACCATTAATCACCTTTACCTACTGTAGTTTAACATACTCCAGGGTAATACGGAAAACGAATGTCGGATTCGTGATCATTATCCCAAATAACCCCCCTAGGAAAACTTTGGGCGAAATCGGTGATTATGACTTCGACGGCCCTAGTCACCCGTACCTACCGTAACCTACCGTAATCGGCCGAAAATTGAAAAACGAATGTCAGATTCGTGACCAGCGCCCCAAATAACCCCCCTGGGCAAGGTTTGGGCAAAGTAAGTGATTATGACCTCGACGTCTCCAGTCACCCGTACCTGCTGTAACCCGTGCCTGTTGTAAGGTCATTGTTTAACATTCGCTGAAAAACACAAAACATTGTATAAATCAGAAGCTGAGAAAAGTGAGTGAAGCACAGCTCACAGAAACCTTTATTTGACAATTTAGAGTGAAAATAAATGTGTAGGAGATTTGTAGGAAGTAAGCTGATTAGGACTGCCATAAGGCACGACTTTCACGGCTCCAGAGGGGTTATTTGGGGTGTCTGACAAACGAATCTGACATCCATTTTTCAAATTTCGGCCGATTACGGTAGGTTATGGTGGGTACGGGTGACGCTGCAATACTGTACCCCCAATTTCGAGGACCCGTAGCTCTTTGGGTTCAAAGACTCAGCAAAAACGAAACATGTTTTTCTACTATATGAAGGGTGGAGATTCTCATAGTACTATCCATTTCCCCCATTCAGACCTACGCCTGAGACCCTTCTCTGGTGAGCAAAGTTCAGAGTTAGAAAACCATCTACGTCAAAGGCTCTGCAGGAAGCGATCATTGGTGAAGACTGGCCAACAATTTTCAATAATCGGGTGTGAAGAACTATCCTACCCACAGTTACTCTTGAACAAACGGCTAGCTAACAGATATTCAAATGCCTCTGAAAACGCTAGTTTTCTATCCTTAATATAAAATTGTAAGTAATCGTAGATGTCCAAACAACTGACAAGCCAAATTGTGAAAGTCGAGAAATGTCCTATGAAGCAACTCCATGTCAGCAGCACTTACACGATCATTCAAACAAAGCGGCATAGTTTTGAGTGTATGGCGCAATTTCTACACGAGCACATCCAAAAACGTCACATGCCTGCAATTAAAAATACTCTGAAACATTATTTTGGGAAGAAACCCAAGATTCTATGATTCTATACTTTTTCGATTCTTTTTATTGGATTTCCATAATATTATATAATTTTGTATGCAGTTCTATTTTCTGTTTTGTGGCCCATTTTAAGGTCATTTTCGAAAAAAAAACAGAAGAATTTACCTAAGATGGCCAGAAATTCAGAGAACAGAAAACAGAAGTTCCATCTACCCTTCATCTGGAGAAACACCTCGCCATAAGTTTCATAGTGAAGCTCTTGCACACTCTCTAAAACATCGACGTCCCTTTTTTGGTAGGATTAAACACGGTTATCCGTGATTCCACAGCGGGACGAACATATGCTTTGTGCGCCTTTATGCAAGCCCCTGGAAGACTTGATTTCAGAACTTGAAAAGATTGTAGATGCGATAGCTTGCCTATTTTTTTTTAAAATTAAGATTGCCACCACGACATTCCGCGGAAGTAGAATACGATGTGCATCCCAAAGAGGATTGATTAGCACCGCTCTTTATCATTTTATCCTTCCAACACTTACTGGCCGACGGATGAACTTCACAGCAAATGAAAATCTTGATCAGGCAATCAATACAGATCGATATTATCGGTCTTTTGACCGATGACATCGATTTCTCATATTTAACCTCTCGGGATGAGAGTCACGCGATTATGACGGCCGATGGATGGGCTTCACAGCAGCTGGAAGGTTTCGATCGGGCGACTAATACCGGTTGATGTTATTCATTTTTCGTTGAAGCTGACCGTTCTTTTGGGTGTTCGCCTATCGATGGCGGTTAGGTAATCCGCTGCAACGATTTCGCACAGAAAAATCCTGGCTTTCACCATGGGACGAGAAAAATGGTAGGAGTCCTCCGTCCTGACAGAAAATTCGCAAAATCGATCACGCGTTTAGTACCCATCCAGAATGTCGGCACCGGCAATTATTTTGGTGTCAAGGTGGTGACGAAGACCATGAGGAGGGTTGTCGAACAACCTTAGGGGTGAAGACGGTGACTAGCACAATCCAGAGACGCCAAGGAATGGCCGCCTGGTGATGATGAGCACGCTGGACGTATGGGGAGGGGGGGGGGGGCTGGACGACTTCATAGCAATTAGGTCGTTACCTAAGTTCCGTCGTTTTTTGACTAGCTTCAAATGTAAGTATCTTGGCTTAAACATAACCTTATTAGGCGAAATAAAAATCATTACAATCTACACAAATCTTGCCAATAAGACACTAGTTTATTTATTCCAGTAGCATAGAACTCCGGAGATCTAGAAGCCATGAATTCTTCGAGAGCAGATTCGCCCTTCGAGCGGACCCTTTGCAAGTATCGTCAGCGCTCCTTCTACGCAACAAAACGATCCGTTTCTGGAGCGAATTGTGACTTGTAACTGTGAGAATTGTCTACGACAATCGACGAAGGGCTCCATGGTTTGATATTGACGAAGCACCTAAACACTGTCCAAAGCTGAGTATGCACCAGGAAAAGGTGATGGTGACCGTTCGGTGGTGTGCCACCGGTTTAATCCACTATAGCGTTCTCAAACCTGGTGAAACAATCACAGCGGAAAAGTACAGTCAGAAGCTGGACGAAGTGCACAAGAAGCTCCAGTAAATCTACCCGGCGCTGATCTACAGAAGGGGACCGATATTTTTGCGCAACAACGCTAGACTGCAGGTATAGATGATCACCAGGCAGAAGCTCCATTCTTTGGGATACGAAACACTCGACCATCCACCGCATTCGCCCGACCTATCGTCTACAGACTACCACTTTTTCAAATATCCCGACGGCTTCCTTCGCGGAAAATACTTCAGGATCCGACATGATGCAGAATATGCTCTCGAAGAATTCATCGCTTCAAGATCTCCGGGGTTCTATACTACTAAGATAAGTAAACTAGTATCTCGTTGTCAAAGATGTGTAGATTGTAATGGTTTTTATTTCGACTAATAAAGTAATGTTTGGGCCAAGATATTTACATTTGAAGCTAGAGGTGAAGCAACTCTGCTGACCAGAGAGAGAGAGAGAGAGAGAGAGAGAGAGAGAGAGAGAGAGAGAGAGAGAGAGAGAGAGAGAATGTAGCGCAAGATTCAAATAGTTTTTAAAGGTTTACGAACATTGATTTTTATACGACTTCTCTCCCATCGGCGTGTGGTGTAGCGCAGTCGGAGGAGATGGTGCGTCTCGCGTGCACCTGAGCACCGGATTTCAGGTTCGGATTTTCCGCTCAAGCCAAGCAAACCTTCCATCCTTCCAGGATGGAAGAATTGGTAGCAGACTTGTCTGGGAAGGATAAAGCACGGACTTGTCCATCGGCTGGCCTCCGCAAGTCATTGTATAGCGAAATACTCATTCAAATCGCCTTCACGAATCCCGTAGAAGAACGCGTGGCGCATCCCAAAAAGGATTGAATAACGCCGTTACCCCTTATCTCTCCCATTCAGCCTGTCTTCTTGGCTCGGTTGCGGGCACAATTACAACTGCACAGATGAGCACGGCCTTGTAAGTTAAAAGGGTATTCATACAGGAACAGTACAACAACATTCGAGCTATGAAATTACCTGGGATAAATTTCCTATGCGTGGTTTGTACTCCACATCGTCTTGCGATGCAGCTGTCGAACAAGACGATTCAGCCGACTGAAACAAATTGTAGCACAGTGTATAAAATACGAGACCCAATCGATCACAATCAAATTAGCTACTATGTAGGAGCCGAATTCACCCAAGCCTGTGTAACTAAATTAGTATAACAGCTGCCTTCACCGAACTCATCTATCACACTTCAGCACTTTTGAACATGCTTCCTTAACCAGTTCGCGACAATGTGCTTTTTAATCGGCTTGTTACACCGGGAATAGCTTTTATAGCTGAAAATCATTGTGGACATCGCCATTCAAGAAACATATAACCTACTAAATCCTTGGTGTACATTACGGGAAGGTGAAATGGGTGTTCCAGTTCGTTGCAATCAAAACAGCAACACCACTAACACCAGACTCGACCTCGCATCCCGTGCTTATCGGGTAAGATGCTCTACACCATTACACCGCTGGTGCTGATCGAACACAACATCCACATCTCGTGGAACCAATCAGCGCTCAGCCGTACATCGGAATGACCGAATGGAGGCCACTGATATCAGAACGAGACAATTTGAGCTGAAGGCCTCAATGGAATCGATTCAATCCTTTTCAAGCGGAAATGGCTGTTACTGAAGTTGCAAGCTGTCCTAACGATGTTTTGTTACGATCACACTAGACTGCAGTCGAACCCACATGTCCTGCTTAGTGCGCAGGATGCTTTCACTCTGATGTTAGGCTGTCGTCTAGCATGTCGAGAGTTGAGCAACATTGTCGGCTTGACTCTCACTGCTTCATTATATGAGCTTTGCTTTTCGTATGACCTTCTTGACCTGATCTTCGTTTTTACTCCGACAGCAAGCCATAAACCAAAGAGAACTACATTAATGCCGCATCATACCCCGAAAAAGGAAAATCTAGACGAAGAGATGAGTAAGCTGCTTTAACAATTTTTTGTTTCATCAAAACTCTTACGCCAACCCGCACCACGTGATAACTGTTAAAAATGCTCTATGCTACTAAACCTCCGGCGCTCTGGTCGACAGCGAGATGCACATCTCGTGGGGGCAATCAGCACTCACTGCAAGGAGGTGAAGAATTTTTGGCGTGCTTTCGATGAGCTAATCCTGACCTAACAGCGAGAGATGCTGTCTAGCTGAGGTCCTTCATCTACAGAACTGCAGTTTACTCCCACTGCTTCTAATTCGAAGAAGCAATGAGT
The DNA here is from genome assembly GCA_947396885.1 of Heligmosomoides polygyrus polygyrus. Lineage (NCBI taxonomy): Eukaryota > Metazoa > Nematoda > Chromadorea > Rhabditida > Heligmosomidae > Heligmosomoides > Heligmosomoides polygyrus. The sequence continues at coordinate 26,334,006 of OX377202.1, forward strand.
CGAAAAATTAGGAAGGATTGTCATTGGATTGTTAAGCTATGTTATAAAGGAGTTCGTGTACCATTCCCAAATCGGCAGCGTTTAATCTACTTTCTACTCTACTTACTACTTTCTATCTACTTGGTGGAAAGACAAAGATAAGAGTTGTGGAGTACGTTGCCGTGCAGATAAACGTTGTCACGCTAATCGTGTATATCATGTAGATTTTTGCTTTCCTCATTTAAGCATCTCTAATGAAGGCACCTCCGCAATAAAAGCATGATCAACCTGGGGTCGTTGGAAACTATTAAATTAAGGCGTACCAATCTCTTAAGCAGAATTATACCTCAAGAAGCATAAATCGCTTGCGAATGACTAGCAGACTAGAAGACCATAGACTAGCATGGGACCTAGAAGAGCATACAGTGTATATCAGGGCTAGCCCGCTTAAGATAATCTCACTTATCCGAATTTGGACAAATCTTATCAGAACAGTAGTTGTTCTAGCTGATGAGGGGAATATGTAGGAGGCTGATGAATACATACGTAAGCAACTAATTTGCAAAAAAGGGGATTGCTCCAGCTGTCAGTAACATACAGCGGCTCGCCGTAAACACTGAAACTGTGATGCGAGCATAACTCTGGTGTATAATTATACTAGTCAAAGCAAGGACCTGGAAGTGTCCTTCTAAAAAAGCCCAGTTATCAGTTGCCCTACATGGTTTCTATGAGTGTTACCGTTGTTCTACGTTTTCGTTCTTCATCCCCTTTTCGATTTCAATGTGTCCTTATGTCACGTCAGCAAAGAAAATGAAACGAAAGAATAAGAAAATTACCGACGAAAGAATCCTCTTCTTACGACCTCGTCGCCCTGTAGCAGCCGGCTGCGCAACTTTCGAGCTCTCATCAGATGACGACGTCTTCAAGTATCACACTCACACAACAAGTTAAGAAGAGAACGTTAATTTGGACCAAATATGACGCACTTCAGCGCCTTAATGAACACGAATGTTAACAAAGCGTTTTATCGGATACTTTATAACGCTAGCTTGAACTCACCTGTTTTCTAGGACGGCCAACCGGGCGCTTGGATAACGAGAAAGGTGGAGGGCTCGGTGACAACGAAAATAGAATTTTTACGAGAAGACTTCATTATCATTTCAGTTCTTACGCTCAATGACAAAACTATTTCTCATGCCTATCTTAAAGAAAACTACCACCGTCTCTGGTCTCCTTTAGAAAGACAGCGAACGTATGAGCGAATCATATTCTGATTCCTTATTTTAAATCTTTCCCTAGCTACGGTATGTTGCAGTAGTTTCCACCCAAACAATAGAAAATGATGCTACACAGCAGCAAGCTTCACTAGGCTAGGCTGAAGCGACCTACACATCCTTGTTAGAATCTATGAATAGTCGTTTTTGCAAGTGTTACGATCTGTTGTTTTCCCGATACCATTCTTAAGTCTAAACACCCACAGTGACTCGACGCTTTGTTGTGCGAAGACTTCCTCGCTTCTTGTTTCGCGATGACTTATCATCGTCGGGTGAGCTCTGAAACCAGAAAAAATTGATGTATTCCAAAGTAAATTAGAAAATCCTTTTAAAAGGATCAAGATGAAGTTCCGATTCAAACGTTTCGTTCACTGACAATGTACAGGGTGCGCCAAAATTATGGCGACAAGGTATTCGAATCGCCGAAAGCGAAAAAACAGGACTTTCGAGAAACCAACAAAGCGATAACGTTTGCTAGCCCATTGCGAACTATACACAGCATTGAGATTCAATACATCTCCATCGGCGTCGATACAGGCTTCGAGACGCTTCCGGAAAGCATCGACGGCGACACGCAAACATTGCGCGTCAAGCTCATCCCACGCCTTCTGAAGAGCTTCCTTCAATGAATCCATGGAGCGGTGAGGTTTCTGGCACGGTTTGGTTTCCAGAACTGCCCAGACGGTGTAATCCATCGGATTCAAATCTGGAGAGTTGGCTAGCCACTCGTGGAAGCTGATGAAGTCCGAAAAGTTCCTTTTGCACCAGCCCTACACCATTCTCGCTCTGCGATCTGAAGCTCTGTCCTCTTGGAAGGTCCAGGAGCGGTTTCCAAAGTGATCACTGGCCCAGGGTAACGGTTCTTCCTTCAGAAGATCCTAATAGTTCTCCTTGATCCTCATTTCTGGCGATATCCGGTGGACCGAGTTCCTGTGAATTCGTCCCCGTATCTTCCTGATGTCTTCCGCATTTGTCACAGATACGTGTCTTTCTCGTCCGGATTTATCATCCTAGGTTCCCAGATCTTCGAAGAGTCTGATGGATCTATATAGAACACTTCGATGAACTCTAAGGCGCTGGTGAATATCGCCTGCCGAGAAGCCTTGACGGTAAAGTCCAATGGTTGAAGCACGGTGGCACGAACGTTTCGACATGTTTAAAAAACTATTTATTTTTATGCTTGATTGAGATAAGCATAAATAGATTGACGCAGTAAAAACAATAAAAGCGTAGAAAAAAAGGTCAAATTGTTCGCGCATGTGCTGTCGCCATAATTTTGGTGCACCCTGTATAATTCGCCTGAACCAAAAAGTCAGTACATCGTTTGAACGGCCAAAAAAGTTGTCGTTCTAAGTAAAAAGTGGTGCATTGTGCGATCTTCATTTCTGATCGGTCCCACGAGGTGTGGATGTTGCGGGTGGGTGCTGATCGGTCCCACGAGGTGTGGATGTTGCGTTCGATCAAACGGCGCCGGTGGTGTAATGGCGTAGAGCATTCCCGCCCGGTCAGAGGGAGGTGCGGGTTCGAGTCCCGCCTGGCGCTAGAAGTTTTGATCGCAACAAGACATCGTTGTGACAGCTTACAACCTCGGTACCAGCCAATTGAGGCTTAAAGAAACTGATTTGAATTGTTTCTATCAAGGCCATCAGCTTCACTGGTTCCATGCTGACATCAGCGGCCAGCTCATCCCGGATACGGGTGGGTGCTGATCGGTCCCACGAGGTGTGGATGTTGCGTTCGATCAAACGGCGCCGGTGGTGTAATGGCGTAGAGCATTCCCGCCCGGTCAGAGGGAGGTGCGGGCTCGAGTCCCGCCTGGCGCTAGAAGTTTTGATCGCAACAAGACATCGTTGTGACAGATCTTCATTTCATTGGTGACAAATATTTTGTTTGTGTGAAAGTCCCACTAGCCAACATTAAAGCAGAAGCAGAAACAAGTGTTCACTTCACAGCTGCAAGTAAGCATTATTTACACTATCAATCAAATAAAAATCGCAGAAGAGGGGTAGCAGTGGCCCTTCTTGTAATACACTAAAAGGTGCTGTTCTTGCGCTTAGAAATATACTTAAAGCCGTTACTTTTCCTAGAAAAATAAAAATTTCGCAGAATCTCAAATACTGTTAATCACTTTCTTGCGACAGGTTACTTACAAATTTACAAGGAAAGCTACAGCAATAGCTTAAATGAACGTTTTGTTTTAGTCTTCTTCGATGGTGTCTAGTTGAATCTGGATCTGCTCCCATCTGCAAGTTGCTCACCCTGTTTTTAATTGTCCAGTTTGACGTGAAAGTGGTATATCTTGATTTATACTCCACCTCTCTTATTAATTTGCCAGATATTCTCAGCGGCTGTCTCTTCCTTTGAGGACTTCCGTGCAAACACAAGAGATAGGCGGTAGAGCATTCCAAAATGTTCCTTCACATATTAACAGATTCCGTCATAACAACAAAGTTGTCGATGGATATTCGATACAATGCAAAATTCACTAATGCGTTCGCTCAAATTTTAGATCTTCCCAACTCGAGGACATTCCAGGTAACGCGACTTTCTCGCGATCATGGGACGACTCGAGGGATGATATTGCAAAAGAATTTGGCTTCGAGCATTATCAGATTGTCGCGTTAGGCAAGCAAAAAACTCACTATAAAAAACTGTCAACTGGGAGATCCACAGCGTGCTCATTCCATTGCTCTTTTCATTTATTTCTTATACTTCTGATGTATTTAAGGTACTCTCATCATATGATATGTGATGTATTTATACTATGGGTTTAATTACCCAACTTTAAAATAAAAAGTCATCAACGACTTGCGCATGTGTTGCGGGCCAAGTACACGGATGTGAAGTGAACCACCGAAACTCGCTTACTAGGCACGATGCATGAAGCTCGAAAGCCACATTCGATATAAATATTCCCGATAGCATGCAATTTTCCCCCACACTGCTCGAGATTTGCATAGCTCTAAAAAGACTCACCGAACTCACGCTGGGCGACGAACGAATACACCGAGCACGTTTCACCCTCATATGCATCGACCTAAGTAAATCAGTATATTAGAATAGACTGTGCGAGCTCAGTACGAATCGAGTCAGTTGAGGTAAAAGAAGATCTTCACGTGGAAATCGAGAAAAAGAACTGAGATATGCGATCATGAACACCAGCCAGATTTACCTTTCAGATGTCTTAAAGGAGGTTCATCATAGCACCGGTTTTCTAGAGGAACGAGGAAGTCTACGGCACAGTACATGTACGATTGGCAAATTCTACAAGCAAGGAAAACATGAGAACCCACTGCATAGGTGCCAATTACGAAAGGAAAACCCATCTGTCAACACTGTAAACTACGCTGCGCACTCAAGAAGTGCCTGTTGGCCTGCGGTCAACAGGCACTTCTTGAGTGAGCTTACAAAGAAACGTGATTTCTCTGTAGGCATAACAGAACATTGTGACAGTGTATGTCAGAGAACTGTTGCAATACAGATCCTTCATAATAGCATTAATAATGTGGCTATAAAGTAGTATTCAATAGCTCGGGGTTAGAAGGGTTAGAAGAAAACAAGACGCATCTAATAGTAGCGATGAAGGAATACGAACGCTCGACAGCACAAACTGGGAGCAGTCTTACTCAAATTTCCTCTGGGTAAGGATAGAAGATGGCGTTTATCAACCCCTGTCCCGGTCTGGGATGTGCCTCGCCTCTAGTGGGTTGGATCGAATGTTTTCGTCTTCGAATGTTTCAACCTTTCTTTTAATATTTTACCTTATCACTACATAGAGAAAGACTTAGCTTCTAAAGCATTCAAAATATATGTGAAATATAGGAAAATATTGCAAAAACTAAAGTCTAAACTCCTTTTCGTTGGAGCCGAACATCAAGACTTTTGTGTTCTTGAGCTTTATGGCTTGGATCTCGAAAATGCTAGGACAGAATCAAATCAGTGATGATATTCGGGTGATAAGTTGGAAAAGAATTGTCTAAAACCTCAGCACTACAGTGGCACCTAACACTTTAAACTGGAGATAGTGAACCCTAAAATGATGGATGACCTTGATCAGAGTAGACGACTGTCGAGAAACTGTAGACAGAAGGAGAGCTCTATTGATTTTTCCATAAGTAAGTTCAAGGCCTGAGGTACCAAAAAGTATCCTGTGAAGCCACTTCCCTACATAACGGAACAAGTTCATCTACGTAGTCTCTACACTACGATATGTCCCCTCGACAGGTACGGGTGCCAATGCCTTTTCGCTTCCTTCTTCAGTGGGAAAACAGTAAAAGAATTTTCAAGACTTATATATTTGAAAAAGCTGATTATGTACGACGGCATAAAATGGTTTGAAAAAAAATTTGGAATAACGATCCCCTTGTACCATCGCGAAGTTTCTAGGTAGTAATTCTTGTTAATTTATGACATTCTGCTGGTGTTGCTCAAAAAAGAGTCCAGAGATCAGACTTGGTCGACTAGAGCAGAGCAAGTTAACTATTTAAATCTGTTGCAAATGTGTCTGCTCGTGTAAGTAAAGCGTTCCTGCCCCTTTAAGCTGCAATTAACAAAACGATAAACCAATCACCCAATAAAATTTGAAGAAATGGATTTAGAAACTTCTAATTTGTTCTGCTTAATTTAGAAGTACGTCGCCTTCACATTGTTTCCATACGTTCCATAGAAAGCTTTCACATGAAAAACGTGATGTGTACAAGAGAATGTCAGAAATGCTTTCCGACAATTCATGAAATCTCACTGCCCAATTGTTCACAACTAGGAATTTTTAATTGGCTTTTACTGGCAGATTTGTGGAACGTAATAGTTCTTATTTTAATTTAAAACACATTCCACCAAATGATCAAATGAAGTTTTGATCGTTTGGTTTGGGTGCCGAAAACGGCGAAGACTTCCGGTACGACTCACAACGCACGTTCTGCAATGTTTTTGCAGAGTTGGAACACAGCCGATTTTTAAGGAAGCTGGCTCGCACTCAACATTTATGCTGTACATTGTTCCACAGAGGACGCGGAGCGCAGCTGGAGGTGCGGTCGCTGTCGCGTACACCGATAGCAGGTTCCTGTTCGGATTTCTTGCCCAGGCCAACCAAGCTTTCCATCCCGCTGGTGTCGGTAAATTGGCACCAGATTCGTCTGGGAAGGTTAGAACGCTGACTTGTCCATCGGCTGGCCACCGCAAGTCATTGTAAGCGTCAACCACGCTTACGAGACATCCCGTTGAAGAAGAATGCGTCGCGTATCTTAAAAGCGATTGAGTAACGTCGTCCTTCATCCTTCATCCTTTATTGTCCCGTAGGATCGCTTTTTAGTCCTTCCACTCCGCATTTAAAATGTCGCTATTGTTATTAAAATTGCTAAAAATCAAGACTAACTCGCTGGCCCAAGGTACAAATGCCCCAGAAATACTTATGGATAGAGCAGAAGTTTTCAATAGAGCATAACTTCATTCTCCTTTAGATTTAGCGAGCATTCTAGATCTAGCGTAATGCGCATGGAATCGAAAATTCCAACTAAAGGTTTCCGTGTAACCGCAATATTTTGCGATGTACACCTGATCAGTGAAAATGTTTTCACTAATCTAAAATTGTATGATCAATTATATTTTGTGGCATGTATATATGGCATGCATACTCAGGCTTCTACGATCGAATGATCCCCAAGTATATTTAAGGGCTTATAAATCCTATGTTCGACCGATATTGCAGTTTGGATAACTGTTTGGAATCCTTGCAAAAAGAAGGATATCGATTTCTTGGAAAGCGTTCAGAACAGTTCTACCCGAAAATTATATTTGAGATGTTATCATATCAACTACTTGCAGCTGTCCAATGGCCTAGAAAGGGCAGAAGCACATGGCCTTCCAACGCTGGCTAGTAGAAGAAGAAAGGCTGATCTCGCCATGATCTTCTAAATTCTAACTCAGAGGCTCTCCATAGATCCACTTTCGTTTTTCGGCGTACCGTTGACTAGGTCTATGAGAGGTAAACTACGGCTTAACGCCGCGGTTGCAAAGACAAAGATTAGGACAAATTTCTTCACCTATAAAAACCTCAGCCAATTCAACACGTTACTAAGTGATGAGAAAAAGAAAATGTGTTGGGGTTGTCTGTCCAGGCCTTCCGTAAACTTATTGAGAAGTGGCCTGTTATTGTCAACTCTTACATTAGCTGACATCACTTTGCAGTTATTTGTTCATTGTTCGTCCAGACGTTACTGTGTAGTTATTTGTTTATGTTTAATTTCATTCGGTTTCTTAATTTTACACGTGTGATCACATTCCACGTCTTTAAATAAATAAATTAATTAATATAGTCATCAATTTCTTACATTCGTTTATTACTAATTGTAGAAAACAAATAACCTCTTCTTATTACACAGCTACGAGGAGAGTAAATAGTAGGATGGTGCTGCTCCGTACCATCTACATATTAATCTTTTTTCGAGAATCACCGAAGCGTTTCTCTAAACACTACTGTTAAAGCTCCTCATAGTTACAGTCTATACGCGCATTGCAAAAAATCCTCACAAAATGTTTTACTTCGAAAAGAAATGAAGTCGAAAGTTATGCAGCAAAAATATTGTGTATTGTCGTCAATGTGTTAAGTTTACTTTTCTTGAAAAACACTGCATTTTCAGGATCATTTTTCATCCAATACCAGATGAACATAAAAAATTCTTTTTCGTCTGCTAAATATAAGCAAGCGCGATTTCTTGTTAGTGTGACAGATGTGGTAATGCTGCCTACGAACTTTTTGGTATGGTTCTCTGACCACAACGGGTTGAACAGCATAACTTTTCTAAGGAGTTGCTTTCTGGCAGTTTTCTTCTAAGCTTTTGTGAATCTGACTCATTCGATAATATTAGGCTGTCGCAAAATTAATCGACGAACCGGACCGCTCACTCCAAACTGCTATAACTAAGCTTAAAAACAATTTTATTAATCAAAGTAAACATCCCCAGAATCTATACATTCTTGCCAACGAACAGGTAATGGACAATCCTTAACAATAAAAACTGACATCACAGGAATTAATGAAATCAAGGAGGGCGCATTCAACATCGGTCAAAGTAGTGAATTGTTTCTGACGCAAATGAGAATCAAGGGCCCAGAAAAAGTGATGGTCAGTGGGGGAAAGGTCAGGAGAATATGGTGGTTGAGAGAGATATTCGATATTCGATTCGATACCTAGATGGGTCAATTTTCGACGACTGATTTGTGAGGTTTGCGGCCTTGCGTTGTCCTGCAACAGGAGCGGCCGCCCCTCCTCTATTCACCACTGCCGGCCATAATTTTTGCAACTTCTCTGCTCTGACTGCCTGACCAGTTTGCAAAAAGCTGTAATGGATTACACCTTTACAACACCACCACAAAATAGGCATAAATTTTTTTAGGGTGAAGGTCGGGTTTAGGAAGGGACATTGGAGGATCATTCCCATCTACCCAGACAAATGCCGCTTGCTGTTATTCCAAAGGACCCGTTTTTCATCTACAGTTATAATACGGCTTACAAAACGCTCATTTTTAAAGCGAACTAGCAAGTTGGAGCAAGTGCCTTAACGCTGCTCATCGGCCAGCTCATGAGGCACCCACTTCGACGACATCTTCTTCGCCTTGCCGATTCTCGCCAAATGTCTTGCTACCGTACTGTGACGTACGGGAAGGTCCTCTGCTAAGGTACGTGTATTCGCCTCCGGAGTTGCTTCGACGGCCCTCCTCGAAGCTTCACCATGAATCGACGACCTGCTCCCCCGACCCGGTTTTTCTTCGAGATCAAATCGCCAGAAGCGAATTTTTCGAAGCAGTGCCTCACCTTGGTTCGCAAGGACAGTCCGTCCCAAAAGAGCTGCCAAGGTTACGAGATGCATTCGACACAGAATGTCCCAATTTAAATTCGTAAAGCATGATGACTCGATCGTCGCGTCGGTTCATTATTTTATGGAGTCCTGGAAAAGGTCGGCTCGAAAATTTAGAGCGACAACCACATGTGTTTTTAGAACGAGCAGGAAAAACCTACCGAATGGTGTGCGTGGCTCCCTGAGACGGAGTGGTTTAGGGTAAAAAAAAAACTTATTTATTTATAAATTCCTCGAAACGGAGATTAATTTTGCAACAGCCTAATACCATGCAAACCTTACAAACGCATATAGAAAGTTTCAGCGATTGTTTAGTTCCGGAGTTAAGATTTCTGCTGAAGGAAGGTTGGCCTACAAAAAAATGACGTTCAGCCATCCTATTTTTCGTAATACGCGAGCGGTAAAGATTGCCACCTAATTCAAAAGGGCGGAGAAGTGACACAAAATGTTAGTAAGGAATAGCGTTTAACGCGTGAAAACTGAAAAAAAATCAAAGATTGAAAATCTGCGCAAGTATGATTCAATCGATTTCATTTGAGCATGTGCGGCCGTTACGGGGTGGACATCCTTCCTATCACGCTGGTGTGCTGTACTTCTGTGCTGGACTTTTTTGTTAGCGTACTTGAGCCTTCACTGAATATAGAGAGACCTCCCCCCCCCTCCTCATGTCCGATTTTGGTTAGTGCAGAGTTGTATTCAACCTTCAGAATTTATATGCAGGATCGAGCAATTCTAGCAATAGCTTGAATAAAATGTGTCACAGTCGGCGCCACGTTCAATTATTACGCCCTGTGGCGACTTGAGCAGTGACCGTGTCAACGCCCTCCTTATTTACTTCAAAGCTTTTTGCTTTAGTGTGGCATCAGAGCTATCAGATTAGCAAAACATCGCTGATAACGTACGTAGTGTCCCAAGAAAACCGCACACTGTCTGATGGACCATAAAACTTCTTCAGATGCAGTACATTACTCCAGCTCATATTGAAAAGCACAAGCGAAGGCCATTGCACTAGATGACAAAATCATGCAACGCTCTTCGTTATCGCGCTGTTTATTTGGTTGATAACGTAATCCTATTTATATAAAGTTCTACAGTTCAAGATTGCACGATCTCCAGCAGCCGGCTTTCCTGAAAAAAATGAATATATCTTCAACACGTTTCAACTTAAAATTTCAGGCACTTTTTTTGCAAATTTTCCTCGCTGCAGCTCTTACAGCAACGCCGAATGACATTTTTGATGTTCCAGAAACACAAATAATAAACATTTCCACCATTTCAAAGAAAAGTCGCCAACACTGTGTTGACTGTGTTGAGTCGAACATGTGTTTTAGTATTGCGCCAACAAGACCTCATTGGGCATCTTCACGTAACAGTTTGGCACCCATAGCGTGTTCTCGACCAGGTAGTGTGGTCCAGCTTCTCTCTGTGGAGCACTTCTACACCATCACCTGAACTTTTCCATAAATTATTACCCACTCATCCAGGAACACCTTGACTTTAGTGGACTTCTATTGTTGATTTCTAGAGCGATCAAAATCCAACTGCAATGAATGTCCTTATGACAGAGCTAACAAAAATCATTACTTTTCCAGTGGCTTTTCTCAGCTTTTTCTGCTGTGAGTATTTGCATATTAATGAGCCTACGTTGGTGTAAATGAAAATGTAAACCACATTCAAAAACCACTCAAACCGTACTTAAATTCCAAGAATCTTTTTCGGCTCGTGTTTTGAAAATCCGGCATGAGCTTCCTTCATTAAACCTCAATTTTTCGTCAAAAACATTCAACTACAAGCTGGAAAATTCTCTTAAATAGAAAGGATATTTGTGAAGTTGACTACAAAACAGAAGAGTAGACGATAATTTGTCTGAATATATAGTAGCTTTAAGTAAATGAAATACTAAACCGCCTTGAGAAATGAGCACTTTCCACATTATGCATATTTTCGAAGAAATCACTTTTTACAATGTTGTCTTAGTTAACATTCCAAATGACAGCATCAGACGCCAGCTGGTTCGAAATAGGCTTTACGACAGGGAGTGCGCAACGGAAAACTGTGTTGTATGTTCTTACGGGAAAGTAGGGGATTGCGCCAAAGTTGGCGTTATCTATGAGCTTGAATGCCGGACATGCAGACAGACATACATTGGGGAAACCGGAAGGGTACCTGCTATTCGTGTTAATGAACATTTAGCGTGCAAAAAAAAGGCGGGGTATCTTAACGAATCCTCTGGGCAAGCATAAAGTGGAGGAATATGGCGGAAACGACTTTGATGTGAAGTGCACGATTTTGACCATCGGGACAGATATTTCGTCTAGAAAAGCGCTGGAGGCGTTCTGGATTCTTTCACGAAATCCACGAATGAACAATCGAAATGAGTGTCCTTCGGTCACCGATGACTTTCTGCCGTTTATTTCGCATTGTGAGTTATAGAGCGACCGGTGGTGAAAAGGATGTGGTTAAGAATGACACTGGTATACACAGTATACATAGTGTAGAATGAACAGTATAGTGAGTCTCAGTCACCATCTGTCGACTAACTGCGGCAGCGGCGTCGCTCCGCACAAGCAGTGGATCAGCGGGTGAGTTTATCGTTCATGGGTTCGGAATTTCTTGCTATGCCTCAAGACGATATCCTAAAGGCTAGAGTCGATGAGGCGTTTGGTCGGATAGATAGCAACATCCGAATCCTCAAGCCACTTTTAGGCCTCCGAAGACGACGAACGGGTCGAAACGTTAGGCCGCTCAATAAATACTGGTCCACCTAACAACGTCGTTCGGCACAGAAGTAATCGAAACATCAAAATAATGCCGAGGTTTTACGAAGAGAGCTTGGAGAATACTTTTTGCAATGATCAAAAAGCCAATGTTTGCTGTAATCTTTTGTGCGGAGCTGATTTAGTGAGACTTTTGGCTTAATAAATGTTCTGCTCTGTTCTGTTCTAAGTGGGACCTGTGCCCATCTCATAAAATTCGTTTGTTTTGTGTCGAAATTGTGGCTTTCTGAGTACGGAAATGATGGCTCAGATACCGCCATTCGCAACTCTCGACGGAATTATCTTGGCCCAGACAGAAGGATAACAATGACCACCTAATAGCCACTGATTTCTATACATTCGTTCCGAAGTTTTCAGCCATCGATTTCTGTAGAATCTCTCGGCGTTTCATGCACTTAAACGGTAATGTGAGTAGTGACAGACGCAAGCAGCTAGCTGATTCAATGCAAGTGTCAGCTGTGACTTTGCGGCTACCTTCACCTCACAATGCTATGCAGGACTATGGAAGTCCTCGGAGCCCACCCTCGAATAATAGCAGAAGGCCAGCAAGAAGATGTTCGATATGTATCCAAAAACGGGAAAGTGCAGAACGAGGGCAGTTCCCGGCCGTGCCAGCTGGCGCTACTGCGCGCACTCCGCCTACCGACAGCCAGCACCAGACCATGTGTGTTATCGTAGAATGCCATTACCCAAACTGCGCAGCAATGAACCCCAAGGTTTATAAAACCACTAAAACTGCCCACATAATACCCTTCTCAAACAAAACGATGGGAGATCATGGGCTTTTTACTCTACTCTGAAGGATAAAGAATGATGGGCGACGCTAAGTCCGAGTGAGGTGTGAGAATGACTTTTCGGTCTCATAATGACTTCCGTGAACCAATATGTGAGCACCTCAGCCTTTAACGTTCTAACTCGTCAACGAAAGGACGAACAGCATGTCAACGTCAATGTCATGGGGCACATAGGTTCTCGTTGTATTTAGAGAAGCTATTTTGTTCACAGAAGTTGAATGAAAGCACTTGTGTATTCTGGTGAAGAACAGCACATGGACATTTACACAACATTCAAATTTGACAAAGACCAGCTGTCCATAAATCGGATCTCTGCATTCCTGGTATGTGTCTGAGACACATTCGGCATGCTCGCAATGGTGAAAAACTTAAATACAATGCATTTCGATGTTTAGTGGTTCGTGGTGGTTCCTCGCTCTTTAAAGTAACAGTAATTCACACTATCATGCAACAATACTCCGAGGCATATGAAGCTGCATGAACGCATGAACAGCTTGAAAATGAAGTCCGTTATGGTAAATGATCCTACCATATTTAAAGAGACCGTCTACCTCTGTGTATTCATGTGTATGTGTTAACTTCACGCGCAGTCGATAAAAATGGACGAGAATTGTCAGGAAATGGCAGATTCGACTAATGGGTGGAAGGACTCAATCGAACGACCAATATCGACTATACATTGGATTCGATCAAAAATTGGATGACTCGGATTCCCAGACTCAGTTTGAGATCGGGGTATACGAATCGGGTATCCGAAAACGATCCGTTTGAATATCAACGGACATTATCAACCTTCGGTCGGAATTGTTGGTATTTCCCCAAATTTTTACAATTAGGGTGGATGTCACACGATTATAATGTTCGCTGAATCGACCTCACAGCAGGTGAAAGTGTTCAATTTGACGAACAAGGATAGCATCAGTTCCCATGGAAACCGTGGAGAAATAAGACCTTAATCCTTCATTCGGTTGAGAATGCAACGCAATGATGCGATATTTTCTTCTTCAGGCGTTAACTCCATAATCTTGCAAAAGCCAAAGTAGACTCGAAAATCTCACAAAAGGTTTCTAAAAATAACTCGCCTAGGATTAAGCACCACTCTGGGTATCACTTGTTCACGGCTGGGATTAGAGCCGCATTCGAGGTCTTAGAAATTTGAAAAAAAGGCATCCTATCTCGAGCTGTTCATTGATGTTGAAGACACCACTGGATAGTTGATCATTTTCAGTTGCGATTGTTCTTCTTATCTGTGTAGCTTTCCGCTTTCTTTTCAAAGCCTTATAATGCATTATGCTTACTAATTCACTGAATTGCCCTGTTTGGAGTGATCCCATCGACGTAATAAATGTAGTATTAATAATGTAATCCTTCCTTACAATGTGCTAGATCTAGAGATTAAGTGGCATCGTCGAATAGGGTGTGAGTGAAACCGCATCTGACCAAATTAAGAGAGTATAACGACAAATGTTTCAAAATATTATAAATAAAACGTGTATATTATAATAAACAAGAGCTCCGTCACGCCTATCGGCGTGCCCCGCACTTGTGCGCTTCACGCGAGTTGCAGTATCACTAAGCTAAGAACAATTACATCAAGCTAGCTGCCCCAGTTGTACAGCTTTTTTCCCTACCTAGGAGTACAAAAGGCTCGCAGTACGTACAGCATATAGTATGATAGGGCGATCTATTCGTTCCTCACTACTGGTCCTCCCTTAGTGAAACGGTCCCCTAATTACTGTTCCTCCTCAATGATCACCCGTTAGTGTACGACGTCTTCAGCACGCCTTCCCTAGGCACATTGGACGACGTCTTGTCACGTCTACCTTCATCCCTAAACATTGAGCGTCGTCATTGGCACGCCTTCTAAATTCTATGGCACGTAGAAGACGTGTTTTCCACTATTTTCGCAACTCGTAATTTGATCAATATCAATTGATGGCGATCGATACTTCAAAAATGAGCTTCAGATTTGTGATGAGCGACCACGACTACCCCAGGACTAAAGTTTCGTACCGTCTGGACGACATCCACAAAAAAATCGATAGTTTGATCAACATCGATTTATGGCGATCATACTTCAAAAACAAACCTAAGATTCGTGTTCAGCGACCTCGACTACCCCCAGTGCTGAAGTTTCGGACCGCCTGAACGACATCCACAAAATCGATAGTTTGATCAATATCGACTGATGGCGATCGATACTTCAAAAAGAAACTTCAGATTCATGTTCTCCGACCTCGATTGCCTCAGGGCTGAAGTTCCCAGGTAGGGAGAAAGCGTCTGGGTATTTTTCGCTATTTTCGTGTCGTAATTTCCCCCATTTTCACCCTATTTTATGACTAATTTCTGCGGCAGCGTCGATCGATAGTATGACTCAGCGCTTAGCGCGTTATTGTAGAGTATGATAATAATATTAGTAATTAATAAATGATAATAACTGTAAATAATTACAATTCGTACTGCGGTATTTTATACCGTTAAGTACTCTGTCAATGCGGACACCCTATGCTGCGATAGCAGCCATCAAGGGGAGAAAGGATATAGGATATACAGGCTTTATAGACCAGTTTAAGATGTGAAAAGTGCTCCACTTCGTGAGCTCGTAGAGGCAATCCGACCTAGCTGCAAATCTTATGTCAGTGTTTGGTATTTAACAAAAATATGCGACCTCCAAGAGATGGAATGTACTCAGGTTAAAGTTAAAGATCCCTACACATGTCTCATTGCCAAGCAAAATCACATTCCCTGACGACTGCGCCAAACGACTCACATCACGAACCTAAGAGAAGATGAGTCTTCCGGATTGCATACTTCGACTTCTATTCTCAACCGCTGTTTCTTCGGCCATCTATTGGGGATCTATGATTCACCCCAAGAAGGGCATTTAGCAGCCTTCGCTGCTAACCATATGAAGCAAGAAAATAGGA
Organism: Heligmosomoides polygyrus polygyrus; assembly: GCA_947396885.1. Lineage (NCBI taxonomy): Eukaryota > Metazoa > Nematoda > Chromadorea > Rhabditida > Heligmosomidae > Heligmosomoides > Heligmosomoides polygyrus. The sequence goes on from OX377202.1 coordinate 26,349,613, forward strand.
AATTTATTCCATTCATAAGAAATAAGAATGGTTGCGTGCGAAGCTGGTGGTGTCTGCTCTAGCACATTAGACGGATTCAGTGTCCAAGCCCCATCAGGGCTAAGCAGTTTTTTCAGATCAGTCACTGATTTGATTAGGCAGAGAAGATCACTGATACATTGTTCGAAATGCAACGCTGACCACGACATTAGAAGAAATATGCACCTAAAATGGCTCTACGGGATCCGGTGGAAGTAGAGTACTGAGACGCATCTCAGAATGGATGGTTAGCACCGAATATTGTCCCAAGAAAGAAAAAGCAGATCTCCAGCCACATGAACCTAGACTTGGTTGGCTGTCGAAGAGGTAGACGACAGCGTCAGTGGCCACTTCCCATACTCATTGTCAGCTCCGCAGTCGATAACTGGTGAGGTTTCTAACCACTACATTAGCCATTGCACAGCACTTGATTATAAAATTTTTATTACTGTTTCTACAGACAATACCTAGGACAATAATAACGCTGGTCCAACTGTGTACACACTTACGCGCATATTGTGCGACGGGTCAGCGCATACGCAGCCCCGCTGACAGGGCTTCTGCTTACCATTAGCATGAAATCTGAACTCACAATTCCAAGCTAAGGTTGCTGATATACGTACGAAGATTAGATATTTACAATGGTCACAAACATCAGAGCCAATGGACTCTTAGAGGCCTGCCTACAACATCGGAATATCAATAGAAACTCGGATGAGAAACCGTTATCTGTACAGCACGTTGAAATACACTCACCACGATCCAATAGAAGAGCCTTTTCATTGATTTACAAACCGAGACCGACCAAACACTGGAATACATTGGCCTCCACGTCTGGTTTGGAAGTGGAGATTCCTAAGCTTTTCGAAAAAAGTAGTCAAGGGGAGGGACAGACTTTCCAGCGGCAGGTCGGCAGGATTACTAAAGAAAGAAAAGGAAACCGATCACAAATAACACGTACGGAGAAACCAGCAGCCGCTAAACGAAAACAGGCAAAGGTATGAACAGAGGGTTATAAAAACAGGAACAGAGACAATACATGGCGTGTTCAGGAAACTGAATCATATAGAAAACAGTGAAACAGACAAGAACTCTCAAGTCTGCTTGCACCAAGTGGCTTCGGAATAAACTGCCCTTTACTTTTGTATGTACAAAATTCAACAGGGTTTGATCTGTAATGTAACCCAGCAAATGACTCAAACATAACTGAACTGGCACTTGAGGATAAAAGCTGTGTCATATGTACAACAGTAGTGCGACGAAACCGATCCTTAATTCTCTATAACGTGTAAACTGTTTAAGAAGTTAAGCATTCACTCCGACTGACTCGCTATTTCGCCAAGATTCAGATATTCACAGATGTGAGTCGGCAGCTTATCCTGACTGGCGGAGAGCTGGTGGAAAATCGCCTCAGCGGCTGTCATCACATCATCCAAGACCAAATGCATTGATAGGTCGTTAACGTGCTGAAAATACCAGCATTAATGCTTTCGGAGACAGGAGATGGTTCTTACAATTCTTCTCGAAACCACACAAATGTGCTTTTATATACACAATGGAGCCTTGCAGTGCTTTGTTCACTTAATTCTTGGGTGCAGTAGGCAGTTAATGGATGGTATTCAGGACGAATCTCCACCTTTAGACTCCTAGCTAAGTGCTAGAATGATAGAACAATCTATCACACCTCAGCTCACTTTGCTTATCTGTCAGACTGACTTCATGTGTTTATTATGCAATCCGATTCAGTCTATGTGCCAAAAACGGTAGAGCCTAAGCTTTACGGATTGCTACCAGCAGCGAATAATAACAGTCTATAATGAGAAAGCTAGCAGTAGTCAAGGTGACCTATCTCTCAATAAGCCGCGGTAATAATACAAAAGTCGTTAAATAATATTTGTAACTAGCTAAAGGCAGCACTCCCTTCAGCTGCCTGCAAAAGTGAAAGTTTAACGTCTTCACGACAGGGTGGGTTTTCGCCTCTCCGTCATGTCGGAAGACGTGTAGACCTCTTTTGGGTAAACAGTAAAAAATAATACTACGCAGCCGACCTATGGATACTTAATAGCAATTCAGTGTAAAGAAGTTCTTCTATCAAGAAGATCAGGCTAAGGCAAGTTAGGCTATGGCAGCGGTGTTTTCTTTTGATTCACTTCTATTCTGTTTCATTTAGTAAGTAATGATGCTGTTTTGTCAATTGCTGTTCTCTGGTTCAATTATGCTGGCGTTTGTGTTTGTGTTTGTTTGTTGTTTTATATGCAGTCTTCGTGTTACGCCAGAATAAAGTAAAGTAAAGTAAAGATGACAAGGTGTCACCTCCCACACCCCGACATTCTAGACCTGGCCAAAAAACAACGAGCATCGTCGAACACGGTAGCGGATGGGGCTGAAGCAAATTTTTAATCAATTTTTAAAAATTCGACATTTTCGGTTCGATGACCCTGCAACCCTTAAGGTTCGAAAACAAACCGCGTGGTACACATTCTATCAAGTTATTTCGAACAAAAACGTCCGCTCTTTAATTAGGGCATAGAGAGTTCTGCCTTCCTAATTCTGGAGGAACGTAAGCGAAGAAAAAGAAACTCGAACCCAGAAGGGTATAGAACGACTTCTAAGAAAAACTTGGTATTGGTTTAGCGTCGATTGCGTGAAAGAATGTGGAGATCACTCTACTTGCTCACGTTTTTCTTCGGTGTTAAGCTAAAAGCTATGAGTTTGTTTTTAAAGCGGACCTTTCTGATGATCCGATGATTCGAGACAATACCCTTACAAGACCGAACACAATATAAGGCTTATTAAAGGCTGACAAAAATCACAAACGCTCTGTCTACATCAGTGAGTTCACTTTTCTAGAAAGAAATTCAGAAAATATCACACATAAAAGAAAAACTCATTGTTAAATCGACCGAGAGTGGGCTGACTAGTGCACAGCGTAGTGAAAATGAAAAAGTCTGATTAGTGATTAAAAATCGTTGTTCACGATGTTGTTGCTCAGACTTAGTTCAGGCGAAAGAAACTTATAAATATTCGATAATGCAATATTTCAAGGCTTGAATGTGTTCAGCGAAACAAACCCATAAAAAAAGACGTCGAGTCCAACAAAGTGGCGTAATCTTTGAAAGCTTACCTTGAGTATCTCCGTCAGCCCAAACTTATTTGCAATGATCGTGTGCATCTCTCCGTCGAGTATCGCGATGCAGATCAGCAGCAAGAAGTTCGGACATGGTTGTCCGGTCCACAGCACCTAAGAGGTTCTCAATGATGTCGATGGTCTGATGATCGAGTAACTTATGGGAAAAAAGGGTTACCTCCCACAGTTTGCAAGTGTCCGCGAACGAGAGCTCACGTTTGAACCACACGAGAACCCAACGGAAGCAGAAATACATATCATCAGACTGGTGACTTTCTGCAATGGAGTCGTTACAGTTCAATCCAAGAAATCTTCTGTGAAAAAAGTCTCCGCAAAACGTAAACAGAGGTCCAAAAAAGATAAATTCTGCCCGAACTCTCCACTCTACAAACCTAGATAGTTAGCCAGCTGAGGATTCACGATCATCACAAGGTCTCGGAGTTGATACATCTGAAGCTTGATGGCGGCTTGATCCTTCTCAAAGTTTCGCTGCTGAAAACGACTTATTTGCAAATCTCAAAATGTGGAGACAACCATGAATTTCAAGTGTATATATGTAAAGAGTCAGAGCGAAGTCGCAGATGGTGCCAATTTTTAAGCGTGCTCCAAATTGGTTTGGGTCCTTGGCCAAACAACCTAACCAACTCTTCGGTATCGGTTAGCTAGTACCACTGGTATTTGAGAAGAAAAACTAATAACTTGCTCACCGACCGTCCATCTAGATAGATCAAATATGTGTTCGAGTCATTGTGATGGCGACTTTTCCTATTCCTTTTGTTTACTACTATTTTACATTTCAACGGAATCGTAGAGTAAGGGTGGACCACGTTAAAGAAAGCGTAATATGGTACCCTATTCTAAATTGTCCATCGAGGAAACTCCACTCCTATGCGGGAATGCCAGACCCCCACTCCCCCCCCCCCCCGCATCCGCATAGCGCCAATGAACAAGCCAGTGCTTTGTCGCTCTTACAATTAAAATCGATCCGCAGAAGGCTCGGTGGTGCACCTAATTAAATCAAAAACGATCACTCTCTGTACGAAGAGGGATCCACTTCTAGCCTATCGTGTTGTGCTCCCTGATCTGTCAATTCTCGAAACGGGGAACAAAAAAATGGATGCTATTATGATCAATGGTGTGTGGTAACACATCGAGTAGTGCATTGCTACCAGAGATGTCTGACAATGATAAACTTCTTCACGCATCGAAACCTAAAGAACCCCACGTAGTTAATGGCGAAAAGTGTGGTTAGCATATTTACGTCTCGCTTTAGATGCCTTTTTACTCGCAAAAGCCTTTTGTAGGTTGTGCTGTTGTATTTTTCTGTAATTTTCTTGTGATATCTTTACTTTTTTGCGTATATAATAATCTTGTGACCAACTCCTGAATAAATAAATAGAATAAATTAAAATAGAACAAATAGAGAGCAATTTGTTATACCGCGGCCACCGCAAATCTTCTTATAGGCCAACTAGCGTTCAAATTGCTCCACGATATTCCGTAGATCTAGAATACGTGGCATATCCCAAAAAAAGGATTAATTAACGAGGTCGTTTATCCTTCATCCCTTACTATGACTAAGATGACGAAGGACGTCAGAAAATCTTTCTGCGGATTTTAAGGATACCGATGGAACTGTGGACGAGGATCTACCCTCTAAAACGTCCGTGGGCTGCCATTTTTTCTTTGCCATGTATGTATCAAAGCCCATCCCTTTCATATTATAAGTTGTTGGATAAAACCTCTAGATGCTACAAAAGAGATAGAGGGAAAGAAGAGGATTGTTCCTACATGCAGCCGCAAGGATGAGGGTCGGAATGTAAGTCTGAAGCATGCCAAAAGTAGGAGTACAAAGAACATAAAAGGCTTCGAAAAGAAGCAAATGAACACTAATGCTCCGCTCGTTACCGGTTTTGCAACATCAGTACATACGCTTTCAAATAAAGTAGCCTAGCACAGCGAATGTTGGAAGCAGAGCTGAGGTGGACAACTAAACTTGACTCCGTTCTTGCTTTAGCCTATTTCCACCACACGAATATAATCGCTGAATTGATCTAACTTCTACGTGATATAGCAAGCTGTCGAAATATGGCATAAAGACATAAGGAGGGCTCAATGGAAATTCCGTTTATCATCAAAAGTGGCAAAATCCTCGCGTCTCGACGACGCATTGGACAAGCTTCTGCAATATATACGTGCAATCGTGTGAAGGGGCATGTCTCTCAGAATGCCACGTCCCGCTCAAGAACATGGAGAAACGGCCAAAGAGGATTAACTAGGGCAAAACGAAGATAAAGCGAGAGCCGCTGTAAAGCTGATCTGTTAGCGAAAGAGCTCGGACGATAAAAAAACACAGCTACTTGTGCAACAAGAACTGGTACTCTACTTTCGTTTTCCGCGAACAAGTAGTAGCAAAAGGGGAAGCAATCTGCGACTACGAAACCGGCTGCGAGAGCAACTGTTAAGTCAACGGTTTTCACTTGGCCTACCTTTTGGAAGTGCGATCTATTGCTTTCAGAAACAAAAACCTCTTAGGTCTAGGCACGCCTCCAGGAAACTGCTGTCTTCTAGACTATTTCCGTCCTTGATTTTGTTTTCAGCTTACATCAAACGCTCCTTCCTTCGCCTTCTACGGTTCTTTGTAATTTCAGAACAGCCTCCTCTAATACATTATGTTATGTTGTAATTATAACCTACGTTCCTGGGGAGTAGTTTCACGCAGTGTAACATCCTGTCACGAATAAGGAAGCTATTAACCTGGTAGAATGATACATAGTATGAGTAGATATAAGTAAAATTCAGTAGCTCTCTCCACTGTAATTTGTCTGTGAAAGTGTCACGTCTTTGGTATAGATTTCCGTACCTGGAGCAAAATTAAGATTTTTGGTTCATTTTTTGAGTTTTTCACTGTATCACCTGTATCACCTGTCGTCCCGTTGATCATCGACTTGCTCGAGCGGGCGCCAGCAGCGTCTCCATTCGTCCCTGTCGCGTGCCAGAGTGGTCCAATGGATCCTCCTCGCTCGAGGGACACGAAGAGCGTCATATCGGTCGTTCAGGGCTTTCACGAAGAAGTCCGACCAACGCGTTGGTGGGCGTCCTGGTGTTCTTTTGACATCCCGCGGAATCCAATCTGTGACGGCTCTCGTCCAGCGGGTGTCTGCGAATCGCATTACGTGGCCGGCCCACCTAATTTTCGACGACTTGGCCCATGCGACAGCGTCTCTGATCTTCGAACGTCGGCGAAGCTCGGAACTCCGGAGACCTTCTCTCACTTGCGTGAGTCGTGTCACTCCGAGCATCGTCCTCTCGATTCCACGCTGCGCGACGCTGATCGCGTGTTCATCCTGCTTTCGTATAGCCCAGGTCTCTGAGGCGTATGTTAGGGCAGGAAGAACAGTGGAGTCGAATAGGTGGGCACGGAGTCGGACGTTCTTCGTTTTCTTCACGACTTCTTCGACGCTCTTGAAAGCTCCCCAAGCCGCTCGTTTCCTCCTGCTCAGCTCTGGTGCTAGGTCGTTGGCCATGTTGACTTCGCGACCCAGATACACATAGCTGGAGCATTCGGAGATGTTCGTTCCGTTGAGCGAGAATGGGGCATCAGAAACCCATCCGTTCTTCATGAACATCGTCTTCGTAAGATTCAGCTGCAGTCCAACGCTTCCACATACACGATCGAAGTCGGCCAGCATTCGTTCCGCCTGACTGATGCTCGGGGTTATGAGCACGATGTCGTCAGCGAAGCGAAGATGGTGCAGTTGCCGGCCGTCGACCTTCACTCCCATGTCTTCCCATTCTAGTTCGCGCATGACGTTTTCGAGGGTGGCGCTGAAGAGCTTCGGGGATATGGTATCCCCTTGTCGAACCCCTCTCTTCACGTCAATGAGGACGTCGTTGTAGAATGGTGAGATCTTGGTCGTGAATCCACTGTACAGCTCTCGAAGGACTCTGATGTACTGAGTAGGAACGCCCTGGGTGAGCAGGGCATCCATGACCGCTTCAGTCTCGACGGAGTCGAATGCCTCCTTCAGGTCAATGAACGTAAGGCACAGCGGCAGCTTGTACTCTCGCGACACTTCGATGAGCTTCGTAATGGTGTGTATGTGGTCGATCGTGCTGAATCCTCTCCGAAATCCTGCTTGTTCGCATGGCTGTCCTTCGTCCAGCGTTCTACTAATCCTATTCAGGATGACTCGATTGAACAGCTTGTAGACTACGGACAACAGGCAGATCGGGCGATAGTTGCCAATGTCGTGCACGTCTCCCTTCTTGTACAGCAAAACGGTCTTGCTGGTCTTCCACTGAGATGGAACCTTGCATTCGGACAGGTAGCGTGTGAAGAGCCGCGCCAGGGTGTTGATGAGCGCTGGCGGGAGGTTCTTCAGGTGTTCAGCTCTGATCCTGTCAGAACCGGGTGCTGTACGTTTCTTCACCGACGAGATGGCGTGTCGGATCTCGGAAGGGAGAACAGAGGGAACGACGTATCCATCCTGCGGAAGATGGCATGGGGGCAGGTGGACGTGGCTATCGAAGAGATCGGAGTAGAAGTCGTGGATGACTTTCTCCATGGTCCTTCTGGAAGAGGTGATGGTTCCATCAGGACTGTCGCGAGCGCGATCGCTCCTCGGTCCGTGGCCGGCCCAGGCGCGCCGTTTCCCACGGTAGCTTGCCGATGAGGCAACTTCGATCGGCCTGGGAGCATGGGAAAGTTGGTGACGTGGCACCATCGATCGGCGCGCGCCGCCTCCTCTTGCCCGGCGCGCGGCCTTTCGACGTCCCTGCGCTCCCGCGACGAGGTCTGCCGACCTCTCGCCTGCTCCTATTCCGGATGGCTACCGCGGGGCCTCGTCCCTGCAATTCTTGCTGCTGACACTGCGGACGGAGGCGCCAGGAGAGGGCCGCGGGGTCTGGTGAGCCTCACGCTCACCCCCGCGGCTCCTGGAGAATTCACTACGACGGCCATGGAGGACGCCTGACTATTTGTTATTCCTTTCGTCATACTGTTCGATGTCTACTGGCTGCGAAGGCAATAAACCTTACGGACGATACGGTGTGCCGTGTGGAGAAACCGGGTGAGTCCCTTCATATAGGGCATTGTGTGTAGGTGCATTGCCGTGGTCTTGTGGGTTCCCTTGGGTCCGGGTTGCCCCCCTGCGGCGGAGTGGGAACTGAGGAGCCGGGTGGCTCGAGGTCAGGAGAGGAGGCCAGTCGCGACAGCTGGAGAGTGACCAATACGTTTGGGCAATACGTACGACTGAGGCAATACGAGGGAGACCTGTGGGGTTAGGTAAGATCTGGGACCCTCCGGTGCCCTTGGAGCGACACGGAGCCACCAAGGCAACAAGAGGAATACCTCAGCCTGCGGGGCCACCGATCGCAACATGGTGCATGCGGCCGTTGGTAAGCGATCCCGTTGGTCAGTGGTTGTCACCCTGACTGTAAAAACGGCGCTACCACGCCCCTGTGCGAGGTGTTCCTCCCCCGCACTCCCCTGGGAAGTAGGTAACGTGATGGTCGGGGCTTTTGTGCGGGTTGGGGCCAAAAGCGCACTAGGTTAGTCCGCGCCCATTGGCCCCGGTGCAGAAGTCCGGCTGGACTGTGGCAACCAGCCATCTGAAGCGCCGGGGGTCCCTCTGGGTAGCGGGGCGCCTAGGACACCAGCGTTGGGGAACATTCGGATGGCAGACGGGGCTAGAGCTGCCCCAAGAGGGCAAAAGGACAGTGAGGTCTAGACCGCTAAATTCTGTAAGTGCCGGAACGGTTTTTCTCCGGCCGCACCTAGGGGGAGCTCCCATATCCTATACCATGCGGACTGATCATCCGCTGAGGTAGTGTGGATCGGTGTTATGGTTGGGTCTGTCCTTGCTTGGGCCCCGCTGCCACTCTGGTGGTACTCTTCTGCGAGGTACGCGCACGGTCCCTCTACTTGTGCGCACAGTGCTCGCACTTCCCCTTCTTGTCAATACGTTACTCAACAGCCCTGTCGTACCGGTAACATCTCAATACGCTCACTCGTATTCCCAGTATGGCCTCTCCCTGGCCTCAGCCGCTCACTCTGCGGCAACTCTCCGCCCAGGCCTTGGGTTTTTAGGTTTTCAGGTTTTTTAGTAACTACCCCCCCTTTTTTTCCCCATTCCCCCTTCTATTTTCTTGGGTTTATGTTCGGGTTCCCCCTCCCTTTGTAAATATAGGTGTCTCTCACGGTTTCTCATCCGCACACGCGGGGTATTTAGTTCGTTGGGCTTATTCATTACGCTTAGTGGGCATACGTTCCCCCCCCCCTGTTTAGTTCTTCCTCATCTTTTCGTACTCTTCTAGTTCCTCTTACTTTAGCTGTTCTTCTTCCCCCACGTAGTTATCTTAGTAGTCCTCTGTCTTTTCTCTTAGTCGTAGTTCCCTCTCCTTTTCCTTCTATCCTTCCTCCGTGGCCTCGGGTGGCTCCAATACGTTCCATCTTTGTCTCTCCGCCGGTGCCAGTCGTTCGGTCGCTCGTCGGCGTATTGAGTATGATTGGCGCCTTGAAGGATCGATACGTTCGATAGAGTCCGACGACTACTCCCGCATTAACATCGAAGTCGGCGCGAAAATCGAAGTCCATCCGAGGAGCCTTCCTCAACCGCGATTTGAATCGTGGAGCGGGAACGGCTCGGAAAGGGCAGCATCGGGGCGCGGGACCGTTCCGTGCCAGGCACGACCCAATCAATACGGGCTGACGTGTCCAAGCCCGTCGAGAAGCGATCCAACCCTATGGGGAAGGAACCGACTCGAGGGACTTGCACAGGCCAGCCATAGGCTGCCAGACACCCCCAAGCGGAGAGATCCCCACTCGAAGTAGCCTGCTTCGTCCGGCTAGCGGAGTCAGTAGCGGCGTGGCTGCTGCTGACCTGTGCCCCGGACCGCTTGGTAAGGTGTGGCAGTCCACACATTTCCGAACACATAGCGAAACTCCCTTCACGGAATCCTGGAGCCGTCAAGTTAGCCGCAAGGGTCTATACCGGCGTGCTACGGCAAAATGCTCCGACATCCTAACATCCACCTACCGTGAAGAGTTCCAACTGTATCGTCTTAAAGTTCGGAAGTCATTACGCATATTATCCAACACGGATTCACTAGGATAACGAGACGCAACATTGTTTCGCTCGTGTGACGGTATGTGCAATCGAAAACAAGGTTTCCGACTTTACGCACACAGCAAACCGTCAAATCGACGAGCTGAGTCTAGTCAATACGGTGCGTCTCATGACATCACTACGGAAGATGTAGAGTTATCACATCACCTGCGATGGAGCCATACAATGACGGAGTCACGGACCTTAGCAAGACAGCCCCAGGCGAAGACACCCACGTAAAAATGCAGGGCGACGACGCGCAGGTAGACGACGACGGTATCGTAGGTCCTATTTTTCAACCTTCTACCCTAACTTCGTTTTTTCCTGCACATAGCGGTAACTCAGCAACGTTTGTAGTATAGTAGCATAGTTAGCATAATACATATATATATCATTTCAGTCCGTAGTCTGCGTAGTTTCACCTAGTAGCCTTAGGTTTCTCTCATAATCGTAGTTATACCCTTTATAGAGCCATATGTAGTTCAGCGTTTCGCCCCGTACTGTCGTTCCAGTTGCGTCAATCAGGACGTCGGAGAAGTAAGAACCCGATTCGCGAGACCAGCGAATCCCGTCCGATCATGCCCTCAATGGACTCCATTGGACTCGATCGACGACACCAACACTCCGACCGAGGATAGGAAGGCCTACCATCAGGCCAACGGTGAGTCCTTAAAAATATGTTTCTTGGGTGATCGATACGACATTCCGCAGTCAACATCGTCCGTAAAAGGACCACAGCGGAAGCGTCGGGAATCTTTCGGTGGCTTTAAGCTAACCGATTGCTGTCGATATGCAATACGGCCGAAATGGCATACTCTATTCTGCGGTCGTGTGTAACCGACTCGCAGCCATTACGGTATGCGTGAAATACTCCGTTCAATACGTTACTCTGCTCCGCAGGCTCCAGAAGCGTCATTAGAAACATCATAGAGGTTGAGCCGGGAGCCATACAACGAGAAGTGACAGGCAGTGCCTCTTTGGACAGAAGCTCGCCCTTGGCAGTATCGTTCAGGTCGTTACGCAGGCACGTGAGGTGATCGGAACTGGTCAAGGGTAACACTGGCGGCGCAGTTCCTAGATAGCTTCACGAGAAGGCTCTCTCACGAGAAGCCGAAGCCCACGCCGTCGACCTGGATAGTAACATCGAGCCACGAGCCATGGGCAGCGAGAACGTCCTTCCAGGGACGAAGTGGGATGAGTCGTTAAGTTTCCCTTTCAAGCCTCGATTCGCTCTTCATCTCTTCATCTCTCTCTTGTAGTTCTCCCATTTCACCTGTCTAACCTCTCCTTGCTAGTAGTTTTAACAGTCTCCTTTAATTCCATGTAGTTGCACATTTCTGTCACTGTCAAGCTCCTTTCGTGTTCACTTCAGTCGCTCTAATTCAATAGCACCCCCTCCTCTTTCCTTTATTTAGTTCGTAGTGCAGTCGCTCCTATTACACCCCTTGCAGTCTCATAGCTAGGTAGTCTTTAACAGTCTTCCTTCTTCTCCTCCATCCATTTCGTAGTCGTATGTCTCCTCCTCCTCCACAGTCCCGTAGTGGGTAGTTCCCTTCATACATTTCTAGCCAATACACCTCTTCTCATCGTAGTCTTCATCTAATCCTCGTTCTCTTCATCCTCATTTTCTTATCTAGCCCCTACTCGTCTCATCTCATATCCACATGTATCCATCGCCTCGACTCTCCCCACTCCGGCCAGCCATAAAAGGCTCAGAGGCGTCACTGAGTGACCGTGCCAACCGTTACATCACCTCCGGTCACAAAGGCTCGCGTTCGGTCAGTCGCGCCCATCTAGCGACACAGGCTCATACCTCCACCCGCATTGACGCTCAGCCAGCTCTCCAATCTACACGCTTCACTCTTACTCGATACCACCACGGCGTGACTCAATACGCATTTATCCTCTCATCTCAATACGTTCCGCGTAGCTAAGTCTACGTTCATTTGCGCTTCACACGAAGCGAATTTCTCATTCCTAAGTTTCGCTCATTACGCCGTCCCGCTGCAGGCAAGTCACAGGCAAAGGCTGTTGTCAGCCCGAGCGTAGGGGTCCTGCAACGAAACCATCAGACCAGTGCACCCCCAGCAAGCACATTTCGAAATAGCGGCATTTCATCATCATTCCCTGTTTACTCCTTTCTCTTCCTTCTTCGTTTTCACTCTCCTTATCCTCTCGTCTACACTTTTCTAACTTGTCTTTCTATTTTATCTCCTCCTCCTTTCCTTCTATTAATTATGTCCTTCTCTCCGCCTCTTTGTCACTACCTCCTATAACCAACCCTTCGTAGTGCCTCCCTTTCTGCTCTTCTCCTCCGATTGTATTTTCTCACACCTTATCTCTCCTCTTTTGCGGTATATTATTTCGCTTCACGCGCTTCTTCGCTACTCTCACAGTTAGTTTCATCCTCATAGTATGCTCATTTATCCTATCTCATGCTTTCATCTTCTCGCCATCTCATCATTCCCTATTGTCACCCTAGCCTCTTCTATTTTCTTGCATACACATCTCTTTTAATAGCAGATCTTCTTCGTAGATCATTCATCTTCTCATTCATCCCCCCTAAGCGTCGCCGCTCCTTCAACATCGTCGCTTGCACCGCTCATTTCGTGCTATGCCGTCAATGCGGTTCATAAAGCCTTGCTCAAGTCCAAACGTCAGGTCCCACCACGAAAGTGCTCTGGGCGCCAGCCATAGCGCGCGCATTGCGAAATAGTAGTCGTACATTCCTTCGCTACTTCTCCCTTTCCTTCTCACGTCTTCAGTTCATCTCTGCTTACCATTCCTCTCCTATCCTTCCTTATCTCCCTCCCATTTAGCACTCCTGTAGTATTAACCATAATCTCATCATTCTTTCCTATTCTCCTTAGTCATCTCAACAGCTTCTCAACCCCACATCACTCTTCTGCTCCTAGTTTCCTTTCAACACCCTCGTAGTACACTATCTTAGCTTCATATCAGTTAACCCTTCTCTTCCAGAACCACTTTCACAGCGCGTTTATTTTAACATGGCTGGACGTTCAACCGGAGGATCCCCACGTGGTCAGGAGTTCGATCAAGGCAACCGACGCGGACGAGGCGACAATCGACGCAGCAGCCGAAGCCGCAGCGGGCGAGGACGAGGATTCACAGGTAGGTTTGATCCTACGATTGATGGCGGACTTTCCGCGAGATTATCCTCAGTTGTTGTTTCTGATGTATCTGTCACTACGGTCACTACGACGACGACGCACAGCGTCGCCGTAACGTCCTCAGCCACTACGATGTCCTCGGTTTCTGCCGCGGCTCCTACAGCCCAGTTGAGCACCTCCATCTTCATCCCACCGCAGATCCAAGGCTCCTGGGCAGAGCACATGCAGTCCGAGGCTGTACCCAATACGATGGTCAATACGAAGGCAAGCGAAGCCCCCACACTGCGGAGCCAACCCTTGCCTAAGGGCAATTCCCAATCCAACCCCGGGGTCAAAAGTCTTTCTGCAGTTTCAGGGGCGCCTTCTTCGGAAGGCTCATCAAAAGGGACCCAGCACAACTCCGCACGTCCCCAAGCTCCGCAGCTCCCCACTGATCCGAGGCCCTGTCCTGCAGCCCCAGCGCAGGAATCCGCTCACCAGCCGACATCCGCACCCCCGCAGGGGAGGTCATTGCGGACTGATCAGCGGGTTGAGCAGACGAATCCGCAGCAGCAGCTGGAAAGGGAACAGGATCAAGTTCGTTATCGCATTTTACTGGACGCCATTCGCGGCCAGTTCCAGGGTACCGGGTCCCCCAACACCCCCCTTCAACCCAACATTTCAGTAGGGGTAGCCCTTTCAGCCTACCAGACCCCTTCGCTTGCCCCACAGGCACAGTCTAGAGACACGGGAACGGTCGAGGAGCTCACAGCTTCCCAGTTCCGTACCGTGTACGACTACATAGTGTCAAACAATATTTTGCGCGACCTCGTCAAGTACCTCAAGATCCCTCATAGGGAAACGACCCTAGTGAGGACGGAGGATCATGAGGCGGCCGCGCAAATTATTCACTCATTACGGCTCACTCTCAATGCTGCCACGGAAGCCACGCATTCTTTTCATAATCTGGCTGTTCTTCTCGGCCGTGGCAGCCCACTACGTTACTCTTACACTGTTCTGATGGGCTGGATCCACGAACTGACGTATCAAATCACGTCCATTAACGTTCAGCGAGACCAGCTCACAGAACTGGTATTACCGCGTCTTTTGACTCCATCGACGCACCAAGACTACTTCCGCAATACGCTCCAACTTTTTAATATTACAGAGGACCTATTTAGAGAATCCCTTCAATACGCGTCCGCGGTCACGGCTCACGCCACGCGCATGATTAGGGTCCTTGAAGCTTACCAAATGCTTCAGGTCCTTCACCATAGGGTGACTCCTCACGACGAGGAGGATGCAGAGTACACCCACCTCATGCAGGCGAATATGCCGGAGACGCTGGACCCTAGCTCCTACATAGAGACACTACGTTGGTGGCGCGAGAATTACTTGGACGCCCTCATGATCCACAATACGCGCGGCTACCTCAGGACACACGAGGTAGACCGCATGCTTCAGGAGCAACAGGGCCAGCAGTCTACCATGACCGCACACACTACGCAACCCCCACAGTCAATACGTCAGACCACGACCCAAGCCCCAGCGCATACGGGGCCATCAACATCCGTTTCAGGGTCTTCTGCTCCATTCGGCTCGGCAGAATCTGCAACGTCTGCTCAGCTGCCAGTTGTCATCCCGCAGTTCGTACGACCGCAGCAGACGCCTACGACTCGGACCGATGGACGCCCGGAAGCACGACAAGAACATCGCGGACAGCGACGCACAAGACCCACGTCGCCGGATCAGCGGAGTCAAGAAGCCTGCCCTGCAAAGAAATCCCATGAGGATACACAACGAAGAACATCCAGGCAGCGGCAACAGGACTCCACCATGAGGACTCAGCAGAGGCGGCCTGCCCCTCCAATGCAAGAAGACCGCCCAGGACCAAGCCGGAGACGATCACCAACACCGACGCCAGCACCGGAAGACGTGTGGCCGACCCCCAATACGTACCAATGGGAGGAATCGCCGGCAGCCCACATATATCCACCGCTGCCGCAGCCACCTAAGGGCGTTGCATGTGTGTTCTGCAACCACCTCGATCACTTCTCGGGAGATTGCCCGAAGCATACCAGCCTTTCGGATCGAGTGGAAATCCTCAAGGACCACATGCTATGCTGCAATTGCCTCCGTCAACATCGAGGGGAATGCGTCCGCCGGGATCCCTGCAGCCGGTGCAACAGAGAAGGCCATCATAGAGCTGTCTGCATCGACAACCCCACGGTCGTAATCGACGTTCGTGGGACAAGAGACCACATCTACGAGCAGATGGCGGACTACACCTATAGGCCTTATCCGCGGGACGTAACACCACCGCAGAAGCACCCGCTGCCCAGGAGGCTAGCAGAGCGAGCCCGTCAGGAGACCGAGCGGACGAGAAGACCACACAGGCCACCGACTCCAGCTCAACACCAGGAGCCATCTACTTCCGGTTACGCGCGTCGGCCGGCGTCTAGGGCACCGACACAACGCCGTCAACAAGAGCCTCCGACACCCGTCCGCCGTGACTCACGTCCACGGCTCCGCTCAGGAGGATTCTCTCCTCCCCAGGGAAGCAGAGCCAGCCCTCAGGCACCACGCCAACATCGGCCGTCCTTCCGCAATTTCTGTAGATCTCCCCCAAGAGCTCCTTCTCCTCCTCGCCGGGAGGCCTCGCCCAAGGACGAGGACGAGCTTAGTAGCGGAGGCGGCTCGTGGTAGGCCGGGGCAAAAAGCCGTTTGAGCAGTCAATACGTTTCACTCACTCAATACGGTTTCCAACGAGAGGTATATAGTCAATACGATAATGTTGTAACCTTGAGACATTACAGGGAAGTTGAGGTGGTAGAAGCTAGAGTTGCAGAGCAAGCGGACGGCAGACGATCACGAGCGACAGGAGTGGCGCCAAGGTAAGTTGGAAGGTAGGGATACTGCAGTATTGCAGATTACGCCCCGCGCTCGTCAACCAAGCCGGTCAACAACATCGACCAGAAGCCGTCAAGCCGTGCACACCACCTGCAGGCGCCAGCCAACTCTAGTAGGAACGTTTCCTTCCCTTAGTCAATACGGTCTTTTATTTATTTGCAGATTTTCGTCATTACGGCATGCGGTATTTCCGCGTAGGAAACCGGCGCATGGCATCAGGCCACGAGACGCCGTAATGGTTTCCTTAGTTTTAGTTCTCTTCTTCCTTTCCTCTTTCCTATCTAGCGCACTCTTAGTTTTTTCTTCTCTAACTTGGCTGCATGCGTAGTTCCTTTCCTTTCTATGTAGCTGCACGCGTAGTTATATAGTAGACCTCCTCCTTAGTTAGTTGCATACGTAGTTGTAGTAGCTTTCCTTACTGTCAGCTGCATGAATAGTCAAATAGCTTCTCCTCTATTAAGTCGGTAGATTTCCAACCCCCTTCTCCGGGAACACATGTGATGTGCTGATTCTAGCCGATGGCGATGGCGATGCGAAGGGTCGATCCGGTCGGGCTGCGCTTCGATGAGCGTGATGGTGTGATGTGTATGGATGGTTATGGTCGAGGAGTATGGCCGCTCGTCGGGGCGCGGTTGAGCAAGTACGTCCTCGTGACGGAACGCTCCCGCAGCAGCCCTGACTCCCCTCGTCGCCCCCTGAATCGCGCATGAGCGCTGTTGTTCCCCTTTAGTCAGTTCGTAGTCTTTTGTGCAGTAGTTTCCTCTCGTAGCACTGTAGTAGTGTTTTGTTGATGTTTTTTCTACTGTTTGTTGTTATTTTGTTTTCTACTGTTGAAGGCTCGTCTGAGAGCCACGGCGATTATGCCGATGTGTACTTTTTATATTAGTTTCCTATTCATTTCGTTATCCTATCGTAGTATGTTTTCTATTCTGTTCATCTCATAGTTGTTATCATCTGTAGGTTCTTATATTCCGTGTTAGCTTCCTTCTCATAGTAGTATAGTAGCTCGATCGGTTTACCGCAGTAGTTTAGTAATCCTATATATCCATCCCGTAGTTTAGCTAACCTTCGCCGGCCAGTAGGTAACGCTTATCCTTCAGTCAGTCCGTCCTTCGTGGCTCCATTTTCTCCCTCTCTTCTCATTACGGTCGGCGTCGTCCACATTCTGTAAATAGGTAAGCGGCCTCGCTTCTGGGCATTTCGCCAGAGGCCTTCCAGGTAGAGGTAGGAGTGTGTGACGACCACTTTTCCTTTTCTTGTGTCAGTACGTGTGAAGGCGTCCTCCCGTCAGCCACTCCCTGTCTTTCGCAACTGGGGTTGTGGCGTTGGGCTGTGATCGCCTCACTACCCTCGTGGGTCCCTCTCAGGACGCCTCCGCCTCCTCATCTAAAGGGGCAATAGGCCCAGCAGTAGGAGGCAGCCGACGGCGCTACTCCCCCATGGGGATGAAGTCCAGCCGGTCACTCTTCGTGGGCCGGGAGTGTCGCGAGCGCGATCGCTCCTCGGTCCGTGGCCGGCCCGGGCGCGCCGTTTCCCACGGTAGCTTGCCGATGAGGCAACTTCGATCGGCCTGGGAGCATGGGAAAGTTGGTGACGTGGCACCATCGATCGGCGCGCGCCGCCTCCTCTTGCCCGGCGCGCGGCCTTTCGACGTCCCTGCGCTCCCGCGACGAGGTCTGCCGACCTCTCGCCTGCTCCTATTCCGGATGGCTACCGCGGGGCCTCGTCCCTGCAATTCTTGCTGCTGACACTGCGGACGGAGGCGCCAGGAGAGGGCCGCGGGGTCTGGTGAGCCTCACGCTCACCCCCGCGGCTCCTGGAGAATTCACTACGACGGCCATGGAGGACGCCTGACTATTTGTTATTCCTTTCGTCATACTGTTCGATGTCTACTGGCTGCGAAGGCAATAAACCTTACGGACGATACGGTGTGCCGTGTGGAGAAACCGGGTGAGTCCCTTCATATAGGGCATTGTGTGTAGGTGCATTGCCGTGGTCTTGTGGGTTCCCTTGGGTCCGGGTTGCCCCCCTGCGGCGGAGTGGGAACTGAGGAGCCGGGTGGCTCGAGGTCAGGAGAGGAGGCCAGTCGCGACAGCTGGAGAGTGACCAATACGTTTGGGCAATACGTACGACTGAGGCAATACGAGGGAGACCTGTGGGGTTAGGTAAGATCTGGGACCCTCCGGTGCCCTTGGAGCGACACGGAGCCACCAAGGCAACAAGAGGAATACCTCAGCCTGCGGGGCCACCGATCGCAACAAGGACGTCGGAGAGCGGTCATCTTGGTCTTGAAGTTGGCGAAGTTCCGGCGGGCATTGCGAATGCTCAGCCCTGCCTCTGCTGCTTCAGCCAACACTTCCGCCCTTCTCTCCTTGAGATCTTCCTTTATCGCCGCTCTGCATAGCTTTGCAAGCTCGGACGTCAGTTGGTAGTTGCCTGACGCTCGTGCTGCTCCACGCTGGCGTATCAGGTCGAGAGTTTCCGGAGACAGGCGTCTCTTGGTGGTCTTCAAGCTCTCGGCTCCCTTAGCACTATCGTGGAGATGGTGCACGAAGCGATCGTATTCCTCGTCGACGTTGTCCATGACGGCATCTTCCCAAAGGCCGACAAGAGAGGTGTAAAGGTCCCAGTTGATGGTCGTTCTGGGATTCCTCTTCTTGAACTTCGCGGCCTTCTCTCCTTGACGCGAAAAGCGGAACCTCGCGCGAAGGAGGCGGTGGTCCGATCCCGTGTAAAACTTGGAGACAACGGAGACATCGGTCAGGCAATACTTGCGATTGAAGATGATGTGGTCGATCTCGTTGTGGAACTGGCCACCGGGGGATTCCCAGGTCCATCGTAGGGAGGGAGGCTTCTGGAACTGCGAGTTTCCATGGATGGTCTTGGTCGACATGATAAACTCAGACAGCCTTTCACCTTGCTCGTTCCACTCCAAACCGTGGGTTCCGATGTGAAGTTCTTCCGGCGACCTTCGTGGCCCGATCTTGGCGTTGAAGTCGCCGACGATCACCTTGTAGAAGGTGTGATCTTCCTTATAGAACTTCTCCAGCTCCACGTAGAAGGCCTCGACGTCTTCGTCGTCGTAGTCGGATGTTGGGGCATACGCGACGAACACAGTCAAGGCTGGCACGGAGCCACATCGCTTCAGTCGCAGACGTCCGATTCGGCTAGTCAGAGACTCGTACGAATCGATGTTCATGGCCAAGTGCGTGTTGACGAGGACACCAACGCCGCCTACTCCCCTGCTGTCGCATGTTCCGAGGAACAGTTCTTCTCCGGAGTCGTAGGCGGCGTGTAGGGGGTGGTGTCTTCTCGTCTCGGTCAGTCCGATGACGTCGTACTTGATCTTCCTGGCTTGCATCATCAGGTCCTCGACGGATGCTTCGGACGCAAGCGTGCGGGCGTTGTAAGTACAGATCGTCATCCTAGTCCTTCTTAGTTTGCGCAGCCTGGTTAGGCCCTGAGATTTTAGCAGCCTCTCCGTACTCGTCCTTCCCATCGCTGCAGAAATGGGGGCTCTTTCGGGGTCAGGGGAATGAGGCCCTTTAGTGCTGCTGTGTTTGACTGGAATACAACACGGGTAGCTAGTCAGGCTCTGTCGTGCGGGCGGGGTACTCCGGGCAGCCAGCCAGACTGCCCGAAGGGACGGGGCGAGACTTAAGGCGGCCTCGAATCGCCTTACATGTACTCCCAGTCTACCGAGTGCAAGCTTTTGGCCGAGCCGACACAGTTACAATCCGCACAGTCACGGACACATCCACGCACACTGTGCACGAACATGCCGCTCCCACGCACAAGGAACGCATCGACCCGACACAGCAGGAGCAAGGAGTCCATCCCCTGCATCCCACCTGCGTCTCTGGGCAGTACACGGTCGCATTTGGTTCGCGTTTAATTCCCCTATCCACCACCCGGGGACGCGCCACGTGGCCCTGCGACAAGCGGCCCGAGATCCCTCTTAACAAGAGAGCCCGAAGGCTCTCTATCGAGGGAGATCCGTGGGAGTTTTTCACTGCACTCTAAAATTTACCCGTCCACAGCATAATGATTAGTGTGAATGTCACGGTTTACCCCAAAAGAAATGCAGCGCTCACGGCGCTATTTTGAATTTTTCGACTCCAAGCCCGTGCGTAGTTCTGCTAAGATTGTCTCCTCTTTCCTAGCATCTCGTCCTAACGCGCTGAAACTAGGCATCCTATTACGCATTATTTCTTTCCATTTAATTGGTCCAGTTGAAAGGAGTAAGGGATGAAGGACGGTGTTAATTAATCTCTTTTAGGATGCGTCAAGCATTCTACTTCTACGAAATGTCGAGGAGGCTAGTGGGTACACGGCCGGAACAATGACATGTGGTGGCTAGCAGATAGATAAGGCAGAGTTTTATCCTTCCCAGACAAGCATTGTATTAATATCAACAATGTAAAACCCAGTTAGCCCAGGCACCCAGTTCTTCCGAAAACGCCAGAGCAAGCGCAAATAAAACCGAGTGCTCTTCCCGTAAAAGAACAGCTGAAGAACTAACGATTTTCTTCATCAGCTCGACAAAACACCAGAACGTGTCCACCTCGTTGCCCATCACATAAAGCAATGGCGACGCAAAGTCGCTCATGCCTTGTACGTATCCTGAAATACTGGGTCTGAAGAAAATGTAGAGCAAATGGAGCACAAATGTCCTGATGTTGAATAACAAAACAGCACTTATATGTGGAAACAAATCTAAAATATTGGAGCTACAAATAGGGTTGACATCAATGCAACGTCCTTCTAGCCAAAAAAAAAAAACAGTGAGACTAACGTTAGAGGTCGCATAAGGACTGAGATGAGAACCGCGTGATAAAATTCTCTTGTGAAATAGCTACGATTAAAGGCACATTGAAGAACTGCATCAAATAAGCGCTTGAAGACCCAAAGGAAGGGGAATGGCTTCCATGAAGGATGATGGCATTTGCGATAAAACAAGCATGAAGACCGATGTTAATCAGTCTCGTTCTGGAGTGCGCCACGCATTCTACTTCCAAAGTGAAGGCGAAGTCGGATGTAGCACACCCAAACAAGGGACTAACAATAGTACCTCTCCTTCACCTTGAGGAAGCAAGGTGCGCTTGCCATGGAGCATAGTCTTAAGACTAATTGGAAGAACTTTATTAATTAAACAAAAAGAAACACCGGTTAATCAATTCGTTTTGAGTTTTAAAGACATACCACTTTTACTTCAATTCGAGAACGCATTTAGAACTCATAAGTAGCCCGTACAATAGCTTGAGAAGAACAAGCAGGGAAAAAGCAGCACATTATTTCTTCCAGACAAATTGACCTCATAGAGATCGTAGTTTCGAAATACCTAGACACAATATAAACTTCTCCTAAAATCATTCTAAGCTTACAGCGACATTCAGACTGCGCACTCAATTCTAGAGTCGATGGAAGCTTACGCTGGTCTGGATTCGAGTAGAAGCCAAAATCGATTTCTATTGAACGCGGGACCCGACAGGGATGGAAGAAACCATTGGAAAACTTTCAGAAAACAAAAGGAAGATCGCGTTGAGACTCAATGGTGCAGCGTTATTCTCAGTTTCCCTAATGCATTTGTCTACCGCTCTAATGGGTCACTCAAATATCACGAGACTACGAGCATGATGTAAGAACAAGCGCTCTAATGGTTTCCTGAAGGTCGATGCCGAAGAGGGTAGTAGCTACATAGTAGGGTGGTTAAGTAAAGGAGCACTGTATCAGGTCGCAATTTGAGTACATCTGTAAATACGATAATTCGGAAAATTAGAGGCTGCATGTGCGAGAAAATGGACTTTTAAAGTCATTTAATACAAAGAAAATTTCTTCGCTGTAGCCTTCAAAGTTATTTGAATCCAATCCTGCCTATGTGAGCTCTGAGGTACTATTTCGAAGAACGCACTGAAACTGTTTTTACCCTACAATTCAGTCTACCTTGAGAGAATATTTCTGCAATCTTAATATAAAGCTCTGCCGGTCATTTCAGGTGCTAGAGACCGTTACCTGAATCGTAGACAGTACAACAGAACTATACCTATGGAAATCTGCTAGAGAAGATTTGCAGAATCAATCCAACAAACAATGTGATAAAGATAATGAGTGCACGGCACAAATTCTACATATACCGCACCAAAAGACCTCGTTTCTCTAATTTTGTAGCTAACAAGAAACATGTAATGTTTTCGCAGAAGAGGGTATGATTTTATGTGGCCCTGATCCTGTGGATGTATTTATACGGTCAAATTTCCTCTACTGTGTTGTTTTCCATTTTCTGACAAATTGTAACCCTTGTTCAGAAAAAAAGAAAACAGAAAAAAGACCCAAAGTGGTAATAAAATCAGAACAGAGAAGTTCCTCCCAGCCATGACTCCTGACCCTTGAACCACAGCTCCTCGCGATTGCCTTGTATCTACACAATCAGGTAAAAGAGCAATTATTGCGACTTAAATAGCTTACACGGTAACAGTACCACTAACACCTACTAAAACCGTTGACTACAACAGACGTATTAAATCAAAAAAATATACCATGAATATCCATACAAACACTGAGACCATAAACAGCAACATCAGACAAAACTACGCAGCAAATTGTTATTATTTTCGTTTGTCGCCCTCACTTCTGAAAGATACCTAGCTGCCGGAAACCGAGGCTGTTCCAAGCAACGATACACTAAACCGTAAACTTAACTAACTAAAGCTTGTTCTCCGCTTTCTGTACTGAGCCTCGCTGTTCGAGTACACGTGCAAAACGTTGACTCTATGCTTTCGAGGAAAAGAAACTTGAAAAATCAAGGCTCGCCATGGAAACGAACAATTTTTGGAATATGGTTCCAAACAGAAGGTAACGCAAAAACTAACCGAGGTCGAAGTTGTACATGACGTACGTCATCAGTATGTTCTGCAACATGGCCAGGTTCGGATTTTCGTCTCCGCTAAAGAATTCCATTGACCGGTCAGTACGAGCGACGTCTTTCTCTAAAAACAAAAAGACAGTTAGAATAACAGAAAACTTCGAACACAAACTGCATCCGTCGTAGACATAGTTCTGTTATTAATATACATTTACATGAATACTTAAACCATCTTCAGACAGCGCAATATAACTCGCCTACTAGTCCCTTCCGCTGGCTGTAGCTGAAAAATCGCGACTCCTGGTCTTCGCTAATTGACAGCCACTGCGCCTTCAGCCTCTCGTATTCTTTGGCTAACTTCACTCGCTTCTGAAATTCTTGAAAACCAATTGGAACCCTAATAGCACAGATCGCAGCGAATGAGGAAAATAAAGCCTATGGTACACTCCAAGAACATCCATTTACCTTCTCGAACTGCGCATTGGTCTCATCCCAGGCTCTGTAGCCGAGAAGGTACTTCCATGCTTCCTTACGCAAGTCAGGGTCAAGACCTAAACATGCACAGAATGATACACAAACACTCAAAGGCATCTGATGAGTTAGTCAGACTGCGTTCTGTGCTAACAGAAGCAATTAAAAATGGATCAACACCACTGACCTCCTCTGAACACGTTCATCTTCAAATGATGAATTTTCTGCTGATCCACGGTACCATCCGGCATCTTGAACTTATCCCAGACCTCCTGAATGTCTATATCTAATTTGAAAGAGGTAATTTAACAGAAGATTCTGTCAATATGGGGACCTGCCGATTTCCTCAATGACAACAACTTCTGTTTGAAGTTTACAATACCTTTCAACCTAGTAGCTTATAAAGTACAAATTTTGCCAACGTCCAGGTTCTCATATTATTCTTTTAGCAAACTGTACACGCTTTTAAAGAGTACAGAAATTATTCAAAATTTATTTGACCAAAAATCTCTTCATCAGTACATTAACTCCTAGTATAAGACAAGGCTCTGTGTTGCCCACTAGTTCCTTTCCTTGAACTTTTAATTATCGTACTTACTCACTAGGAATTATTATTGACTGCATAATGCATCCATATCCTCACCTTGTGCTGCACACAAACTCAGTTGTACAATAAACAAATAAACAATGTATTCATATTTAATCGAAAGCCTAAAGGCAGGTATGCACTCTTGAAGAGATTCTCAGAAAGCAAGCGCAAAATTCGGTGAGATAGTCACAGCGAGGGTCAGCGTTACTTGAACCCTCCTGAAGTGAGTCACGATTCTAATCCTATCCTTATATCCCATAACGAAGATAATTCGAACAACTCCATCTATGCTACGACCTGCGGTGATGACACCACAAATATGTCAGCGTCTTATTCTCTACGGACTCTCCTTAACTTTGAGGCAAATACAATAAGCAAATAGAGATTTGTTGATAATTAACATCTGTGTAGATTGAAATGAACTAACCACTTTAAAGGTCTGGTCGTAGTCCGTAAGGGGAACATTGGTGTCCCGAGGAAAGGATACATATCGATTTTACGAAAGGAACTGCTTTAATCAAGATCACAACAAGAGAAATAGGGTCAGAATTAACTACATCACAGATAGCCACAGTTCGTCTGTTGGCTTCGCTTCTAGCAAACCCACAGCAATTTCATGGTGATGTTCACTGGCCCTATCGCTGCCCGCAGGTTCAAATTTTTGCATAGCACAGCTGATAGTGCCTTATGAAGGAAAGAAAACTCCGGACGTAGTCAGCAGGATTTGACTACATCGAGTTTCTAAATTCAAAATCCAATCAAATAAAAAGAAATTGAGAAAGGATGGGAAACAAAATGCGTATTTGAAAGTAATGTTATGCACCGTACCTGAGTAACAGGCGATTCTCTATAAATCTCTGGTCGAGGAGGCAGTTCAAGCTGGGTAACTAGCTCGAACTCTGATGCCGTGTCCATGTTGACACGAAGCTTCGAGGCGTCGTCTTCTCTCTGTGACAACTCTCGCATTGCACGAATCTGCTCTTCCTGACTGACCTCGTCCGAATCGAGAAGAGCGGGAATCATCTGAATTCAAGTTAAATAGCAGATAGACATTTGCTGTCCAAATAAGCAAAAAACCTGTCATGCCTGTTCTTGCATGAAAGAGGTGATTTTTCCGAATCCCGTCAGAGCAGCAGCATAAGGATTTTTCATGAAACGCTGAAAATGTTATTTGCCTGTGCAGCAACCAAATTCTTTGAAAATCAGAACCTACCTTAAAGACTTCAAAAATACAATAGATCTTCACCATTTCACTTCAAACTGAACACTTTTCAAAAAAAATCTGGCTGTCTTTCAAACTCAAGTAGACTATCTGAAGACGAGTGTCTGAAGATCGTCGGTTTAAGCAGAGCTCGCTACTTTTTTGCCAAAACAATTAAGTTAAAGTTCAGCATTGCAGGGAACCTGAAGAAAAACGAATGCTGCTTAAATGGACATATAGATTTCCCTTTAGTTTAAAATAACACCTTTAGGTTTATGCTAAGATCATGTGACCCATAAAAACACATCAGACCGCTTTGGGTGAGGGCGAAGGAGCAGGTGGATGGGCTCAACAAGTGCAAATTCGCCACACGCTAGGCGGAGCACAGGCTGCGAAGTCATAGTGGCGGTGACGACCTGGCTCGAGAGGTCGACATCGCTGCGAGCAAGGCCTGGGGGCGCTATGGATCGCGTTCAAGAACCTCTCAATCAATGGCAAGGAGGAACGGGTGACCGTAACCAATAAGCTGGCTCCATTTGCCGACTGCTGTGGGCTTGCTCCTTAGAGCCGCCAGCCAGAAGGTCGCTGACTGGCTGACCCGAAGGGAGGACCTCATTCATCCACACTTGTTTCCATCCGAAGGGTGACTCAACAGCCTTTCGGCTGTTTACATAAGGTCAGTGGGCTCCGGTTCGCCACTTTCTCCTTTTAGCTTTTGAGGTGGCTGAAACTTGAAATGACTCCTGGACGGGTAATTTATCTAACTCCTGGGTAATTTATCTAACTCCTTTTGCCTTTTCCAGGCTCTGAAGAAGGCATTGACGCCGAAACGTAAGCCGAATAAAAATTCAATAATCTTGGCACGACAGCTTTACCGCTATCTTCTCTTCACCTTAGAATAATAAATACAAAAGTATTATTTTATCTGAAAGGATAAGCATTTCATGCCTTTTGAATAAATTTAAATTTAAAGCCATTTTCTTCACTTCAGAGGAAAACCCCAAAGGTGAGTTTTTCAATAGAATTTTCTTCAAATGAAATGGTTATTTTGGCGTTATTAAACTATCCCTATTTTGACCTCAATTACTTTGCTTTTGAAAAGCGTCCAGTTCAAAGTGAAATCGGCAAGTATAATTCGGAATACGCAGTTTGATTAATTAATTAAAGACTCACCGACAGCACATCGTCGTTTTGTCCCAAAGCAATTACACTCTGTGCAAGTGCTTCGGTTTTGCCATCAACAACAACTACCAGATTCGGTTCCCGTGCAGATCTACGTAGAGTGATGTACCTGAAAACGCCAAATAAACTTAAGCTCGACATTTTGTGTCCTTGGAAGGTCATAGAGCGCAGTAGATCGTGTGGGTTTCACAGTGAAGCTCAAAAGAAACAATAGAACTTAATGAATTTCAAATTATAAAAAATCATAAAAGGTAAAGTCGATGTTACTCAAGCCGTTTTGCGAGGTGCTACACACTCTCATCTACTGGATGTCATGGAAGCTACTTGAATGCATATCGCGGTGGTCAGACGAAGGAAAAGTCAACGCTTTGTCCTTCCCAGACGAGGCTGGTACCAATTCACCAAGGCTTGGGTGGGAAATCCGAACCATGCACTGATGTCGAGTACAAAGCAACAACCGCCACCTCCTTCGACTGCCCTCTCACGCCGAAATTTCAAAGTACGTAAATTAATTTGTAAAATGTTCTTGGTTTAATTCCTCATTCTCCGCTCATTTCTGGAAACTGGCGACTTCCCTGTTTTCAGAGTAAAGAAATAAGAGAACAAGAAGAAAATTAGCCAATGACCACAGGATATACTCTTGTAAAGTCCAAAAACAGCAAACTCTCACCTCTGAAGCACATCCACGAAAGTCACAGTTGACTCCGTGATGAAATACAGCGGAACGTAGCTGGATCCGTCTTTACATATGAGCCGAATATAAGGATGACCCTGTCCTGAAATGCACAGTAACATGCACCTCCACTAAGAATAAATGTCTCATTGGAACAGACACAAACCCCTACGTACCTTTTTTGGGCTCAATGTTTCGGAAACTGCTCAAGTCGTTGACATCCATGGAGAACGCCAATCTGTTCATCATTTCACCAGTAATCTAAAGTAGGCCGGTCATCGTTTCAGCAATGTTAGCGGACACATTTGCGCCACAAACGATGGGAAAAGAATGCAGCTCGTCAGCATAACAATCCCCAGTCGATTCAATGCATTTAGAACAATGCAAGCCACAATCCAGTAGTTCACGAATGGTATGAAATGAACGGATCTGTTAACCCTGCCACCGCGCCACAGCCAACATGAATCGTTTAAGGAAGAACATAACAAGAACTGCAGCATGCACTGTCAGGTAAACTAACAGTAGCAGAAACAGGCTTAGGAGATTGATTAGTAGCTCCCCTCGTGACCTGTCTTCTAAGTTCATCTGAACACCTGTGGCAGTCACAAACAGTTCACGATAGTCTTGCCTGTGGAATAGCACCCGATGTGAGCATCGAAATTTTGGCAATTGGAGCTACACAATCCCTAAAGTATTTAGTCCCTAAAGGAACTAACTTGAAGACATTGACGTTGACAATGCACGTTAAATGACGTAGACAGTGATTTTCAATGTAAAAATAGAAAATATTCGTGCACCTTCTTGGTATTTGCTAAGTCTCTAATGCATATTCTCTTCGTGGTAGAAAACTGCTTCCAATAAAGATTGTCCTTTCTCCCTTAGAGCACATACTACTACCATCTCGTAGCTATAGTAACAAGGAGAGTCTAAAGAAAACTAAATGAGTCCAGCTTACCCGCTCTGGGCTATTCGAAGGCGAGTGCAGCGTCCGAGTCTCTCCGCCATCCTCGGCTAAAACCCATCCTGATGTGTCTGGTGCATAGTTTATAGTGTTTTCTTCACAAGGCGACCATTCGATGAACACTCCAACGGCCTAGAAAACGACGCATAAAATAAAAACGACGTCTACTTTAAAAGAAAAAGCCTTAACAAAAATCTCGCAGAAGAAAAACACACCTTCTCAACTATTACAAGCACACCCGGAATAAATTCATTCGAATCCTCCGTCAATTTTGTGGATACTCCGGATATGCGTAGCACAACCTTAAGTGAAATTTTTAAATAGTTTAGAAAAACAACAACAAAAATACGAAAACGCATTTTTAATCGCGAAAATAACACAACCGCCAACACTAATCATAAGACAAACAATCCCTGATGTTGAAGATACACCTGTTCTCCTAAAAAACCGCTATTTTATTAGGGAAGATGGAAATAAGATTTTCGGACCTCATTATTCGGGATTAGCACTCAATACGACCAGTGATTCAGTGCGGTAACTGGTCCCAAAAATGCAGCTGGCGTAAATTCAAGTGCGTGAAGAAGTAATGAAAAGATGATACTTTATGGTCTTTGACCATAGGACCTACTAAACTTCGCTGTTCTTATTGCAGTACTATATTCTTGGCAATCCAGGCCAACACCCAGCTGAGCTCGAGCGGCTGGCAGCACCATCTGAATGCACCCCTATAGTGTTAAAGAACGGCCCAATGTTTTTCTTGTTCGTGGGACAAGAAGTGTCGACTGCTGAACACTTCAACGAAGAAGTCCAATAAGCCCCTTCGGTGGGTGAAAACACGGTCAGCGATAAATCAAAATGATGTTGTTCGGGGTAACACGATACCTGCAAATGAGAAGACACACTCGAAGTTCAGAGCTTCGAATTCTTCTAGAATTAGAGACGTATCCGTTTTACCCATGTCGTTGAAAGTTGATTGTGCCGACCACGTAAAAGGTTTCGCAAACACTTAATGGACCTTGACCCTATTTGAGTGGATTTCGGAGGTCGAGAGAGCACTAAGACACCCTCCAAGTGTTTTTACGGACTTCTTCGTTAAAACGCTTTCGAGAGGGAGGGCCTCGTTGGCTCATCATGGCACACAGAACTGATGCTGGTAGCCGCTAGAACACTGAATGGTGATACATGTCGTGTTCAAAATGATTTTCCAATCCTGGAATACCACACTTGGAAAGTTATCAATCTAGGTGATCCTCGTGAATTCGTTCTCCAAAAATGCCATCACGAAACTATAAGGCTATTGATTTTTCCGATTCCGTCGTTGACAAGAATTGCGATCTTCCTTGAAATCTGCTGGTTTTAAAGAAATTCGCCTTCCTCACACCATGTTAAGCTCGGAAGCATTTACAATTACAATTGTAAATCCAAACACCATCTTACAGACCAGAGTAGTAGTATCAAGGAAATTATAGACAATACCCGAAACTTCAGTTGTAAATGAACGACCAACCCTACACGCCGCCGAAGAGGACCATCAGCCACCCAGAGATGGTTTTCGATAGTCTTCTTTGGCCCCCGTTCGTAAGATTGGGTGTTCAATTGTGGCTACGATATCAGGCCTTGCCTCAACTTTTCTTGAGATTAATACTACGAAAGTGCAATGGAGTTTAGGACAGTAGTCTTATAGATGCTTCCCGCACTTTCACACTCTAGCGTAGGCGAGGATGCCTAAGCCAACGTTAAATAAAACGAAAAAACAATCTCTGTCAACGGCTCAGTAAGAACACATTATTAGGACGACGTCCTACAAATAGGGTGGGATTTTGACCTCTACGAGATGGTATTTGACCAGCACCTTACACTACTGCCTTGCCTTATCATTCACAACTTAAAAGCTACCACCTGGGGCCGGATTCATTAACGACCTACGTAACTTTAACGGAGAATTGTAAGCTTATCAAGCGATATGGTGAGCGATAAGCCGCGTTTTCGCTTACTCAAAGCTCAGATAACGCGGCTTATCGCTCACCATATCGCTTGATAAGCTTACAATTCTCCGTTAAAGTTACGTAAGTCGTTGATGAATCCGGCCCCTGATCTGAAGGGATAACCCGGCACGACAAATATGAGTGAAGAGTCCCTAAGCAACGTATCAATGATTAACGATGTTACGTTGCTATCAAGATCTTCGCACTAGGCAGTATACATTGGAGGCGAATGAGTATCATTTTCGAGCCGCGAAATTGCGGTAATCCGAATCATCCGGAAAACTGGGTCCCGCAAAATCTCCCTTATCCGGATCATCCAAACATCTGGGTCTGCGAAATTACCGTTATCCGAATCATCGAATTATCAGAAAATTTCTATCGGATTCTATTTATACTAGCTAGGGACAACCCCAAATAGAGTAACTCCTTTTCGGACACGGAAGTTCACCTCAACGTTATTATCGATGCTATACCCAACACTTCAACACAGAGGCTGGCGTTGCACGTTCAGAGCCCGTAAGAGGGTGCTAATAGGATCAACCCATGTCCGCAAAAGTCCCGGCTAGAATCCCAAATACTTCTTATATTATTATGTACTAACTAGGCGACGTAGATGGCTTATACGGGAGAACCTGATAACACTTCAAG
Source organism: Heligmosomoides polygyrus polygyrus (assembly GCA_947396885.1). Classification (NCBI taxonomy): domain Eukaryota; kingdom Metazoa; phylum Nematoda; class Chromadorea; order Rhabditida; family Heligmosomidae; genus Heligmosomoides; species Heligmosomoides polygyrus. The sequence goes on from OX377202.1 coordinate 26,380,459, forward strand.
GCGGCTCACCTGGTCAGGGATCATTGAACGCGACAGATTAGTGGTGAGCGACTCTAGGTTCGACTCCATGTCGCGTCGGTTGGCTTCTCGTTTATTTTTGACGTATTGATAAGCGACGTACGGTAGCATCAATTGTGGCCTGCAAGCACGAGTTGCTTAACCGAAGCTGAGAGAAAAGGCATTTCGTGCGCGAAGCGCATAGATGTCATCCGAATCGATACACTGGGAGGGCGGAGAACACGTCGCTAGTAATGAAAGGCGACATGCACGCTAGGCTTGATGGACTACGTGGACTTGAATCATTCATCAGAAAGAGGCTCAAGAAAGAGGAAACGAATATTCATGTTCGTCTGCTATCGATTAATAAAGAAAACCACCGTAACCAAGAATGGGAGCATATCATTAAAAGTAGAAGATTATTTTAAAACACGACACAGAGCAAGAGGTAAGGATAACATAACAGAACCGTAAGTGAGAAAGAGTATACGGAAGACTTCGAAAAAAAGCGAAAAAGCACGGGCCACTAATTGTGCTCACCTTCACACGCAACAGTTTCCGACATCGCAAAATTGAAATAAACAGTACGCAGTGGAGGAGTGTCCCATAATTCTTGAGCTATGTCGATAAAACAGAGTCCGGAAGCCATCGAAAGGCCGCTACGCTTGCAAAGGACGATGGCGAGCCGAATTGAAACTGAGTCGTATTTGAAACTGGTCAAACCTTTCCTTGCTCCAGACAAGAAAGGTAGGAAGGGCAAATCAAAGAACAAAACATCACAAGGTAGAAACCTTTAAAAACACGGGGAAGAAAAATGTAGGCCTGTTTCATCTAACAGAGAGATGCACTAGGTACACATATCCTTGTCCGTGTATGGACTCGAAAACAGAGGGGTCACTAAATCACGTTTTTTGGAGAACTTATGTAGAAGTATAGAATATGAGTAAAGGGAAGTAATCTGGTAAGAACGTAACGCCTATTTAATACTCAGTCAGCATCGGACGAGCCTCACAAAATTAGTTCTGCCTGCCCTTGCAAAGTCCTTCAACCAACCGAGTTGGAGGACTTGAAGTCTACTATGGGATCGCAATGTCACGGAACGAAATAGTTTTCAAAAAAAAAACCTGCAAAAATACTGCTTCGTAGGAGCGGGTCAATTGTTCGGAAGCTTCCCTTCCAGAATTTGTGCATTTTTCTGCATATTCTGTATTTAGAAGGTAATGTCTTGTGCAACTGTGAGACTCCGCATTAAACTATCGGGGCGCCTAACTCAGTAGGTTCAAGAACTTTGCAGAAATGGAACATTCTTTTCTACTGCAAGCTGCTATAACGATGTTTTATGCGACCAAAACGATGACGTCGAACATACTCCTGAGACCTTTCCAAGAAAAAGCGCAACAAACAAGATCGATACAAATGAAATCACGATACCTGAAAGGCTTGCGACGTTAAAAGAAAGAAAAGTGGCGATAATATCGTCCTCGAGTGAGAAAATAATGCCAGTTGGGTGGATGCACAGAACTTTGATGGTCCACTTAAGATGTGATAGAGCGAATCCAAGGTGAAGGTACACATATCCTTCTCGTTTTCCAATCTCGTTTTCGGTCCACCTCGAATGCGCTCTAGCGCCTGGCATAATGAACGTCTATGCACACCGAAATGGCAGCTTCAACAAAGAAGGCCAAGTGAGGACGAGTAGAAAATGATTGTCTAAGCGTATGAACGAATGGCTTCACTCCAGAATTTTGTCGGTTCTTGAATGAGCGGGAGCTTATAAAGTGCAACAGTAAACGCACACAGGTTCCGTTAGCTGGTTTCGTTTCGTTTCTGTTCTGTTGCTTCCCTCGATAATTCTTTACATTTAGCTTAGCGTTTAATTGTTACACTGTACTGCTGTGATTACGATCCGTGCTTTGAAATAAATAAATAAAATGAAATAAACTTTGTAAGCTCAAGAATCCAGCAATGACAGTTCATGAACTGCTTTTAGTTCAGGAGAGAATACATGGATCGAATGATAACATCCAGGGCGTAAGCTTCGGGAGGTTTGTGTTCTAGTTTCTGCCGAAAAGTGAGCGCTAGAAAACCCCGAGGTTCCCAGGAACCTCCGAGATGACACGGGTCCATCCATCCCTAGTGCACTTAAGGCTGAATTTCCGGCATTTAATACGGAACAACCGTGCTGACCCAAAGCGTACGAATAACGGTGACACAGGGGAACCTCACGGATAGGATAACGCCGCAGACGACGACGATCTTCTGGAGGAACCAGCCCGAGCAACGAGCGAAAATCGATGGCGGCGAAGCGGGTGACAATTGCGAAAGGCGCTCGCGCCGGCGGCAGTCGCCCGACCGCCCTGAATCGAGCCGACGGCGCCCGACTGACTCATCGTCGTGGAACGGTCACCGTTGCCGCTTCGGTCAGATCGCTCCGACTGATAGAAGCCGTGGGAGCCGACGGATGGACGGATGAGTCATCTGAAGGCTCGTCACGGGACCCTGCCTGGAGCCGCGGACCATGAGGGGCCGTTCGCCAGTGACGTGATGCAGTGCGTAGTGTGTCACCCGTTCAACACCATAACGGGCTTCTGGTGGGCGCATTCGACCCCCTATGATAAGCCACGATGACGCTTACACAGATGGGAAATGGTGGGTGGTAGATATTGGATCCGACGCCGATTCGGATAATTCGAATACGTCACTTTTTTAAACAACGTTGAAGGGATCATGCGAATAATCGCATCTTTGTAAAACCCCGGCCCCTGGGATAGTTCAGATGAGAGTAGTTTTAACAAGGAGTTTCTTACGATCCAATATCTTATCTTCGGATCCACATCGAATATCTGAATCGGATAAGACATCAGATTTCTGATCAACATCATTTATCTAAATCATCCGAAAATCCGACCTGATAAAACCACCCCTATGTGAATCTCCCCAAGATCTGGGCTTTTCAAAAATCCCGTTCGCAAAATCAACCAGAATTTGAAAACATGACTTATCCGAATTATGCGAACCAGTGTCGGATCCAATGTCTACCACCCACCATTTCCCATCATCGTGGCCTACGATAGGGGGTCGAATGTGCCACCAGAAGCCCGCTAAGGTGTTGAATGGGTGACACATTACGCCCTGTATCACGTCACTGGCGAACGGCCCCGTGGTCGGCAGCTCCAGGCAGGATCCCGCGACGGATCTCTCGGCTCTTTTATTTCTGCCTAGTGAGTCATGCCGGAAAACTCTTCCTAGGTCTTCTCCACAGAGACGCTTCATCACTGAAAAATCAAGCTGTACTGGAACAGCTCCGTGGGGAAGATCGAACTGAATTTCGAGGAGACCGCGGAAAAGCTACTGTGTAGCTTCTTAGAACTGCTGTTTAGGGAGGAGTAGGTTAACCAATCAACGACAGTGCTCCTGATAGTATGCACAAGTGGGGTTATCCATCAGAAGAACCGGACTTTCTTCAAAAGATCTTCTGTGGGGTAGACGCCTATAGCGAAGCCGGCTGCAGAAGAAGACGTGTAGTTTTCACTCCACCATGATTCGGGGAAGACAGAGACTACTTGGCGTCGGGATGACCCAGCTCTGGGTCACACCACTGCCTGTATGTGATGGAGATTACATAGAGACCACCTGTTGAGCACCGGCGACTACCCGTGAGAGATACGACCAGCAGGATGGGGCGCCTATAAATGGAGTTCGCCTTTCAACCGTCTCGTTCATTCCTGAACATATACTAAAATTGGAACAATACAGAGAAGATTAGCATGGCCCCTGCGCAAGGATGACACGCAAATTCGTGAAGCGTTCCAAAATTTTTCGCGTCTTTTTGCGTCAGCCTCTTTGGATTGAAATTTGGAGGCATCTGGTCGTAACGGTCCTGTATCTTACTTGGTCATTATTTGCGCACTGCTAACGGGTCGCTAGGAGTGCGAAGACACCATTTCACGATTGGAAGAATTTTTGCATTATGTTATCGCTGCTTAGTGCGTTATGACGGAAAATCTTAGGTTTTAACCACACATACACTTCGACGCTACAAAGTCTGAAGATAACATGAATTGACAGTTGAGAACAGAAAATGTTATTTTTGGCTGGAGTTTGAAACATTGCCTAAGGAACTTTTGGGAAGGAATGTCGAACTGACAATGAGTTTCGAGGAGATGGCGGAAACGTTGCAACAGTTCATTAGAACTACAGGTAGGATGCAATGCGCTGACCAGTCAACGACACGTGCTCCCGATACTCATGCACAAGTTAGGTTTATTCATCAGAAGAACCAGACCCACTGGGTGGAGAGCGCATCCTTCCTCTCTCGCCCTACAAATACTGACAAGGAGAGTCTCCAGAGTGGTGGTGAGCTTTTGCGATGCAATTTTTACAGGAGGTAGGGTCCCGTGTAGGGAGTTCAAAACCGTACTAGTTTTTTTCGGAATGCTCTTCGAGAAAAGGCGTGTGAAGACGTGAGCGAATTTCATCACGCCCTGCCGGCCGACCTGGTATGGTCGGTTGGCATAGTAGTAGTGTTGTAGCCTCACAGGAGCATGGTTGTAGGTTCGATTCCTCCTTGTACTGGTGCTTTTGCGATTTATCGCCGGTTGGGCCCTTCATCCCCATTTTCAACATATTTTTGAACACAAACATGGCAAAAAATGTCGTTTACGCTCTTTGAAGGTGGGGAGGTGAGAATTTTTGACTTCCAGGTTAAGCAAGTCAAAACCTGATGCCAGATTCGTGATCAGCGCCCCCAAATAACCCCCATGCACAAAGTTTGGACGAAATTGGTGCATCCGACCTCACCACCCTCACTTACTCACACCTACCCTAACCTGTCATAAGAAAACGGGAAATCCAGAAGCCGATGTCAGATTCATGATCAGCACTCCAAGTAACACTCGTAGCCGAAGTATGGATAACTGTTTTTTTTTCGACCTTGCTAGTACAGTGCATAGCTCCTTTTGATTTTCGAACAGTCAAG